>VZTF01004752.1:0-122964 GCA_013397755.1 Cnemophilus loriae
CCAGCCTGCCCAGATCCCTCTGCTGATTCTTCTGACCCTCCAGGAGATCTACACTTATGCCCAATCTGTTGTTGTCTGGAAATTTATTGAAGATGCACTCAATTCCCTCATCCAGATCATTAATAAAGATGTTAAACAGGACTGGCCCCAACACTGATCCCTGGGGAACCCCAGTAGTGACAGGCCACCAACTGGATGTGGCATCATTCATCACCTCTCTCTGGGCCCAGCCAGTTCTCAACCCAGAGCACAGTGCANCAGTCCCCCACCCAGAGCACAGTGCCCCCATCCAAGCCATGGACTACCAGCTTTTCCAGGAGAATGCTGTGGGAGACAGTATCAAAGGCTTTGCTGAAATCCAGGTAGACAGCATCCACAGCCTTTCCCTCATCCACTGGGTGGGTCGCACATGGCCATAGACAGCGATAAGTTTGGTCAGGCAGGACCTGCCCTCCTAAACTCCTGCTGGCTGGGCCTGATCTCCTGGCACACAAGATGGCACTCAAGATGATCTGATCTGCAACCTTCCCTGGCACCAGGGTCAGGCCAACAGTCTTGTAGTTCCCCAGATCCTCCCTCCAGTCCGTGTGGACGTGTGTTTGGTTGACCCTGGCTGGATGCCAGGCACCCACCAAAACTTCTCTGTCCCTCCCCTCCACAACTGTACAGGGGAGAAAAAGTATAGTGAAGGGTTCCTGAGCTGAGATAAGGACCGGGAGAGATCACTCACCAAATATCATCATGGGAAAAGCAGACCAGAATTAGAGATATTAATTGAATTTATTACTAACAAAATCAGAGCAGGATAATGAGAAGTCAAATAAGACCTTAAAACCCCCTTATCCCCACTCCTCACTCATTTCCAGCTCTACCTCTTGCCCTTCAACAGTTCAGGGAGATGGTAAATGGGGGTTAGGGTCAGTTCCTCATAAGTTGTTTCTCCCCTGCTCCACCGTGGGGGTCCCTCCCACAGAAGACAGTCTTCAGTGAACTTCTCCAAAATCCCACGAGCAGTTCTTTATGAACTGCTCCAATGTGGGTCACTCTTCCACAGGATGCAGTCCCTCAAGGACAGGCTGCTCCAGTGTGGTTCCCTTACAAGGTCACAGGTCCTACCAGAAAACCTACTCAAGCATGATCTCCTCTCTCCTGCAGGTGCCTGCCAGGAACCTGCTCCAGCAAGGGCTTCTTCTGGGTTCACAGCCCCCTCTCAGGCATCCACCTGCNCTCTCATATGTTCTCAGCCTTTTTTTCTCTGGTTACAATTACATCAGTGCAATAACCCTTTTTTCCTTCTTAAATCTCTTATCACAGGAGTGTTACCACCATTTCTGAGAGGCCAGCCTTGGCCAGTGCCACGTCCATCTTCGGAGCCGTGAGGGATTGGCTCTGCAAGGCATGGAGGATGCTTCCAGCAGCTTCTCACAGAAGCCACCCCTGCTACCAAAACCTGGCCATACAAACCTAAATACAATGGCCATCACTTTGACAAACCTCCAGTAAGCTGTTAACTAGGACTAATGATAAATGATGGAGAGTGGTTTAGTGAGCACTTCTGCCAGCTCCTTCAGTACCCTTGGGTGGATCCCATCTGACTCCACAGACTTGTGATTGTCTAAGTGGCACAGCAGGTCACTAACAACTTCCTCTTGGATTGCAGGGTGTCTATTCTGCTCCCCATCCCCGTGTACCAGCTCAGGGGGCTGGCTGCCCTGAGGAGAACTGGTCTTACTGGCAAAGACTGAGGCAAAGAAGGCATTAGGTACCTCAGCTTTTTCCTCATCCTTGGTGACTCTGTTCCCCCTAGCATCCAATAAAAGATGGAGATTTTCCTTGGCCCTCCTTTTGTTGTTCATGTATTTATAAAAACACTTTTTATTGTCTTTTACAGCAGTGGCCAGACCGAGTTCTAGTTGAGCTTTTGTCTTTCAAATTTTCTTTGTACATAACCTAACAACATCCTTGTAATCTTTCTGAATTACCTGCCCCTTCTTCCAAAGGCCATAAAGCCTTATTTTACCCTTAGTTCCTGAGAATGCTCCCTGCTCAGCCAGGGCAGTTGTCTTCCTCCATGACTCACCTTTTGGAACTTGGGGATGGCCTGCTCCTGCACCTTTAAGATTTTCTTCTTAAAGTAAGTCTAGCTTTCTTAGATCTCTTTGTAATTAAGGATAGCCTCTCTTTTCTTCAATTGTCTTTAAAATGTCACTTTCAGAAGCTTCAACTGGAGTTTGGTGTCCACCTCTCACTGAGACATCAAATGAAGAGCTCATGCAGATCTGCTTGACTCTCTCCTGGCAATGAAAAGGTTCATCTGTGCCATCACTGCCTGCTGGCCCTTACAATAGGCAAAGAGTGCTTCATTCTCTGATATCAAACATCAGGCCACATCCTTTTCTTTCAAACTGCAACTGCGTGCTGCATTCCTTATGTCCACTTCTGAAAACCGTTCACTGCCTTCATTCTTCCTTACCTGACATACTCCCACAGAAGTCATAGTCTCTTTTAGCAAATATTTTTATCAGATAAGATGGGATACATGGCTACAAGTGGTGTTTACAGTAATTTGATTTCAGTGGGAGACTGCCTGAGGGAATGTTTTTTTCATGCTCTGCAGACAAGGAATTGAGGCATAGATTATAAGTGATGCCCAAAATCACACAGCATATTTGTGACTGAGCTGGGAAAAAGGGCTTATGATTAAATTATCAGGCAGAAATAAAATTAACAAATAAGAGTAGCAGGTTTCCTTCATAGGATACAGACATACAGTTAAAAGGTGGAAGTCAATATCACAGAGGCTAAAAGTATTAAAGGATTCAAAGAAGGATCAGACAGCTCTTTGGGTGAAAAAAAATGTCATCAGGTTTTATAAATTGTAAAAGCACATGTGCAACTTCCAGTTTAGTAATTTCATAAGCAGCAGGAAGCTAGGAGCTGGGTTATTGCAGGGAGATAGCTATTCTGGTCTTGCCCAGCTTCTAGTCAGCTATTGTCAGATCTAGGATTCTGGTCTGTATGTATGCATATGAATATTTATACTTTTATAGTTACATATAATCTGTAGATATATACATATATAATGTCTCTCTCTCCCCCTCTCCCTCTCTCTCTCTCTCCTCCCCTCTCTGTCTCAATGACCTTATACAATGTCATTTAAAAGTCTGCCCAATTATAAGTAAATTAAGGCCTGCCTAGGAATTAACAAATTCTTAACGGTGGGTTACATATTTTTTGATGCAGACTCCAATATATTCAACAACAGCATCCTCACAAGGAGTAAAGCAAAGAGCGAGTATTTCCTCATCCAATAGGTCATCTTTGAGTTGTTTTTGCTAGAGTAAGAGAGAAGCATTGCTCCAGGTGCCCCATCAGGCACTGCATTTGATCCTGGATGGAGCCAGCTGGCCTCCAGTCAGCCTCCAGTGCAGATGGAAATCTCAAAAATTGACCCACACTATCACTGATGAGACAAACCTCACAATACAAGGCAGCAGCGCTGGATACAGCTATGGTACTGACATTTTGAAAGTCTGTGTTTAGAAGCCTCACAGTAAATATCTGTAGGCCTCATAGAGTCATCTTGTTTTGAGACAGATCTGCAACTTTGTCTCATCCTACTGTTGACAGACAATACATTCTGGTAGCCCCAGTGCAAGGACTTCTGCCCTTCCCACCCTTCATAGTCAATGACGTTGTAGCTCGTAGCCCTAGCACTTAGCTTGCACTTGTCTCCCACTTGGGAGCACTAGGAAGAAAACTGTTGACAAGACACTGAGCACACTCAAGCCCATGGATGTCTATTGCACCAGCTATAATTTGGACCAGGAGATTTAGAAACAAGGTCGTATCCTTTCAGCTTCTGGCACTGGAAAGGTAATTTTAAATTGAAGCTGTGTCATGGGATGCAAATAGAGTGCTTATGAAGTTTGATGAATTTCAGGTAGAGGATATACATTAAGACCTTATTCTTTTTGCCTGCATGCCGGTCTCCATTTTAGAGAGGCATCCCTTCCCTTGTCCCACTTTGATGCTGTGTTATTTTCACTGTGCTCTGGTGGCTATGTCCTCTCAGAGTAGGAGCTGCACAGTTTCTACATCCAGGATCAGAAGCATTCACTTGATGGAAAATTGTAATATTTGCCACAAATTTATTGGAGAGAGTATGCTATTGAAATGCCATGTTAATGGAGCATAACTCTGTCTATGAACATAGCTTAAAGAATTCTCTATATAAACTCAGCTTGTTTTAAACTGTTTTACTATGGTTGTCAAAACTCTGTCATGTTTTTCTTTTGACTGTAGCTTGTTCAGCTGTCTCTTTATGCAGGGTGAAGCTAATGGATGATTACAAAAGTTGAAAACCAGGCATCCTAGAAGTGGCAGAAAGGAACTCAGTTGTTTTTTCCATTTGTTCTGGTTTACCTCAAGCTGCCCTTTGGGATGTAATATTTGCCTGGTTACTCTTGCTCACTGCTTCCTTTTTTCTTACAACGTCTTTCTTTTTTTCTTGTTGTTGTTGTTGTTGATGGCATGTCCTAGGCCATAAAAAGAGCTTGAAGATAGTATAGATAGGAGAAGGATGTTGTGAGCTTGATCTGGCAGAGTTTTCATTGTATTGCGATTTCAAAGAGAAGAAAAATCTCTTCCCAAATTGAGGCTTCAGGAAAAACTTAATATAAGAGCAATAGAATTTGCTCATCTCCCCTTCCACATACAGAATCACAGAATCAGTGAGGTCAGAAGAGACCACAGTGGTTCTGGTTCAACTACCCTGCTCAGGTAGAGTCATTCTAGAGCACATTGCTCAGGTTTGCATCCAGATGGTTTTTGAATATCTCCCATGAAGGAGAAGCCAAAACCCCTCTGGGCAACATGTTCCAGTGCCTGGTCACCTGCACAGTAAAGAAGTTCTTCCTCATATTCAGGTGGAACTTCTTGTGCATCAGTTTTTGCCCATTGCCTTTGTCCTGTTGCTTGGCACCACTGAGCAGAGCCTGGAACCATCCTTTTGACACTCTCCCTTTAGATATTTATACACATTAATGAGGTCCTCTCTCAGTTGTCTCTTCTTGAGGCTGAACAGGCTTGGCTCCCTGAGCACTTCCTCGTAAGAGAGATTCTCCAGGCCCCTAAGCAACTTTGCAGACCTCTGCTGGACCCACTTCACAATCTCCATGTCTCTCTTGTCCTGAGGAGCCCAGAACTGGACACAGCACTCCAGATGTGCCTCACCAGGGCTGAGTACAGAGGCAGGATCACCTCTCTTGACAAGCTGGCAATGCTTTTCCTAATGCACCCCAGGACACCATTGGCCTTCTTGGCCACCAGGGCACACTGCTGGCTCATGCACAGCTTGTTGTCCACCAGGACCCCCAGGTCCTTCTCCACAGAGCTGCTTTCCAGCAGATCAGCCCCCAGCCTGTGCTGGCACCTGCGGTTGTTCCTCCCCAGTGCAGGACCCTGCATTTGCATTTGTTGAATTTCAGAAGGTTCTTCTCTGCCCCTCTCTCCATCCTGTCAAGGCTGCACTCGGGGGTATTGGCCGCTGCTCCCAGCTTTGTGTCAACAGTGACCGGCTGAGGAGGCATCTGTCCCTTTGTGTCAGTCACTGATGAACAAATTAAACAACCCTGGGCCCAGTGTTGACCCTTGGGGAGATCACTATTGACAGGTGCTTAAAAACAGATGTTAAAAACAAATGTTTTAAAAGAATACAAAAAAAGGTTGGGGTCCAGGTTTTCCTATGTTGTATGCATTATTTCTGATCATCTTATTACTGAACTCAAAACCAAAAATTGCTGATAAAATGGCTAGAAAGGCAGCTGAAAGGCAAACACTATACAAACATTGATTCTAAATAGTTGAGTCATTTGGATGGTTTAAAACATTTGTGTTATTTTTTTTAGGAAATGTATTTTCCACACTGTTTTTAGAGATAAGTGAAATTATAATTGTGGATACTCCTTTGAATGGCTGCAAAACCTGACTGTGTCTCAGAAATGCAAACACTTGTCCAGTCTTACTGACTTTACTGGAATTACTAAACCTCACTGCCTCTGAAAATCAGACTAAGTATCCAACTATTCTTTGTTATTGTGGGGCACATCACCTTTGTATTTCAGGAGTAAAGGCTGATGGATGAAAACTGAAGGATTAAGTCAGCATATGGCCACTATTATTGTAATTTGGAAGAGTTACATTTACTCTTTTTAATTTTCCTAAATGAACAGGTTTCTCATTCTTAAAGGATTTGTCATTTAAGGCCTTCTAGCTCTTGAAAGCATACTACATTAGGAAGGGTTTCCTTTAGTAAAGATAGTACAAAAATAAGCGATTTCAAGATGTTTCCACTAACCTGGCCAAAATCTTTTTCACATAGCTAGCTACCACATAAGTTGGTATTTTCAAAAGCAAAAGTGACTTTTCATGAACTTTCCATATAACCTGGTTTATAAAATAGCCAACTTTTCCCCTCTGTGTAACTTATCTCATCTCTAAATTTGGGTATGTTCTGTCTATGATTTTACAAGCAGAATAGCATGTGTATCCTTCCACACTTCAAATTTTCACTACTATACTCCTGATCTACTGTGATTTGACAAATGGTTAGTGAATTAAATAACAGTTACTTGCATTTATCTTTTTTTAGGAAGCATATATCAAATCTGAGGGAAGTTCTCTGTGTGATCAGGCCGTGTTTAGGAAACTTACTGTTAGGCTGTCAAGCCCGTGTATGTGTACTGCAGTGCCATCAGAACACCATTAAGGGTTTAAACTGTTTACTTTTGTGCTTTTGGTTTTCATGCTTTACAGAGGTGGATGAAGTTTTCCCTTCAGAATTGTTTTTGATATGAGACCTTCCACCAATCACAGTTCAATAGCATGAGAATTTTTAATAAAGGATGATATCGCTTAAACATGGGTTTGCTTGCACCTTAAGAAACTATTTTCGCTTGCAGCGTTCTTGGATAATACAACCTAGTTTGGCTGAACAGTTGGTTTATCCACACCTCTGAGCACTGGGATCTCAGTGTAGACACGGTTCAGCAATTTATATGAGGCACTGCTGTTGCTGGACCTGGGTTCCAGCACTGATGAGCAAGCAGTGACAGCAGCTTAGGGAAGGAGGAATGAAGCTGGCAGTGGTTAGCCAGCCTAGAAGCAAAAGACAATGACTTTTGACTAGAATGGTAATAGCTGCTTCTTGAGCTTAATTACTCCCCTTCTGACAGCTCTCTGACCAGAAGGTCATAATTAATCATATCTGCTGTCATGTAAAATGAGTGAAAACAGCATGCATAGTATTGTTGCACATTCATGCCTTTACCTTCCTGTATCTTGGCTACAGATGCTGAAGTTTCACCTTAAAAGGGTCTCAGCTGTAAGACTGGATGTTGGGAGATGATGTTCTTCTACATGATGGTTCAGGGAGTCTGTCTGGGACAAAGGGAAGAACCTTGAGTACAATAAGGACATACTGGCTGAGATGTTATTTAACTGGCCTATAGGTACTCTTGTCTATGTCTTCCTGATTTTTTTTTTAACAAGCTGGTATCTGCTTATTAAAAGCTGGTATCTGCTGGTCTGCAAAGATAATTTGATTCAAAGAATCTGCTTCTGGAATTTATGTGGATTCCCTGAAGAAAGAGGTCATTCTCTCAGTGAACTTATCCTAGCTGAGCTGTGGGCTGAGCTCTGATAACTTGCAGGTGTCCAGTGGGCAGGAAGATGACCACACTGCTGTAAGGTATGTACCGAAAGCAGAAACTGAGACACCTAAGTGGAAGCAGTGAGAGATCAAGTGCACATGTAGAATACTCTAGAGGTCCAGAACTATGATCATGCTCAGTCTCTGCCACTAGATGCACCGTCTTCTTTGTCAAATCCATGGCTGATTCTCAGAAGCCCTTTATAGCAGGAGAAGATACGAGAAACAGCTCCCATCTGGTAGGCCTTAGTTTGTCACATTACATTTACTAAAATCTAACTTGGCAAATCCTTGTAAGTAATTTTCTTAAAGGAATGCTTCATGGAGTTGCTGGATTTTTTTTTAACATGGCAGAGGGGCTGTAAAAGCTTATTCTGGATTCACAAAGGAAACGTGGATGGTCAGTGGACTGCAAACCAAGATCATGTGGGTTTTCTCTATTGCCAGTCATGCAAAAAGAATATGAAAAATGCATCGTTTCCCCCTTCTCTCTCAATATTTCAGAAAGCTAAGGCTTTTACAGGTTATAATAACCTATAATGGTGTTGTATATTTTCTTATCATGTTGTGTTGTTTTTGGCTGGGGAAGGGTTAATTTTCTTCACGGTGGCTAATATGGAGCTGTGTTTTGGATTTGTGCTGATAGTATAAAGTTTTTGTTGCCTCTGAGCAGGGCTTACACAGGGAAGGCCTTTTCTGCTTTTTGTGCATCACACTGGCAAGTTGGAGGTGCTTGAGGGGTAGGGAAGAGACACAGGTGGAACAGTTGACCTAAACTGACCAAAGGGATATTCCAGACCATATGACAACATGAGCAGGGGAAAAGGAGGAGTGATGGTGTTTGTCTTCCAACTCGTCATTACATGTGATGGGGACCTGCTCTCCTGGAGATGGCTAAACCCCTGCCTGCCCATGGGAAGCAGTGAATTAATTCCTTGTTTTGCTTTGCTTGTGTGGGTGGCTTTTGCTTTCCCTATTAAACTGTCTTTATCTCAACCTATGAGTTTTCTCACATTTACCCTTCCAATTCTCTCCCTGATCCTGCTGGGGGGTAGTGAGCAAGCAGCTGTGCAAGGCTTGGTTGCTGGCTGGGTTTAAACCATGACACATAGAAAACATCAGAAAGGAGTCACATCCTTCTGAGATGTTTGCCCACGGGACAGCTCAGCATGCTGGAACAGTTTAACTAGATACGCACACTTAATTGGCTCACTGTCCTGAATTTTCAATAGCAACTCGGTGGAAATTTCCCATTGCTTGATTGTGTCTCTGAGCCCCTTGGGTACAATTCATATCGAGTGTCTTACTCATCTAGAAGCCAACCTCAGTTTCAGGAAAGAATGCCTGTGCCCCTATTCTACTATAGCCACTAAAAAAATAAATTACAAAAGAAGCTGCTGGTATTCCTCTATTTACATAAAGGTGGCAGGGGCACAGAAAACTGATTGTAACATCAGGCTGTTTTTGTGCTGTTGTTCATTCCATTAGGCAAGAGAAACAAAGAATGGCACCATGCATTGGTGACTAGAGACCTACCTGTAGAGATGGACTTCTGTCATACTGTTATTGAGGGAATCCAGTACAGTATGAGGATAGACTGCAGCTTATTCTTGAAAATTAAGTATTGTTTGCAGATCAGAGGGAAGGGAGCTGAGTCACCTCCTGTGGGCATGAAGTGAGTTGTTTCCCTGCTACAGCATTGTGACTAGAGCATTGATCTGTGTCTCCATGTGAAATTCCAGATGGAAACATTTTGGAGATTTTAAATAATCACTTCCAAATTGTTTTCTGTGAGTTCTTTGTTGTTGTTTTTTGTCTGTTTTTCTTTTTCTCAAGGATCAAAGTAATTCAGCATAAACTGCTCTGCTGTGAAGACTTTGGAAGTGTCACCCTTTTATAGATAACTCCTCATTTTGTGCTTAGTTTCCAGATCTGCTAGGTACCATGTTCTTTAAACCCGTGAAGTCTGAAAGGAGTCCAGGAGTAGCTTCTGGCTGATGTCTCTACAAATATACTTGGGGACAGAAGTCTACTATATAGCATAATTTCCTGGGAATACAGTCCCCCTTACTGTCTTCCTGAGACTAATGCTGAATCCTCAAACTCAGACACAGCAAAAATATACCCTTTCCAAAATCCTCTGAGAGATTTTGCATACCATTTAACCCTTGAGAAACACTTGGTGACAGAAATTGGACTTAGGGACACACAACTATATAAGTGCATACACAGAGGGCGTTTCTAAAAACATTAATTTTCACATAGATACATGCAGTAGAAACACCCTTTGCCTTTTCAGTTTCCTTGCTGCTCTAAACCAGTATTTGTCATGGCGTCAAACTGCAGTCCTCAGTACAACTTGTGCTATTCACTCTGAACCATGAATTGTCTTGTCCAGCTTGCTTTGTCATTTCCACTGCAAACCCATTCCCTCAGCCTTGTGTGACTGTGGGAGACTGTCTGACTTTTGCTCAGCTGGTGCTTTATGGCTTTCTTTTTGTGAAACACTTCCTCTGTACAGAATGAAGGGCTATTGCTTTTCCTCTCCTTCTTATCATGTCTTTCTGTTAGTCCAATGGCAGTCTGCTTATCTATTCCGGGAGCAATGTAATGTATCCTGCAAGGTCCTTGAGAGAGGCATTAAAATAGACAGCAATACCACACCTCCTTTCAAATCAGCAGCAATTGAAAAAAGGAGCATATACATAAGGAAATCACACAAATCATCACAAGGAGTAAGTCATGAATGGCTGCCATGTTCTCAAACTGCATTTTCAACAAATCAATGGTTTTTATAACTTTGCTCTACATATGTCATACTAAATGCTTGAATTATATGCAATGGGCTACATTGTATTACTTGTGTATATAATAGATCATCTCATACAGGTTGAACAAGTAAAGCATACTGTGATATACTTATGTCTCATGTAGACTCTATGTATATCATATGTGAAATTGATTCTATTATTGGTATAAATTTAATCCCTAGCACTGCCATGTGTACCTGTATCCATAAAAACTTTGGCATGCCTTTGAAAGACAAGGACCTGAAGTCAGTGTCTTGAAGGCACTGCCTCAAGCTGCGCATACATGTGATGCAGTGAAAGTGAATTGATGCAATATACTCCATGCCTCTGCTTACATGTCATAGACACACTTGATTCACTGATCCCATCCACTTGTGGGCCTAAAAGTGGGAAGAGTCAGAAGGAGTTCCTTGTGACCTACTGAACATGGGGTTATGAGAGACCAGGACTGAAAAATATGTTGTTGAGAACACCTGTCCCTCTAACAGGGTTAGGTTATAAGCAAATCTGCATGCACTTCCAAAGAAGACACACATTTGTGCAATGAATATAATATTGACAGCTGCAAAGGAAGACAAATGACATAAACAGGATTCTTCCCTCAAATCAGGCTACTGTTTGAGTAGTGTTTCTTCCTTTTCATTCTGAGTCACTCCCAGTCTCCTTTAGCTTCCTTCTTTCTGTCCCACTCTCCCCTCTCGCTTTCTCAGGTGGAAAATAGGATGTGGCCCCCTTGGTGTGTCTGTCAAACATTTTGGCTCTTCAGATAATCTTTGACCGGACCTGACTGTGCTCCTTTCAGTGAAGCAGAGGATTGGTTTCCAGTTAAGCCTTTGGAATCCTAGTGCTCAGGAAGAATAACTCCAAGCACTGCATTTGAGAAAGCTTTATTAACAAGTTGAAAATGAAAGAAAGGTAATAATTGCATTTAAACAATCAACCAAAGCAAAGCTCACCTCTGGGTTTATAAATTTGTAGGGAAGACATAATTACAAGGGGCCTGTGTTGCTACATTGCTTTTGCTTTGAAAACCAGATTGCCACCCCACTCCCACTGGATGGATAATTGGGTCCTCATAGGTCTCTTGAATCAAAGTAGTGTTGCAGTAAAACTTTATTTCTCCAGTGCTCATTAAAAGAGTAGCTGAATGGAAAACTCCCACTTTGGGGATGGGATTAGATAGCCCTAGATTATTCCTCCTCCCATGCCCTTTCAAGGTTTTTTGTTTCTAAATCTGCTCAGCAAGAAAAAGTAAATTGCCAGAAGTGAGATTAGTGAAGAATATTGTCCAAAGGACAATAAGGCTTTATTTCAAGGCTAGTATGAGATCCCCGCTTCAAAAAACTACAAGACTTGGAGGTGTGTGAGCTCTTAATTGCCTACCTCTGATAAACTGGCAGTGAGAAAAAAAAATAAGAAAAACCCCATTCAGCCATGAATTAGCCTGGATCAAGTCCACTTGCTAATCAGAGTTTAATGAGGATGCTGCTGGTCTTAACATATTCAAAATGTTCAAAACCACCCTGGCTTCAAGTTTGTGCAGTTAGTATTTCCTCTCTGCTGTCACTTCTGCACACAGGCTGTCATGAATCTTTAGAGAACATAATTATGTCTGGGATAGGCATGGTAGGGAGAGTGGGAGAGTATGTACCTCTGAAGTAAAAACATAAGGCTGAGAGTTATTCTGCTAATTCATTCCCATATCATCCAAATTGTCTACGCCTCAGCTGCTGGAACAAATACCCCGATTTGCTCATTGTTAATCAGACCCATAAAGCTTGGATATATAGTTGGATTTCTAATACTGTATCACAGTCAGCCTTTATCTGCCCTTGCCATCAAGGAATCCATATGATAGTCATGTGGGAAGGCCCCAGGGTTCAAAAATCACAGGTCACACAATTGGCAACCACAACTGCCATTTGCTGCTTAAAAAGACCAGAAGTCATACAAATATAGTCTCTGTGCCAGAGAGCTCAATGTGAGATACTAGGAGATGCTTTGACTTTTGTTAGCTATACTGAAGGTAATGAGTTAGCTCACTGCAGTAACTACATCACTGAAAGCTATGCCTTTGTGTGTGCAGTGGGCTCCAGAGCACTGGCAGAAGGAAGCAGGTGCTGGTAGGTACCCTTTTGATCCTCAATCCTCATTCCCATCCTACTGCTTTAAACTAGATGCCATAATGGCACCAAATTAAGAGAAATATCTGAACAAAGAACAAGAACTCGGGATTTTAAAACCTTCTAATTATGGGCTTGATTTGGGATGTGGGACTGACCACATGAGGCTATAAAAGCTTTTACATAAACCTTTCTGGTTTCTTTAAAAAACCAGAGTAGTTACTATCCAGAAAGCAGTATGTGACACTCACGCTGTGAGAAAAAAAATACTACATCTTCTGTTGGCCAACACGATTAGGGCCATATGGTTTGATCAGACACTGCTGATCAGCAAAGATGCTGTTGAGTGCAGTTACATTAGGTCATGTACACACTGCTCAAAGTTTAGTTTATTCTCAGCCTACCCTCCACAGTCTAATGAATCTTACAAACTGTCTATAAGACTGTGAACTTTGTGTACTGCAAAGAATGTGTTACAGGCAGCCTGATCCATCTTACCCTGATTTTATACTGCTGTTGAGTTCAGTGGAACAGCTCATGATTTGCAGCAATGTGAATGACAGGAAGATCAGCTGCGGGAGACCATGGATGTCTTTCTAACAAGCTGATTTTTCTTGAGTACTGTGTAAAAATTGCATTAACCAAGCTTCCTGTCTGCCTTTGTAGAAGAACTCTTCAAGACGGCAGGGAAAGAATGAATTTACTATCATATGACTTTAATAATTTTTGAGGGGGTATTGGGTTTTTTGTTGGTTTTGGTTTTGGTTTTGTTTGTTGTTGTTGTTTTTGTTTGTCTGTGATTTTTGTTTTTTTATTTAGACATAATATTTTCATGACTTTTGGTGCTATGGCCCCATATCCAAAAAATCCAATACTGCTATTGGTTGAGATAAAGTAATATGTTGAGGCAGGATATTTTTCATTTCAGGTTGGAACTATATGTAAAATGTACACTAAGTGAAACTGATTCCAAATTTTCTCACCCTTGACATTCATGCCATCCATTACATAGTCAGAAGATTTCAAGTACTTTTTTTGCAATGATATCAGGCAGAGAGATAAATCAACAAACCAATTATCTTTTTTTTTTTTTTTCCTCTAAAAACTAGAGGAATAATATCAATGTTGCAGCAACTTAGTTGTTTATTTGTAAAGCACTAATGTCTGGTGTTAAGGAAGGCAGTATTTATATTGACAGGAGATATCTGAAAAATTAAAACTTGGTCAGTAATTAAAAATTGCCTTGGTTAAACAATTTTTATAGACATTTTTAATCAAAAATCACTTTTAATCAAATGGCCATTGTCCAAAAAAGAACTTCAAGTCAATATCCCATTATGGTCTCTCTGAAAAAGGCATTGTCTTCAAAGAATATTTATGCAAGCATGGTCCAATACTACAGAAATGCAATCTAAATGCAATTTAATGTTATCTGACCCCATCACAAATAATGTTTTAGAGCAGCAAGGGAACTGAGAAGATGGTAAGCAGGGAGAGTTTATACTGTATGTATATATATCAGCATATATTTTGTGCTTTGAAGTATAAGATTTTTAGAAACTCTTTGCAGAATCTTTGTAAAACCTGTTTTTTCTCTGTAATAATTCTATTCTAGCTGTACACTTTCATCAGCCTTAATCTCTGACATGCTGGAATACCAGCATTTCTTGAGCTAACTAATTACAGCTTCGTTTTTCAAGTTTTGACGTAGTTTATCTTTCAGTTTTCCTCCTCTTTCTTCTTACCAAGAGGAGCAACTTATCTGAGAATCTACATAATAGAAACATTTTGTGACTAGATATTGAAAGAAAATATGTTCATGTAATCTTAATACATCAGGACCTTTTTAAAACAGCACATAGTTCATGCACCATTTAGAAGCAATAATCTTCTTTCCAGCAAGAAGTGATTGTATTTGGTAATTGAGCTTTGATAAAGAGGCCTAGGTAAGCCCAGCCAGATATGAAATATTTGTGTTTAAGAATGCTGAAATATTCCATCTGGATGAAAAATTCTTAACTGAAACATTTAGACATTTACAGAATTTTTTTTTGACATTTTCAAAATGAAATGTTTTGATTTTTCTGAATCAATCTTCTACCCCCTTTTCATTCTATACATTGCTTTGCCATTCTGACATTTTGTTTCCGTTCAGGACAAACCCAAATATTAAAACATCGCTGCAGTAAGAAATTCCGGTTTTAGACCATGCCTGCTTCTGATCACAAACTACATAAATTTGTTCAAGATGTTATGAATCTAAAAAACTGTTCTTATTTTATCCAAATTACAAGGGAAAACTTACCAATTACTTTAAAAGTCCTTTGCAAGATAATATAGAATCCTTTTGTTCCAGAGTAATCTGCCAGAATAGAAAATATATAATACGTAATATATACAATAATATACAGTACATTTCTAGAAGCTTTAAGTAACAGCCATAAAGTAAGATTTATAAGTCAAACTATTCAGGCAGCATAGGGTCACAGTAAGGCCCAGTGCTTATATTATAGCTAAAAACATTACTAATATTTGCAGAAGGTCAGTGTGTATTTCCAGATCTAAATTATTATCACATCAATCTAGTTATAGAAGGCTTAAACTTTTCTATGTGTTGCCTGGTTCAGGCTTGATTGTTCTGTCTTTCTGCAGATGTCCTGTTTACTTGGAGACAGATACATGAGAAGGACGGATGGGGACAGTGCAAAGCCATCGCTAGAAGCATTGGACCTTACCCCGTTTTTATTTGCCTCAGCATCCAGGATTAATTTCCACTGAAGCCAGTGAAACAGAATTTAGCTCCCAATATGGCTTTTTGCATCTGTCCCGTGCATGGAGGCAGCACCAGGCACCCTAGCTGAGCATTCACAATGTACAGCTGAAAGTCCAGTCATGAAAGAAAGAGGAACAGTTGGGCCACTATCATTTCAGCTGTTTTGAGCTACAGACTGGAACAAACGGAGCGGTACGAAAAGTCTGTGTATCAAAGCAGCCACAGGGCTGCTGCAGCTATCCGCAGGACACTGCTGCAGCCTGGAATCTGTGACATGAAAAAGGTAGTGCAAAGAATGCTTGAACTCCTGGGAGGTGCAGGAGGTAATTTAATATCACCCCATTGGCACAGAATAAATGTGAATGAGGGGGAAAAGAGGCCCACAGTTTACAATAGGCTCAGTAATACTGCATGCATTTTGAGCAGGCGCAAAAGAACAGCACAACAAATGCTTCTAGAAGGTTCCTAAAAAGCAGCCTTTCTGCTTAGATAATTTTTCAAGGACTTGGTATGCAGGACTGAAACAACATTTTAAAAGGGAAATTTCCAAGTCACGAACTTCTTCTTTGAAGGAGTTCCCAGTTCCTTCAAAACTGAGAAAGGGTTTGTGTTCATTTCAAGTTTTGGGTGAAAATTTGGGTCAAGTTTCAAGATGGTTTCTCGACCTCTAATTACTATTATTAGCACTCCTAAATGGACTCTTTAGAAAATCCCTTGACTAAGGAGGGCTGGAGTGAGCTAATGAGTATGAGACTGAGAAGAAGGTCCTTGTTTGAATTTTAAATACTCCAGCTAACTAATTGGGGTCTATGGAGAATGCTTCTTTTGGTATGGAGGGAGTTCAGGGGCAGGTGGAAATAAGAACAATATTTTTTAGACCTGTCACTTTAAAATATACCCACTGCTGCTTTGACATGGCACCAAATGAATTTTTAAGCAACAATAAGTAACCTTATCCTCCCTTTAGGCACTTGCAGGACTTACTTATTTTGGTTTTAAAAAATGAGCTGGGCAAGGTTTTCAAAGGTCTCATGGCTGTAATGAAGAATAACATTCTTTGATGATCCTGGCAACGGGCATCTTTTCTTTTCCAAATAAAAATGAAAAGGCAGAGAGCCTCGTGCCTACAGGTCTGTTGTGTATTAGACTAGCAGAGTTCCCACTGACAGTACTGTTCCAGTTGGACACTCTTCCTTGTTTTTGTTTTCCATTTTTTTCATAAATATATTTCTTTACATTGTTCCCATCATTGCATGCATCATTTCTACCCTCAGTACCCATCCTGAATTTTTTTCTCAAAAGACCTACAGCTGTGGCACTCTTATCCAACATGAAGATATCTTTTTTTTTTTTTTTGCAACAGAAATTTGTTTTAGTGGTAACCACCTAAACACAGCTGATACAAACTCCATTTCTTTTCTGCTAAAAAAAAAAAGGATGGGGAATGCATCTACAAATACACGTATTTATTCTTTTTGTCTACAGGACTTGGAAAAATGCTAATGTAAAAATTTATGAGTCCCTCATGAACTTAGAAATTATGTGAACTCATGCATAAACTCATGAAAACTCTGCAGATTGGGCTGTGCCCAGTATTTCAGAAGGCACTTCCAAGTTATAAACAACAGAGAATAAAAGTAACTCTGTATCTCCAGTAACATTTTCTTCTTTCTGTAAGCCAAGGCATCCAATGACTTGAAATACTTCATTTTGACTGATTTTTTGCCAATTACATTTTCTTTTACAATTCCACATATATAGTCAATTTCATCCATGTGAAGCTATGTAATGTTTAAGAATTAATTAGGGTCAACCCAAACTTTTTCTGGTGTATAATGTTCTTGCTTCCCAGCTGGAGAGACAATTGAATCTCATAGTTCTGTGGTGACAGACTAGCTGGGTATTGATGTCTGACTTGAAGTAAATTGAACACTCTTTTCCCACCTTACACGTATGTCTCTGAAATCCTGATTGTTATTCTACTGATGACATAAAGGAAGCCTTATTTAAATTTGAAAAATTTTCCTCTGTCTATTGCAATGCTTTAGCATCAATGCAAGGCAATTTTGCTCACCCTTTTGTGTTTATAGAGGATGATGAAAATCTGTTGAAGGTTGTGCATCATGATTTTACAAAATAGAACTGACAAGAATGAGTTTAATTAATCTAAACTGTCTCAGAAAGGGTCAAAAGATGGTGATATATTTTACAATTGATATACCATTACACTGTGTGTTGTGACCCAGTCCTGAAATGGGCTGAAGCCTGTTTGTTTTCTTGTGCCTTTCCAAGGCACCTTGGCACAGCCTGTCAGACTGCGTAAAACTGAAGCAGCGACATACTGCTTTCCTCCCATTCCAGCATTGCATCATCTCTCAGTTACATGGTTTTGCTGACATTGTGATGACATTTTGACTTAGCCGGGGAAAGATAGGGCAATAGGATTAGGACTTAGAGGAGAAACTGCTTCTTAGATTTGCTCTTACAAAATGTTTTATAATACACTGCACAGAGTACCCCTTAATTTTTTTTGTTTGCATTTAAATTGCACTGGAGGAAGAATCTGACTGGAGTAAAAATGAAAGCAGAGGTAAGTGTGATTCTATACTAGAAATAGACTCTCATTCCAGCTCTCAGCTCTATAGAGATGTCTTTGCTTGCTTTTCTCATTTTCTGGGGCTTCACTCTGCTCCTTAGGCAGAGGCAGGCAGCTGTTTTCAACATCTAAAGGACAAGAAGACCTTGAAAAAAGTTCAAGGTGCCATGCTTGCACTCTGGCTAAAGATTATGAAAAGATTTGACTGGGGCATGGGGTGAAAACAAGTAAGAAAAGTTGGCAGCTGCTTTTTACATAAGCTATGCAGTCAACCTCTTGGAACGAATTTCAACGGCTTCAGAATAGGTTACCTAAATTTATTCCCTCTTTTAATCAGGTTTAAATAAAAGCAGATTTCTGTTTCTCTCCCTGTTTGTTCGACATCCCAAGGCAATACTGACTGTGGGAAGCCAGGCACATAACAAGGGGGATACGTGGGACATATGGAACTTGTTTTCGTTGGTGATAGACATGTGGCTCTTCTCCTTAGACCCACCATGACATCAGTAGTTCAAAATTAAGTTGGGCACCAGAAATGGGCCATGAAGTAATCGAAGACTTCTCATTAAACGTTCAGATTCCTACAAATCCCGTATGTACACAACATGTCTTTTTCTTTGTGGGCCTGTGCAGATACTTATAAGCCTGCAAGGAAAAGGTTTAAGGATCTGGTCAAACCTGACCAACCTCAGGTTTGCCAATGGTACCTACAGGTTAGAAGGAAGGATGTGGATGGCTTTTTGTAAATGTTTATCCAGGTTACAGTCTTTCAGGTGGGTAGCAGTTCTTGTCATGCCTGGTGCAGAGCTCCCACTCAAGAATCTCTGCTCATGCCCTTGTCACCCTGGCCAAATTCAGAGGCTCTGGAAAGCCCAAGAGCATTCAGAGATAGTTGCCTTAATTGGTTAGTGAGTTCAGAGCCAAGCACATGTTTGTGCAACTTCCTTACCCTTGAGGAAGCCTGGCTAGAAATGGCTTTGCTATCCATGCTCCTGCATAGAAGGCCAGGCCTCAGCTCTCCTGGGGTGTATGAAAAATATGCAAGGTCTTGGTTATGTTCGTATTTCACAGAATCTCAGTGCCACTTAGGCACCCACACATCTCAAGAAACCCAAGACCTATTGGCAAAAAGGATAGGTATTGGGAATATCAATACTCAAGGTCCAACTTTGAAAATCTGACCTAGAACTGTTCTAAAAAAATTTGAGTATCTCAAAATACAGATAGTTACCTTTATGGCTATGTATCACAGACAATCATTCTCTCTGCACAGGCACTAGTTGGTTCTGGGGTAAAAAAATGGGCCTCTACTTAACACTTTAGAATTTCAGTCCTAAGTGTGTGGACTGTCAGCAAGCATATAACGTATACCTGTGCATCCTGCAACACAAGCTGAATTCTTTCTGCCTGGCCAGCATACGTAGGGCAGCTTGAAGGCTGAACTCTACCAAATGCCGAAGCAGTGTTCCTCATAAGTGCAGTTGTTCAGCTTGACCATGTGATTTCAAAACAGCAGCAGGGCCCTGCATCTTGCCAGCCTCTCATTGGAACAGTCCAAAGTCTCAGGCTCTGGATGTAAGGAACAGGCCTGTGCACCTGTTGCTGGGCATCTGTATGCAGGTATGCCCTGATCACCTATGCAGATAATTATGTAGAAGCTCTGTTATTATCCTGTTACACAAAAATCCAGCCTTCAGGGCCTCCAGTGTGCTCTGCAGGCATGGAGTGGTAGAAAAGCCGCTATAAAATCATACTTCAGAAATAGTTTTTCAGAACTGAGTTGTGGAATATACACAGTGATTTAGATTAGAAAGAAAGAAAGCAAAGAAGCAGAAACTGATTAGAAAAGAGTGAAAGAATGTGGTAAAAGAAAGAAATCTTGCATATGTGTATGTTGCTTTCAGAAACAAGAGACATCTGTTTGGGAAATGAAATCTGTCCAAAGAAATGAGGAGGGGGCGGAGGAAAAGGTGAAACACTGCCAGTGAAACAGAAGAAAATCTCAAACTTTCCCACAGAAGTCTTAGTCAAACCAACACAGAAACAGAGGAGTTAAGAACAAGGGATTTATTTCCAGAAAGCAGCCAAGACAAAGATTGCCAGACAGAAAAAATAGTGTCATTAACACTGCAGGAGTCGGGAATGATCATAACCAGTACCATCCAGCAGGTCTGGTTACATTTCTGTTACTTTTCACTTTTTATGTGGAGAGCTTTAGTGGGCCCCGAGTGTCAAAGTTATCTTTCCTCCAGATCATCTTCAGTGGTCATTCCTCCTGTGAGGCAGATCCTGCCTCCCCTTTGGCTGATTTATGCAGCTCCCAAGGCACAAAAAGCAGCAGAAAACTGCTAGCTGTGACCCCAGAATGTTGTCCTTCTGTGGTACTGTCACCATATCAGCCTCTCCCCAGTCATCCACAGTGAGAACTTGTCTTACAGAGACGGATGTTTTCATGCTCTATTCTTCCCTGGCAATCCCAGGCTGTCAAAGCAATCCTGTGGAAAACTGTCAGACAGCATAAAATCGATCAGCATCCAGTTAATTTGTGTGACGTGAGCCAGCCTGGTTTCTGTACCAGCATGGGAGCAGTATGTGGTAACAACACCCTTATCCCCAGTCCACCTAAATTGTGCCAGATGCAGTTCAGTTTCAGAGTCAGAATCCACAGGTTACTACTATGGTAGAAACAGTAAACTGGAAGTTTGGTGCCTAACAAACATCCTCTGGATTTTTATTTCTATTATGCAGCCAGTTCCCTGTTATATTGACAGAAAGCTGACTGCCAGAACAAATCTCCAGCACTGTGCAATTTGGTTATCCTGTTGTTGCTCTTAGTAGTGAGGATTTTATAGGCATTCCTGTGAAAACCCCACCTGCTGTGGGGTTGCTTTCTTCTTCATAGATCCACAATCTGGCTCCTTCTTTTTGACTGAATTACTAGGCTTCAAAGAAGAAATGCACAGTAAAGTATAAAGAGCCAGGAATCACAGTGACAGAGAAAGCAATTGGTATTACAGATGCATTGTAATACCTTTCTTTATTAAGAGTAATGATGCTTAGAAGAACATATTTTTTTTAGGAATAGTCTGGGTTTCAATATCCTTCCCAAAATAACCTAAGAAGAATGCAAAGGCTCCATAACTTTAGCTTTTTATTTTGTGTAATTTGAGGTGCCTAACAATTCAAAATAGACATTGTCATCATCACAAAGCATATAAAATGTGGGTGGTGAAGACTGCAGAGAATCCTCAGTCCTGATTCAGACTCCATTGTTGACCAGAACAGAATCTGGCAGGAATAAAACTTTCAGAACTTCTTGGAAAATGAAATCTCAAGTCAGAAGTTACACAAGGAAAAAAAACAACCAAACAAGCAAACAAAAAACAATGGCAAATGAGAAAAATATGGGAAAATTCCAGTGTCTGTCCCTGCTCATGACATTCCCACTTGCAAAATCATTTTTCATTCCTCTCAGCAGAGAAGCATTTATAGTGTACAAAGCTTACATTTATCATGAAAATCACCTTAAGACAAAAAAAGAAAAAAAAAAAAAAGTGGGGGTTCAGGGGGGGAAGAGTGAAAATAACTAAGGTTATTTTTTATATAAGGTACAAAACACAAATGGAGATTTTTGTCTTCAAACAGATCTTAGCAAAAACCATGCCAGAATTTCAAAATTTGTCCCTATAAGAATAAGCTATTTTTATTATTATCACATTATTAACATTAGTCCAAACAAGCTGCATAAACTAGCATTCTGATTTAACCCAGGTCAAGGCTGATATTCAGGATCCAGGACCCAAACTTCACTCCTGACACTTTTCAATCCTTTTCAAGCACAACATGTCTGTAAGTGGTAATCTGATCTAATATCTATTTATAACGTGCCATATTGTGAATATCTCTGCTCCAAAGTACTGGTAATCATAACACTACCTAGATCCAGTGTATCACTTTTCTTCCTTAGAAGACCTTTGGAAAGAACCATACATACCTGGTGCTTTTTATTCAGTTGTTACACGTTTGAAACTGCAAACCAGCCATGTGCACCAAATTACGGATAGGAAGATCACGTATTTTAAGTTTTGCAGAAATAGTAGCCAAAGTGCTGGGTGTTTTGCAGTCTGC
Source organism: Cnemophilus loriae (assembly GCA_013397755.1). Taxonomy (NCBI): domain Eukaryota; kingdom Metazoa; phylum Chordata; class Aves; order Passeriformes; family Corvidae; genus Cnemophilus; species Cnemophilus loriae. The sequence goes on from VZTF01004752.1 coordinate 22,142, forward strand.
AGTGTTGATACCTCACTTTCTCTCTTTTTTTTGCATTTGAGACAGAGGATTGTTATGGTTCACTCAGGTTGTGTTGTTCAAAGCAAACTCAACTGCTCAGAGTTTTCATTAGGGAAGAATACATGCCTGAAGGAAGAGATGTCATCCAAAAGGACCTGGACAAGCTCGAGAAGTGGGGCCATTGGGAATCTCATGAGGTTTAACAGGATCAAGTACAAGGTGCTGCCCCTGGATCGGGGCAAACCCCGGTACCAACACAGGCTGGGGGGTGAACAGATGGAGAGCAGCCCTGCTGAGAAGGACTTGGGGGTGCTGGGGATGAGAGGCTGGACATGACCCAGCAATGAGCACTTGCAGCCCAGACAGCCAGACGTGTCCTGGGCTGCATCCAAAGCAGCGTGGGCAGCAGGGCGAGGGAGGGGATTCTGCCCCTCTGTTCTGCTCTGGTGAGACCCCACCTGGAACCCTGCATCCAGCTCTGGGGTGCCCAGCACACGAAGGACACGGACCTCTTGGAGAGAGTCCAGAGAAGGGTAACCAAGATGATTAGAGGGATGGAGCACCTCTTCTGTGAGGAAAGAACTGGGATTGTTCAGCCTGGAGAAGAGAAGGCTTTGGGTTGACCTAACTGGGACCCTGAAGTACCTGAAGGGAGCCTACAAGAAAGATGGAGCGAGACTTTTTACAAGAGCATGTGGTGATAGCACAAGGGGAAATGGCTTCAAACTAAAAGAGCAGGTTTAGATTAGATGTTAGGAAGAAATTCTTAACTGTGAGGGTGATGAGGCACAGGAACAGGTTGCCCAGATTTGTGGGTGCCCCATCCGTAGACGTGTTCAAGGCCAGGCAGGATGAAACTCAAAGCATCCTCGTCTAGTGGAAGGTGTCTCTGCCCATGGTAGAGGGGTTGATTTAAGGTCCCTTCCAACAAAAACCATTCTGTGATTTTGTGATACACTGATCTCTTCACTTATCCTGGCCTTGTTCTACGGTGTTGTTGATATCATAAACCCTGAACTTCTGAAGATTTACTAGTTAACACATGCCAAAACTCATAAGGCCATGAATATGGATATAGAAAAGGAGCTTTCATTTCAAACTCTGTATAAACAAGATGATTACTGATTAATAATTATGGCATCAAAATAAAGAGCTTAAGACCAAAGCCATACGGTGACTCAAAAGCAAGCCTTTCAGGCAGTCGAAGCTATACTTTGAGAACAATAGAAAGAACTTCTAAATACATAAAACTGGAAAGAAAAAACAGAAATAGATCTTGTCTTGTTATAATGCTCAAGTATTGAAAACAAGTGTTTCTAAAATACATACAGACAGTAACCATGCCTTGCTCCACTTGCTGTCTAGGATTCATGACAAACCAAAAACTTCAGGCAGGCTCCCTGAAAGGGGAAATGAAACTGAACAGTGCCAAACTTTGTTGTGCTACCTAAATAAGAGAGAAGATCTCAAAATCTGTTTGGTGAATTGGAAGTTAGATACTATGGGAAAAGTGGACCCGTCACTTTCTGGTTTTCAGTTCAAATGAACCAATTATTTTGCTGACCTCAGGGTCCAAATTTCAAAGAAAGCTGAAGACAGGCTTAGGCCTGCTGCTATGGCAAATTCCAAAATACCCAATTACTGACCTCAGGAGGAGTCAGCATTCCTGAGATTAGAGTCACTGGGAGTTTACTTCACAAACTCACTTCTAATAATATACTATAGTGCAGACACCATTAACCCGCCTTTTTCAGTTAGCAAATAAGATATGTCTCAAGGCAAAATAGTTATTAACAGCCAGTGGTAGGAGTTACATCTCTAATTGGAAACAGCAACATCTGCAGGGGAGTGTAATAAAAGCATATAACAAGTGAATGTGTCAGTGGATTACAGGGACTCTAGGTAATTGTTCCATAAGACAGCTTTAGCAGAAACAATGACTATTTCAGGACTTCATGGGTCCAGACTAATTCTGGTCACTGAAGAGTGTCCCAAGGATTAACTCTGTCCTTACTAGCCAATTCGACCAGCATTATACTGGCAGACATCCCAGATTTCCTTTTTATTTGCACTGCATTTATTTCAATGTTTACATCATTTTGTAGCTTGCTAATTCTCTTCTTTTTCTGCAAAGTGGCATAAGGATGCTGTTCAATAACAAAGCCCATTCACATCAGCTGCTTGATGTAGAGCTATTGTGTCCTAGCTGCCAGTTATTCTAAAACATCTTTAGGTCTAAGTTATTCTAATATGAGTGACCTGCTGCTTCTATATACAAAACTCTTCCACTGCTTTTATAATTAAACACACAAAGCAAAAGCCTGAAAACTGAGCACCTGCTGAGCACCCGCGAACTCCTCATGAAACCTATCAGTATTGCAGATATAGAAGGTGAGATATTTAAACATACAGGATATGTTCTTGTTATTCTCCATGTCTGAGGTCATATCTTGCCTTCTGGATCAAGCTGCACTTCACACAATTGGAAAAGATTACTAGACCTCTTTGAAAGAAAAACTCTCACAGATTTTTTCCTAATTTCTAATTTTACATTTTACTCAGCCCTTTCTGAGTCTGTTCTGTGCACTTACTTCAGATGACTGAAGACAGCATGTAGTTTACAGCTCTTCTGTATACCATTCCAGTGTTTGTCTTTTGGAGCGGAATTTCATTTTGTGAGTGGTAGTGTTAGGTTTTACATTGTGACTTACTATGTGCTGGCTCTTCCGTGGCATAGGATTTCTCAAGACAGACAGCAAATATGAAGTTTTGTCACTTCTTGAAAAGGCGTATTTGTCTCTGTTTCCAGAAACAGCAGTACAATAGATAAGCTAGCATGTTCTTTTTGACTTTTTGCTTGTTACTGTCTGGAACTAGATTATATTTCAAGCACCTTTTAATGCGTTTCCATGCAGATTCTGTGAAGGGATCAGCCCACATCCATTTGGCAAAAGCAAACAAATCTATTCTTATGTTCAGATGAGGGAAAAAATCATCAATTTCCTTGTCCCTGCCATTGCAGATGGCAAAGATGGACACATTCGCAAGTTTTATAGAATAATACCTCTGTCCTTTAACTTCTCTAACAGGCAGTCTTCCAGGGGTATATGTTGCAGCTGATACATCTAGAGGCCTTTTCACTTCTCATTACCACCTGCTTATTCCTTAAACCTTAAACAAGGTTTGTTTCAGTAGGACTAGCACAACCATCACAGCAACATGGTAGTCATTCACGATTTAGAAAGTGAGGTGGTAAAGCAGCTCGGGCATACAAGGACTACCAGGCAACAAGAGGAGCACATATCTGCCTTCTGCTTCTTCATAGATCTGCTCTGAGCTTTGTATAGATAATAATGTCCTTTTACTAGATATACAACTTAAACTTACAAGCTGTAAAAAGAAAGTCAAACCCCTTAGATGGTTTGAGAAGCAGATGAAATGCTTATTAAGCCTCCAAATTAAGACTGTTCCAGCTGCACTTTCAAAAAACTTTGGCCAAGGCAGGTGGAGCTGGTTGTGATAAGGGACTGTTCCCATTGCACCTTTCAAATGGCTTTGCTAGAATCTATCTCTCTTGTCAGATTTCTTTGTGCTTCCTTGAAAGCATGGTAGCAACTGGTGGAAAAGGGAGACAGTGATGTGCACAGTATCCTGAACATCAGCTCTTAAAGATGTGAGTTTTCTCAAAACTCTGTATTATGGGTGCTTTTCCTTGTTACTCTTCTCTGGTTGTAGCCAGATTCCCCATCCCCAGGACAGGTCAGAGAGCTGGAAACGGAGGGTCAAATCTACTGCTCTGCTACTAGTGAACTGGGGCAGAAACAGCCACTCATTTAATTTGTGAACATAAAAAAAATCAACAACAATTTTTTTCAAATCTACAGCCTGCCCTAAGCATGTTAAGTAGTCAAATTAAATCCCTAGTAAAGTATCTATGAAATGAAAACCAAACATGTCCATCTTTTGTAGTTCCAGCCTCCCCTAATGGAAAATGGCTGTATTTCAACCAGCCACATGTCCAAGCTGTGGCTGTTCTCACAAGTCTGAATTCTTCCCTTAAATGGGATCCATCCGAGAATGTGACACTGTTGCTTCTCTTTCTGCAGACCTACATGACAGCCAGAAACAGCAGACAAATGAGCTCAGTCTCTCAACTGTGGTCCTCCTCAGAGACACCAAGCCATTCAAGCACCAGATGAAGACGTTCAGACATTTGGAGAAGCCAGCAGTGCTGGGTTGCTCAGGACTGCTCTGACAGCCAGGGATAATGGTGCGGTGCAGCATTTAGACATGCCTGCAGCACTGAAGGCAGCTTTGAAGAGCAAAGTCCCTCTAAACCACCAGAGTGGTGTAGAGAGCTGCAAGTGGGAATCACAGCTGAGCACAGAGCCCTGAGTGCAGTGTCCTTAAATGGGAGAAGCCAGGCTTACTCCTTGGCATCTCCCACCTAGTTATCTGCTGTTACAGACACTCAGCATGACACAGCAGAAGAGAATGGGGGAATAGTTACAGGGCCCTAGTGACACTCATTTCTATTTAACTCTCTTTGCGTTAATCAGGCTGTTTAAGTAGGCCCTGATGTAAATATGAGTTGAGTCTCTCTGGAGCTGTTTATTTGCTTCCCTGGGAAGTTTTTGCACAGCAGAGACAAAGCTGTCTCTTATTAAAGCTTCATCTGACCATGAAAAACTAAAATAGTGGAACAACTGATGGTTATTTGGATATAAACAACAGACTGATTGTCCTGACTTCTGCCTCACCTTCTCTCACCTTTCCCCAGGAAGGATCAATATAGGGCAGATTGCTAGAAAATATTGCCAGAACTTGTCTCAGTGTCTTGTTGTCTTTCTATAGGTTCATGCTGTTTGCACAGTCAAGGTGTCAGGATTTTCAGCTTTGCCAACTATTTTACTCAGCCTTCCAATGCCATTAATTTCCCAGGCTTAGACATATACACTGATACGATCCAGGAAATTATTTTTTCAACTGTTCATTGTGTGACTCAAGCACTGGTAAGCCTTGTTGTTTGTACCCTTCCCTATGGTTCTACAAAGCTAAGTCAATGACTTTATGTAGCAGATGAAACTGGCCATGTTAATTTTAAACGAATATTAGCTATTCATAATAGTTAAATGTTCCCCATGATATTGATAGCAACAGCTGGTGTTCACAGACGTGGCTTCTTTTTCACCTTTTATTGCATTTTCCATATGGAACAGTGTTCCTATCTGAACAGTCCCTCACACCTAATTTTTCCTAATAGCTAAATCTGTGTCACTCTGTGCTTTAGGCCTTCCTCAAGAAATCAGGATTTTTTTCTCTTCTACCATATCTAGGGAAGGGAGTGGATTTTATATAGCCTCAATATGGCCTTTACTGTGCTATTCTCTTTCCTGGAGGCGGACTTTTTTGCTCCATCTACTGACTTGCTGCATACATATAGACTGATCCTGATGGTACTGGTGGGCACTTGGCTTGTATTTGCAGCTTGCTGCTGCATGCAGTGATCTGGAATATAGCTAAGTACCCTGACACTGTCTGTCCCAGGTCTGGTTTCTTCTGTAGCAGATATTCCCTGCATTCAATTTCACCACATCACCACAAAGAACTCCCCTTTGGGGAACAACAGAATTGTCACAGCCTTAGTGAGAGGTCAGTTTGTGCAGCAGCTCTGGACAGAGAAACAGCAAAATGTCTCACACAGTTATTTGAAGATGAGCGACTGGAGAGAGACAAGAGGTTCTGCTTCACCCCTCCCAAGTGGTTCTGCCCCTGTGAGCTGGCCAGAGCCCCCTGGGGACCTGCCTGCCCCTGTGGCCCTTGGACACACTGTGCTTCTGCCCAAGGCTGTGCTACCCGTGGGCCTGTCCTTTACGCCAGGGCTGAGCACAGGGTGTGAGGAGATGTGCTCCAAGAGAAGGATTCCAGCAGTTAGCTGCCATGGCAACAACGCAATACTTTTCTACCACAACTGCTCCTGCTGACCTGGTCAATCAGCATTACAGTTTTAAGGACACGCTGTTTCCAATAGTTTGCTCTAGCATTCTTCTATCAGCAGCTTTTCAGAGGCTAGAAATGTTTGGATATTAATACTTTAAGCTACTTTTAAAATTATGAATACAGAAAAAATGCAGACGCTTTTGTTACAGCTTAAGCCAGCCTAAGTTCTTATTTTCTTCCAGGCCAAAAAAATTTTTAATCAGCTCTTTCTGAACCTGGCAAGAAAATGCCCCTCTGGCTGAAGGAGAAAGAGTGGACACACTATGTAAGCCAAAGAGAGGCTTTCCTAAGGCTTTAATGGTCTGAAAACTGGGGTGCCTTTTGCTGTGTTTTTGGCACTGTTGGAGTCCCCTCCCTACTGGGTGATCAAGTGAGCAGGAGCAACTATGGTAATTTTACTTGAGTCAGTATGCTTTGGCTGTCAGAGCACACCCTGAGGCAGGGCCAGGATCCGGACGCTAGAGCTGTCACTTTTGCGGCTTCATAGTTTAGGCCCTTCTACACAGCCTGCCTGATTTTCAAGTGCTGCTCCATGAGTACTCCTGGACTGCTCTGTAAACAACCCAGCACTCAGCACCTTGAAAATCCACACCTTGATTTCACACCTAGAGCAAAAATGCCATTAACCTGCTCCATTTTGACTGGAGAAGGTGGGAATGAACCTCTTATTAAAACAGGCTAATTAAAGGATGAAAATGTAACTTGTGAAGGAGATGAACAAGAAACACTGGCTAATGAAACTCAAGACGGCAAAGTGCAGAAGTCATGTTCTGCTTAAAGGCTGCTAATTTACTGCTCCTTGAGACACCCAGGTACACAAAGTTCTCTGACTTTAACAATCCTGATGGAGAGACTTTAGATTGATTTAAGTTACTGGAAATGATGATTCATTAAAACAACTCCAGTATAGAGCCCCGCTACTGCCGCTTGTGACACCTCAGGCAGCATGTGCTGCAGTATTTCAGGTTTGATACTGTCCAAGTCATTATTTTTGCTTATTAGGGAGCCATGGAGTTTTACAGACAATTGATCTGTTTCTGATGAATCATTGAAGGAACTAATGACCATGCTTACCTCACCAGGAATTTGGAGGCGGGGTGGGAGGGGGGGCTGGCAGGCAGGGAGGGCAGGACGAGGAGGAGGAGGGGTTACTTGAGTGGATTTTCAAAGGTAGGTCTCAGATGTACTATCAGGTAACAAGTGGATTAACCAGTTATTGCGCATTAGATGAACTGTGGTAATCAATCCTGCATTCATGTTAGGCCAGCACAAACTAAATCTAAACACATCAGCTACCTCTTTTGCTAAGGCCACTGACATGGCCTTGAATTTGTCATTAGAACTCAAATACAGTCCCTTGTGATCAGTCTGTCTGATTGTCAGACAGGATATGGAGAGTCACGCTTAGCCTTAGAAGAAGTTTCAGGGTGTGGAACAGGTACCAAACACGGGATACAGAGGAGATAAGGGACACAACAAATTTAGGACTGTCAACTAGAGCTACAGTTAAAGAGATGAGAGGGCATCTCTAAATAGAGGCAGGAGCAAGACATAAGGGTAAATCCATAGCGAATGTCAGGTCAAGTAGCTGAACTTGCTTCATGATCTTACCCTAGGCTGCCCAGGACATCCAGATTTGATGCGTGGCAACCCTGGCTGGGCTGGTGCTGCCACTGTTGGGCTGGATGTGGGCTGACAGATGTACTTCCAATATTTAAGGTGCAGGCATCAATGCTTCCAATATTTAAGATGTAGGCATCACTGCTTCCATTATGTTTCATTGGTTTCAGTTTGCCTGCATGACTTGGAAAGGGGAGACCGGGTGATGGCTTGACAATATGTGAAGGCGTCTGCCACTTATGGTATGTTGGAAAGAGTAGTTTCTGCTGTTACTGAGAAGTTTCCAAATGGGTAACAAAGTTGCTCTTTGTCCTTCTGATCAAATACAACAACAATAATAAAAAAAATTCTCAATCCCTACAAGATCTTTCTCCCTCAATTTCTGGTCTAGATTTTCAGGCTCATCTAGGCTGAAAACTCATGGGTTTTTTCCTGTTACGTGATCACCACAAACCAGTGGTAAACTTCAGTCTGAGTAACTTATTTTATTTTTTTTCACATATATTAGCAGAATAGTAGAAGAAGAGAGAATGAAAGTAAAGCATCCTTAAGAAAATTTGCTGGCTGGTTCCAGTTCTGACCACCTGCACAGCACACACAGTGCAAAACCAAGATGCAACCTCAGCTGATAGGAAACCTGGCTAGAACTGTGCATCTTTCATAGTTACGTGCTTTATGTTGCACAGGCAAATAAGGATACAAAAAACTAACCTGTCCAAGTAATTTTCCTTGCTTCCTTTTCATAAAGGAAGGTAGAAATAGGGAGGTCAGAGTGACAAGGAATTTTTTTAATCAGCTGAGTGGAAGATCATCAGGTGGTGTAAATCTGCATTGGTCTGGGTCTGTATGAACATCAGGCTAAAATATTTGATGCCGTGATAGAAAACAAGTAGGAAATGAAATGAAAAGTCTACTGTAAAATCTAAAATGTAAACAAAAAAGAAACACGAAAACCCACAACGCACAAAATTCATAATCAGATGGTGTTTTATTCAAACTATCTTGACAATTCGTATGAAATTGCAGGTCAGATTCAAGACAGTAGGTTGAGAAACTAGAATGTAATGCCATTTTTGTACTCTCTGCTTACACCTCAGTGGGAAACAAAAAGTAGAATTCTGCCCTAAGGGGCTAAAAATATATATTTTTCAAATTCAAGCCTTTGTTTTGTTGTTTTTTGGACATAGTTTGGGTTTTTTTTTGTGGAAGTATGGCAAAAAAAAGTTTCTAGTAAAATAGAACATGCACTTACTTTATTTTCTTTACCTATCTGAATCCAAAACAGAGATAGATCGAAACTCTAAGTAACATTTGTGTATTAAAAGAAATTATTCCTAACAATTTTAATGACAAGTTTCAGCTTGATGTGATTTAAAATGGGCAAGTTACAAAGCCCTAAAAAAATGGAGTTTTATAATGGAAATGCTGACAGACCCTTAACTGCAGCAGCGTTGCTGGGCGCCACTCTAATAAAAGGTGGCAAGGATCCAAAAGTATTCACAGCTGCATGTCTAAACTTTATTAAGTATCTGACTACAGTTTGCAGGTCCTCGCCAGATCATAACTCACTTAATTCTGACACATTCCAGTTTATAATTAGTGTTGTACTAATATGTTCCTAACTGGTACCAGCATATTCCTAATTTTTTTTTCTCCTGTAAAACAAGGCTGTTCCCCAAAACCAGGGATGCACTGACATTGGCAAGAAGCATGTGAGCTTTTTTTTTGGTCCTTGGGCTAAAATAATTTATATATTAAAGGCCAATGTCTGTAAATGAAGCATGATGAACACTGAAACACCTGTAATTCCTAAGGCAGAAGAAATAAAGCAATGTCCAGCTTTCTCTGAGCGAAGTATTTTACTTGCCTTTAGCATTCAGCAAGAAAGCAAATTGTTCTTAAAATACATCAGTAATAGATTGCAATTAGGAAATGATTGTATAAATGAAATAAGCAAACACAATTGTTTCAGTAATCTGCCAAGTAAAAAAATAACGGTGCTAGTACATTGAAGGTATGAATGTATTTATTTAAATCTACTGTTGGGTGCCTGCCACCTGAAAACTGGGACATTTTGGGTAAGCACACATTTCCATAATGTTTCATGATAGCACCAATCTTTGGGACATTAGCCCTTTTCATGCAGGGTTGATCATTACTGACACTGAAGTCCTAGCTTGTCATAGTTGTTTTCCATGCTCTTGGCAGTTCATTTCCAGTGGCTGCCGTTCATTTCCAGTGGCTGCCTTTCATTTCCAAGCTGCCTCATCTGTCTGGGCACATACGTGGGCAATGACCTCTGCCAAAGTTGGTTTTGGAGCAGCCAAAGAAGGTGTACTACTATAGTGTGTAACAGAAATTTCCAAATACTTATATTCTGTTTGAGCACTGTTCTGGAAAGCTTTCTTTGTTTGCTTCTGCTGAGAACTGAAAGGGCCATGGAAGCAGCACCCATGGTGGGAGTAGCTATACTCTTATGGCAGTTCACTGAAAGACTGAATTTTTGGTGAGAATTCTTCCATTCCTTCCTAGAGGGACAACCCTCCCACTCCCTTTTGGAAGAATAACCTTACTGTTCTTTACAGCTAAGATCCTAAACACAACTCAAAGCAAAAATCTAGCAGGATTTTGCATTCTGCAGCCTGAGTTAATGAGGAACTGAAAACTTAAAATGTAAGAAGTTTTTTTTAGCTATCTGTATTTGCCACAGTGACATGAGCAGGTATATTCAGTTGCTGATCTAGTAAACCATTTCAGTGTTTGTGGTAAAACACAGGATGATGTATTTATATTTTATCAAGTGTAGCAATAAAGAATGTCAGCAGAGAATCTGTATTAAGAGATGGGATAAATTATCATTATGGCACTTTTGTTTGATGGTATTAAAGGACAAGACAGATAATATACTTACATGGTGGTCAATATTAGATTTCTAATTCATCAAGTGCATGATTTGATGCATAATAACTAGTCTGTGAATAACTAGTCTGTGAATAACTAGCTGGGGAAGTTTCTTTAACACATTAGCTTCCTGACTTTCTGTAAACAGTATACATTAGCTCCTCAGTGGCTAAAAATTTAGAACTTTTCAGTAACTGGTTTGTAGAGAGAAACCAAGGTGGACAAAGCCCTCCCATATACAACACAGGGTTTTGTGAAGGTGAAGAGAACTAACTTTCTCCTTCATCATCAACTTTATTTCACAGAAAAAGGCTTCACATTCACTTGAAATGCTGGCCCCTTTTTTTTTCTGATTCAAGGCCACAGGCACAACATGCAGCTGCTTAGCACTCAGCCCAACATAAACCTTACAGCCTTCAATTAAATTACAGACTAATGTTTGACTCACATTCAAACAAGTATGAACATACGTGGAGATGACAACAGGTGATAATTCTGCAATTTTCAGAAGAACGCAAAGGAAGCAAAGAGTAAAGAAGACAGAAAGCTAAGATTAAAGAAAAGCAGTTTCAGCTCTATATTTAAAGAGGCTTTTGGCACATATTGTGGAAGAGCTAACTTCTATTAATATATTTTTCCATTTTCCAAATTACTGCTTTTAGAAAGTGAAACACCCTGGCAAGTCAAAAATATGTTACCTACCTGCCCAATATTCGTACACAGAGGCTTAAGTGTTTGCTGCTGGCAGGGTTGTGTTAATTTCATTTCTACATTATCAAGAATGAAAAAAAATGCTCTTTTTGGCCTCACAGTTTGTCCAAGAGTCCAACTGCCAGTCTACAATCACTTGTCTTAAGGGAGTAAACTATGGATCTACCATACCTGTGGCTGTGTTGTACTTCATACTGAAAGAAGAGAGAACGATTTCTATTATTGCGAAAATTTCAGTGGATCAGGCTCAGAAACACTAGACATAGTTTTTAGGTAAAAATGAATTTTCTTTGAATTTACTAAAAGTTATTAATTGCTTTATGAGTTGAAATAGCTTCTGGACTATTTTAAAACTGTCTTTAAAGAAACTTAGTGCAAGACTCAGACCTGGATCACATCTGAAGTGGTCTTAGTGAGATCACAAAAGCACTTCTAAGATTGGGCTGTTCAGGGTGGAGAAGAGAAAACTCTGGTGAGACCTTTTAGCAGCCTTCTAGTACCTTAAGGGCGCTTATAAAAGAAGGTAGAGGGACTTTTTATATGGGCAGATAGTAAGAGGACAAGGGACAATTATTTTACACAGAAAGAGGGCAGATTTAAATGAGATATTAGGAAGAAATTCTTTACTCAGAGACTGGTGAAGCACTGGAACACGTTGTCCAGAGAGGTTATGGATTACCCATCTCTGGAAATGTTCAAGGCCAGGCTGGATGAGACCCTGAGCAACCTGATCTAGTGAGTGACATCCCTGTCGAGGGTAGGGGGGTTGGAACTAGATGACCTTTAAGGTCCCTTCCAAACCAAACCACCCTGTGATTCTATGATTCTAGTAGGCACTTGCTCTCGGCCCACTGCTCTCTCTTAACAGTTGTTCACCATTTTGATTTTTTGAGTTCTTTCCATTGGTTTTCTATAGCTAGCAAGTCTGATTTCATTTCTAAAAGATTCCAGTCTACATGTTCAGGGCTTTAAAACCTTCATGCACATGATCCAATGTTCCCCTCTGTAAATAAGATTTAGATTCTTTTTTGTGTCTTTGTTTTCTTAATGGAAATTAAGATTAATGCAAAAGCATTTCAGTCTTCAGGAAATATATGTCCTGGAGTTATTCATCTCCTCTGGAACAGAAAATTTACTTCATCTAAGTAGGACTGAGTTACTTTAATCACTGGCCTTTGTGTAAAAGGCAGGGAGACATATTGATTGACTAAAATGTTACTTGGCAATCATTTTGTCTTCAGTCATGGATTAAATTGTTTCATGTGTATCGTTTTTCAATCTATCATTAATATTTCTCTCTTTCATCTTCCTTTGTCTTTCCTGTTTTCATTTCAATTTTCTGTTGCTGAAGACTTTGAAGGGAGAGCCAAAGTGACTATCACCTAGAATTATCAGTTCTGTGAGCAAAAGTACTCTCCCAGCACTTCTTGGTGATTTTTATTTCCTTTTCTGGCACTCTGTTCTCTGCACACACATGCACAACATGGTATGTGTCCAAGTCCTCTGCAAGAATGAACTCCATGTCTGTGGATGTAAAAGCAGAACTTTCTTCTGCTCTAAATGATCCTGGTTTCATGTTTAACTTTTGCCAAGATGATGATACAACAAGCAACTGTGCACAGGGAGAGAGTGCAAAAGACTTCAAGACTGATCTTGAAGATGAGGAAAGATCCTTTATTCTTATATTTCATCTACTCTGAACTCTTTGTTTTAAGTAAGATTGCAAAATTTTTTAACGTTCAAATCATGGCATCTGGTCTGTGCTTGTCTGAACTTCCACTGAATTTTCTTCAGTTCAAGCCAAGAAGATAGGTCCCAGAGCTGTTACCACAATTGCTGATATTTGGTGCTGTATTTGCTGAATCATGGAGGAAAAAACCAAGAAGCAAGAAACTCAAGCATTCATTTCTGCAGAGATATTTGTGACTTGAGGTCACCGGGCCTTTGACTGTGCTGTACCCAACCCTTTCTGAAATACTTGTTTCCAGGGGAAAAGGCCAGCTGTGGACTGTCCATGACACGCTGGAAGGGCAGAGGTGCTGCTCTGCTCTGCAAGACAGCATGGAGACGAAAGCAGTGGAACTGAGCTGTGCCAGCAAGGAGAGTTTTAATCATATTTAGACACGAAGAAACTGAGGGTGAGACAGCTAAATGATAGAAGCAGAACCTTCACATGCCTCCTGACGGCCTTTACAAACCATTTCTGGGTGACTGCTTTGCTTTTCCAGGATCACGCAGCCCTCACCACCACCACCACCACATTCCCATGTCCCAGTGCGATGTACTGGGAGTGTCAGTACTCGAGAGCTGTGGGACCCCACCACAGCTCCTAGGGCAGTGCTGCCACTCACGGCAACCTCTGCCCTGATCTGAGTGGGGCCATTTGGCCCATTATGCCCATAAACTCCTTCCAGAGTTGCTTCTTTACCACTGCTTTAATGAAAGTGAGCTCAACTTAAGAAAATATACTGTCTTGAATTGTAAAATTTTAGTGTGTGCCATGATTAAATAATTTTCAAGCATTGAGTCATGTGGAGTTTTGTTTTCCTGTTTAACACTATTGGTAACCAAAGCCAGTTTTTATCCAGACCACATCGTGCAACAGTCATAAGAAAAGAAAACCCTCTAAATCTTTGTAATCTAAAATTACATTTGCAAAGCATTATCATATATCATATTTAAAGAGGGGTAAAATGTTTGTTGTTTTTTTTTAGGCAACATAAAAATCTTCCATTCGCATTCATTTCTGATACAGCAGAATCCAAGGAGCTGAGAAAGAGCAGATGTTGTCCAAATGGGACTAATTTACCCAGACTGTTATTTTAAAACATAGTGAATGCAAATACAGCATTTAAAATTGGTCATGCCTCAGGCAACATCTTTTGCTGGAGCTATATTAACAATTTTAAAGCAATAGCAGTCGACAATATGTAGGGTTAAATTTCCCCACCCCACAGCTTATGCTTTTGTAATTATACTATTAAGAATTTGTGCACTTTCAGGTGCTCTGAACTTCTTCTCTGAGCATCAGACGTACAGCATTCTGAACTAGCCAAACATGGTCTATTTCATGGTCTGTGTCTTCACCTTATTTCTTCATTCTATATAAAGATACATAATCACAGTTGATCTGAGGAGATGTTGATTTTTTTTGACATCAAAAGTCATCTTTGCCATTTTTGTCTAAACTTTCAGTGGAGGAGCAAACTTTTCCTGCGTTTGCGCTACCAGGATTATCAAAATACACAGAGGGGTTGTGCCTGCAGCGTACCTTCATGCCACATAGAGACATTTGATTCAGCTAATATATTGAACACATCAGACCTTAACTCTATGTACTACTCCTCCTCTACCTTTTACTGCAGAGTTTATCAACACATAAAAAAGCATCTCAAGAGCTGACAGGTACAGCAAAGCAGGGAACAGGGAAAGCCAAAGCACCTGGTCAGGGAGACTGAAGGATGTATTAAGAGCAGCTGCAGCTTGCATCCACAACGTTCATCACACCTGTGCATGGCTGTCTGCATCCTTAATCACAGAATCACAGAACATTCTGAGGGACCCACAAGGATCACCAAGTCCATTTCTTAAGTGAATGGGCCATATGGGGATGAACCCACAACCCAGGTGTTATTAGCACTGTGGTCTAACCAACTGAGCTAATCCCAGTATTTAATGCTAGTGCCTGGCCCTCCCTGTGCCATCCCCACTGCTACCAGCCTCCCCACAACCCTCACTTTCACACAGAGGTTCATGACTTCCATGGGAAGAGAGCAAAGTACAGAGCAGCCACAGGAGTAAGAATCAAAGATGAAAGGATGGGGTTTGATGGGCTGAGCCTGTGGTGGCAGGGAAAGGAGAAATGGAAATATTTGCAAACCCAAGGAGATCCCATCCAGGGCTGTGATCCTAGAACTAGCAAAGCCAGCAAGGCCCTTGCAGGAAGCACGCAAACTATATACTTTATGTAGCATTAGGCATCTGACCTAATTACACAGAATTACCCTGTGCCTGGGAAGTGCCTACATCTCTCTCTGTTGACTCTTTAAGTAATGCAGTGTTGATCCTCTGAATCATACCTAAGTGAGATGTCCAAATTTGATGGTGTGAATAACCCTCTAGGAGTAATAAATAAAACTCTGCACAGCTTAGTACTGGCAGGAAGTATGTTTTGATAGTAGTCATGTTTACAGTTCCCAACTGAATAAGCATTACTCTTAGATTCGACATTGTTATGAGAAGACTTACAGTCTATAATTTCAGTATCTCTTTCTACAAATGCTGTAAAGTTTACATAGTATTTCAACTGGTTCCCTAACTGTCCTGGACAGTAGTATTTGCAAGGCCAGAGCTTGGACAAAGTGTCTCTTTAGGCTGCCACCCTGCACACCAGGAGTTCAATTCCATTTTTAATCCTCAGTTTGAGGCAATGAAAGGTCATCTGACCTTCAGGAAGAAGGTTTAGTGTTCCCTGAAGGCCAGGCTCCATTACTACATCTAAGGATAAATATCGCAAATCACTACTCATGTTTGAGCTTTTCTTTCTATTTGAGCCCTGGTTATAAAAGAGGAAATGTACTCTTAGTCTAGTGGTCTTCTAAAGGATATAGCATTTCCAGAGTTCTTCCCTGGTCACTCTTCTGCACTGCAACTGTATTGCTTTCAATCCTACTCTGATCAACTAATTTACCTACAATACTTACCTCTGAAATGACACACAGTGCCAGAAAAAAAGCAGTCTGATAATTACAGAAAGCATAACTTATCTGTAGATCATTTAGCAAATGAAAACATAAATGGAGAGAGTGAATATTCTCTCAGAGTGGAAACAAAAAGCCACTCCTGAGTAATGGGATTTGAAGACGTTAAAGGTTTCTTGCTTGCTTAAAAAACACTGCTCTCGGCTTTTCCCTTGTCTGGATTGACTAATTGCCTTGGCATCTATTACTTTAGCTAGCAGTAAGGGTGCAGTTTTTGTGTTCCAACCTTTGCTGCCTTCCTGGTTAAATCATAAAAATGCAAGACCAAAAGCATGCTTGCCTACACTATGTCTATTGCAGCTGTTTTTCTTCTGTGCTCTACCTTCTGTATATCATATGCTGTAAATAGCACTATATATGCTATATCGTTGTCTCCTGTGCAAAAAAAACCCAGGCAGTAGAAGAGAAGTGTTAAATCCTGTCAGTACCCACCTAATGTACAAAAAGCATCCTCCAAGTTTTGTGCATCATCGAAATAGAGAGCAATAGATATGCTACCTTTCTCTTGGTCATAGTGTATTGTTGGAGCTGAGAGAGACTAGCCCATTAAAGCCTCTTTTGCCCCCTTGAACTATTTAGAAAGGAGGAAGAGTGCTTTGATACTCAAAATCTGAGCTGAGAGAGGTCTTAAATCCTTCCTGCTGTTATGTGCACTGCTTTACATTACAGTAGGGCTACTGAGTCAGGTTTGCAGAGCACAGGTAGACTTCTTGGTCACATCACTAAATGTTGAAATCTTAAGTGGCACATCTGGGTTCATCTTCTGTAAAAAAAAAAAAAAAAGAAAAGAAAAAGTGCATTAATATGGAGCAAAGCCTGTTTTATGTGCTCCAGGAACCTACAAGGATAGATGCCTTAGAGGAGTAGACAGATAGAAGGAGAGAGAGGGAGACAGAGATAGGCACGCAAGCAGGCAGACATTAGGAAATCTGTCCTTGACCTTCATATGCCAAAGAAATTATTTTTGTTTGAGGTGGAGGAAAGTCAACCCCTTAAGGGAAAACAGAAGAGGGGAGAGAGGTAATAAGGAAATGAGTCAGACACAAAGAATTGTTGGCAAATACAGGCACTTCCTAGTATATGAGGACGGTTTTCAGCTGATCTAATGTTAAAAAACCACAGATAATATGTGCCTGGTTTTTATTTAGTCCCTCTTGTAGCTAGAAATATTAGAGTTTAATAAATGGGGAAAAAGTGAGAAGCAAGACCCTTTTCTCTGTCTTCCCTGCTTCCCTGAATCACACAGGGGAGCAAGTCTGAACCAGTGTTTTAATTTGGGGGTTAGCTTTTTTTTTTTAAATTTTTTTTTTTTCATCCCTAGGTGGGAGCTTTGAGATGTTGTTTCACTGTAACCATTTAAAGAGGTAAAACATGTGGTTTCTTCACAGAGCTGTTTCCAATCAGATTGAATTAACTTGGTAACTGTATAATTACAATGATGATAACTGATATTTTATCTTAGATGTTATTAACAAAGGAATGCTGACCTACTCTGGATTCATTGATAAATCCCTGAGGTCCTTCTTGCTGTGGAATCTTCTGGGTCTGAAAGAGCCACACAGTTCTTCACAATCCTTCCAAGCACTCAAATTAATTGCAATCTGAGGAGCTAGCTGGCACCTTATCCAGATCTTAAACATTATAACCTAACCAGTATAGGATCTACCAAAGCATAAAGCCTGTGGCTTATCACTATTGCTAAATCAAAGTTGCAGTTCTTAACAGGAGAAATACTGGAGACAGCTGCAACTCAAGTAGAAACGCTCATAGTCAGAAATGAAGAATGAGGCAATTTGGCTACCTTGGAAACAAACTATGAGGGAAAAACAGGAGCCTATGTACTCGCAGAAGTATACAATTGCAGTCAAGGATGGCCAAAGTTAAGCAAATGAGGGATAAGTGTGGAAGATCCGTAGTTTGTGAGGGAAGATGAGCTGTAGAAACACTGATTGATTCACTAATATGTTGGTATAAGTGTTTTTTGAAAAGTCACTATTTTCAGCCACTAGACATTTGAAGTCCCACTTTTTCCTGTGACATACTGACTGAATATACTAGTCTGAGTTTACTCTTGTCAGTCTGCAGAATCAGAAATTGGGAAGGCATCTCTGTGCCTTGACTCCCAAGGTACAGATACGCTATAGACCTGGAAGGCAGAGAACCTTCTCTGACAATGTCACTAGAATTTAAACAGTTATGCAAAAAGGTGGTTTTTATTAATCTCATGGTCAATCACTGCATCCCCATTCCCTTGTGAGGTAGGAGGGGATTCTTTCCTTATTAAATATATATATACTTGATCTTTAATACAATTTCAATTGTAGCAACTCTTCCACATCATTTTAACAATGATGTTTACAGCAGTGTAAAGTCACTCTCTCGGCTAGTCTGAGGGAGAGAGAAGGAAACTCTGGCATATAGGTCTTGTCTGCCTTTCAATGACATCTGTTTCATAGGAGGTCAGACTAGGCTAGCCTGTGTTTGATCCTTTTGGCTTTGACCTACTAGTATATGAGTTTAAGCCATTGTCTTCTTTCTTAGGTACAGCTAGGAGAAGGTATTGTGCCCGAATGAGGAAAACTATGCATAAAGAAGGAAATTTCTTAACTTCTTTCCTTGAAGACATCTTTTGATGCAGGGTTATCAGGGGCTAAGGGGAGACATTTTTATCACATCTCAGGGTTGAAACACTGATTGTGGTGATTGAGTCTAGTTATATTCTTTGTTCCGTATGGTTCTGTCATGGGTGTTTCAATACAGTTTTCAATATACATTTTCAATATAGATTTCTGTCTGGGACTGAAACAGTGTTGATCCTCAGTTTTGCTTTGGATGTCAGACAGAGTGAGGGCAGAACCAGCCGAGCAGCACCCTCTCTTACTGTCCTTGATGTTGCTAAGATACACCTAGATGATAACAGCTCTCTAAGGATATCTATCTGTGCCTCAACATTCAACTTACATCACAGCTAATGGCATGGAGACATCCCCACTGGAGGAAACCCACAGCAACCACCTAATTCCACAGCAATTCAGAATAAGAGAAGCCAGTATTACTGACTGCTCCTACTGGCTGCTAATAGTCAGCCCAGAAAACCTCAATGTCAGAAACTAAGTTTAACAAGAAATTAGCACTGACATTGTTCAAAATGTATATTTTGTATTACAAACATGTTTCAAAATGGAAAAGAGCTCCAAATGCATTTGCAGATACATGTATGTGACAGCTCAGCTCTGTGCTTTCTGTGAGTTACAACATAATCATTCTGCTTGGTTTTGTTCCTTCTATTCTGTGAGTATTATAAACTTTGGCAACTAAATATTCTAGAGAAATTACCCCAGGCACAACTAGTTAATTGATGCATTTATTAGTTGTCTGAAAATATGCAGCATTAGAAATTCCTCCCATTCATCCCTTCCGTCTCTGACAAGACATACAATGAAACACCACTAGATGAACTACTATTGCCTTGTGGGGTGTTGGTGGAGGAACTGCTGCTCATTCCAAGGGGAACCTTTGGCTAAGGAACCCCTGGCTGTGCTTCTTGGCACCCCGCAGATCAGCTCTCTCACCAGTGCGCTGGAGACACGCAGCCACTCACACTGAGCCGGCCAGCTCAGGCGTCACTAGAGGCAAAGAGTCAGAGGCGGCCCTTGCTGGAGCACCGAAGTTTATTACTTATCTGTCTCGATGCAGTCCGAGGAGGCAAGGAGGCAAGGGAGCAGGGGAAAGGGCGAGGCAAGGGGGGAAGTAGCAAAAGGGGGAAGGGGCCAAGGAGCAAGCAGCAAAGGGGTAAGGGAAGCAGCAAAGAGACGCAGCAAAAGGGACACATTTCCGTTTGGGATAGCCTTATAAAGGGATACAGGAGGGAGGTGAGGTAATACAAGAACAACCAATGGGAATAAGGAGGGGATGGAGTGGGGCTGGATTACATCCTCTTAAGGGATACAAGGGGTGTCTGTCTGCTGGCCAGTCAGACAGACCGAATCTCCATAGGGTCAATGGGAGAGGCCTTTCTCACTGAGGTAAAGGGGAGTCTTGCACTTTGGGGCCTGCCCACCAGCGGGCCCCCTCTGTACCTGGGCTCTCTGGCCCCCCGGCCACCACAACTGTTGGTTCAGCCAACACAGCAAACTACCAGAAGTTCATTCGCTCTATTGTCTTTTTAAGCAAGTTTGGTGGTGGAAAAAGTAGTGAAGCAGATGACAACTGCAGATAGAAATACTTCTTCAGCCTTTATAAGTAACCTTATGATAACGAGATTCATCCGATCTGTGACACAGGTAGTAGTCCCTCAAGATGAAGCAGCAATCCCCAAAAATCTTGAAAAATTTTAAGGAAACAAGAGGTTCATTTCAGATGTGCTCCAAAGCTTTTCAGAGAGCAGAGAGAAAAAAAAAAGTTGCAGTGTGCTTTTTCCAGCTTTCTATTATCTGTCATCACCTAGGGTATTCCTTGATCTACCGTCTTGAATACTTTTGTAGATGGAGATAGTATGAGTATTAACAGGATTTCTGCGCAAAGATGAAGGATACTAATGTTGGTGTCTTCCTGTAAAGCTTCAGATCAAAGCTTTGATTAACTAGTATTACCCAGGGCTTTCAAAAAGAATCACATGGATGTTTGACCTGTAAAAGAATCAAAAGGTAAAATATTTCTACAACCAGATATACTGGGGAAAAGAATCAACCAGCACATGCATTTTCAACATAGGTGCACATTAACTAGGGTTTTATTACAGACCAGCATTTGAGTTTTGTTTTCAGTCATACTTGTGCAGGCTTACAGAGGACAGTAAATTTAAAAAAATCTGAAGAGTCATTTGTTTGAAAAGAACATTTGGCCCCATTTATTCACTAAGCATCAGAAGATGTGGGCTTTGTTTGACATTGCTGTATTTAGGGATATACTTTCAAGAACAATTACACTGTCAACATCTAAATTGAAATTTGTTGAAATATGGGCACTACTGTTCCATTTTCATGGAGGGTTTGTGTCTCCACAGAGGCACACGGCTAACCTGATATGGGGGTTACATGGAATGATCTTAGCTTTCATGGTTGAAGTCGCAGTAAACCAGCTCTGTTCTGTGGAATTACTAGGACACTGCCAGCAGGCACCACAATGTAGTTGTCACAGGGTAGGCAGAGATTATGTTGTCCTCACTGGGTCTTAATTTTATGTCTTTGTTTAAGCACAAACACCATATTCAGAACTGACCTGCTGCACCCCTGAACAGCAACTACCTGCCTCATCCTTGCTTTCTTGATCGATGGTGACTGACCATTGTCTGAGGTGGATGAGCTGGCTTATGGGCTGTACTCCTATGAGTACATGTACTCCTATGACTCCATAACAAGCATTCGTGGAGAGTTAGGCTTAAAGAAAGTGTGATTCCCATTCTCATCAAGCAGCTGTCAGCAGACCAGTAGCTCCATTAATTTTAGACCATTTACTTGGTAAAATAAGGCCATATCTGGCTTGTTCAGTCATGTTCTTAAGGGTGAGCAGTGACTGCCTTGTAATGGAAAGTGTTACTGTGAAAGATCTCCTTATACAAGTAAGCAGGACAGCCAATCAGATATGTGGCATTTCCATGGGATTCTGGCTTTAGGGCTGCCTATCAAATGGATCATTAATGAGTCAGGTTCTGGCAAAAGCACAGGAAAGCCTCAGGAGAAAAATGGGGAGATGAGCTGGCATTTCTGGTGTTGGTGTCGCTGCTTCTAGCCATGAGCTTCACGAAGTGTAAAAGGGCAAACAGCCAACCAAAGGTAGGAGTCATTCCTGAGTAACTTCCCCAGAAACTTTGTCAATGAAGGGCTCTTTTCCAAAGATCATGGTGGCAGAATGAGACCTATCTGCTCAAAGTCCTTCTCTATTGGCTTTTATTTCTCAAGATGGCAAAGGAAGCCACACCAATCATATGGCATGATCCCATGGCAGCCGTCTCATCCACTCCAGCTCTCCTCCCATGCCTACGAGACAGAGGCTGGAGTCAAGGACACACTCATTTGCCTACTTAGGTGGCAGTCTTTTAGGAATGGTAAGTTAATAAACTAAGGTAGATTACAGAGCAAATAAAGACCAAAAGAGAAAGGCCAGAAGCACCATGAGATTTCTTTTTTTCCCAAAAGAAAAGAAGTAGGGAAGGATATTGATGAAGGAAAGAACATGAAAAGTAGCATAAGAAGGAAAAGTAGAAGGGAAAGATGACTTCAGGGTGATGTGGCAGGGAGTAAAGAAAAGAGAGTGAGAAAGAAAATACACCATTGCAATATCTTGCTGAAAATTAAAGGAAGTAAAATCAATATCTCAATTTTGTTTTTATTATTATGCTTGATTCTTGATGTAACAATGGATACACAAGAAATGCTCTCTAAACATCAGATAGGAAAGTGTGAAATTCATTCCTCTCTGTTAAGGCCTTAAATCCAGCAACACTATACAAAGGCATTTTTTTCCTCTTGTAATTAATTACAGAATTTTCTTGTTAGTTTGAATATGAATTAGAGAATTTCTATGAACAGTCCTACATGCACAGCACTAAGTTTCAGAGCACAGTAAGTGTAGAAACATTTGGAAAAAGGATCCCTTGGATGATACAAGGCAATAGTATCTTAACAGGTCTCTTGGAAGAGATTCTTTCTCTGCTAAATAAGTAATGCTTCATCAATCTGTAATTACTTCTAATGATGTAATTACTACTGCAGAGAAGTGACAATGTCAACGTTGGAAAGCATTTGCCTTTTATACATCTATTCACTGCAAGGGATTCTATTGCTTGTAGCCCTTTTCTGCAAAGGATCTTGGGACAGTGCCATGTTGATTATGAGGCACTCTGAAGAAGTCTTTTCCCTTTGGCAAGCTTGTGGGACAGGAAAACTGACCTGAAACTCCACCTGTTTTCATGACCTTTTCTCTAGGATGAAAGTTCAAGTAGTCTAGATTTTCTACTATCAAAGACAGCATAAACATGGAAACCCAGACCTTATAATCCCTGTATCAGCTGCAGAAGCGTTGGACACTGCCACATCTCCTTATCATCTTTGGTTTCTCATATCCGTATGTCACTTTTTTATCCTGACACCATGATCATATTGTTGTACCATTTTTATAGTTTTTGTAGAGAAACAAAACTGCCGCAGAAGTTGGTGTGTTTGTTGCTAGAGTTTCCAAACTAGTTCACATTATCTTATATTGATCATGAACACATAAATGATGCTAAAAGTAGAGATGCTAAAGAATTCAGAATTTGACAATGAACATGGTATTCATTTTGTCTCGTATACCAGAGTCTGCTGGAGCATCTTTTACTGTTATACATCTGTCCATTTCCACTGACATAGCTGGAGAATGAGAGATGAAGTAGGCCCCTAAGGAGGCGACTCAGATGTTGATTTTTTTCTTGTGTTCCATATATATATGGTATGTATCTTGTGTACCATATATATATAGATATACAGAAAAAGTATATAGAAACACAAGTTAAAAGGTAACCGTGGAAGAATGAAGGATATATTTCATCTTTTTGTGGTTTTGGTTCAAGTAGTTGCATCATGCAGCTTACTCAAAATAAATTTAGCTCTTCTAGTTTTGATTTTAGCAAAAAAAATGAAAATAATTACCATGGGGGACTTTCTTCTGACTTTGTGCCCTGAAGATGAGCTTCCAAGAAGCAGCTCTGAAAGGTTCCTCACCTTGGGGCACTAACAAATTCTCCTTCCTTTACTCATTCCCATACTTTCTAAATGTGTATTTATGTTCACTCAAATAATGTGGTTGTCTGAACATCACACTCATGGGAAACCAGCCTAAAAAGAATAGCTTTAATTTGGCTTCACCTGAGAAGATACTTTAAAGAATTTAAAGGTGTTTCACAGTTAGATTTATGAGAGACATTACTTGAAAGTTGAAAGTAATTTTAAACTCTGACTCAGTAAGAAGTTGAACATAAGTCTTACTAATGTTTTCTTTCTTTTCTTGAGTCATGTGATTGCACCTGATTTCCTTTGAATTTTGGTCTTTCCAGTTTGTTTTATATTTCTTTCCAATGGTACTGTATGAAATACAAACCAAGAACAAGCTTCATTATGAAGGTTTTCTGTGGCTAGGACATCAGGAAGCCAAAGATGTTCAAATTAAACTCTACAAGAAAGAGGCTGCCCTGTTGACATGTTATTGAGAGATGTCTTTCCTGAAAACTCCATCACGGCTAACTGAGTAATGGTCTCGTGCCAATAAGCTGAACAATGGTCTCTGTTACTTAGAGCTGCAGAGTGTTTGCATGTTTTGAAATACCACACAGATTCATACATGTGAGAGAAAAACAAGCAGATGCAAAGGATGGGAAAAGGCATTTCCAGTTTTTGTTAGAGTAGAGGCTTTCTGACGCACCTCAGAATCTTTTCTTCAGTCATCTTTTCAAGGTGTGCCTGGATGAGGTGATGCACACAATGACATGCTTCCCAATTTCCAGGCTTTTATGCCAGCTGCAGCAGCAAACTGAGGAACTCTTATTCTGTAGAAAAAAATAAGCAATGCTTCATTGGTGTGAGAAAGGCACAGTTATATTGCTTTCAGTGCAGCTTGGACGATTTACATTGGCCCCAGAAAGCCTTGTACAGTGAACTCACATTCTCGTTGCAACAGAGGAGCACAAGCACAAAACGTGAGAAGAGATCAGGGGTTTTCTGTCCCCATAACCATAATTTTAAGTGGTTCTTCATGAGAAGGAAGGTGCTGTTGCAGGAACAATTTATGATTTCTGAACGATTTATGAGCATACATTTCTGAACAGGAAATTAGTTCAAGACACAAGTTATCACTGGCAGACCTCATTTATATGCAGCAAAAATATCACCTACAGCTTTCCTGAGATTGGCCCGTGCTCAACATGCCTTCCCTGATTACATGTGTTGCCTGCAGCTCCGTTTTGATTGCACACACTGTATCCCCAAGGTCTCTTGAAAGAGAGGGTTACACAGAACATGTTGTTCCATAGGAACCTCCTTTTGACAAGGAATCTGTCTTCACTGTCATGTCTGTCATACCAGACATAAATCAGTGTCAATACACCACTCCAAAAATAGTCTGGGCCTGCTTTTCCTTCAGGCAGCCTGAGACAGTTGGCACACGCTGCCTCTGTCCCAAGACCCAGAGAGAGGCAGGTGTTCCCTCAGCACTGCCGAATTTGTGAACATTTGTCAACTGAAAAAGGAAGTTCCGTGGAGAAGCAAGATCTTCCTGTGTTTGACCCTGCAAGGTTTTTTTTCTTTTCCTTTTTGGCTTTGTGCATCTTATCAGTGGCTTTTTATGCCCTCCCCGTCTAACTAATTGATTCCTTTCTCTTGTGACGCTTTTGTAATTGGATTGTAATAAATTATACCCTGCTGTTTAAGAATGTGTCAAATACTGTTTTAACTTGTCCAATGCAAAGAATTGAGAACTAGAGACTGAATCATAAAGCATCATAGAATTTTGCTGGTATTAAACAGACACTTAATAATTCTGCTGTCACTTATAACCTACATAAATCCAGTATGACTCCACTGGCCTCAAGTACTTTCTCAGCATTTACACCACTGTGAGTGATGGCAGATTTTAACTATTCATTCCTGTGGTGAGATAGATGGACTCCAGGCCAAGATACACAGACTGTGTTGGGAAAGCAGTGAGTAATGCTACACAATAATTTGAAGAGGCTAAATTAAAAACACTGATGGTTGCCTGAGGATGCTGTATTCATAAAGAGGGTGGCTAAGAACTACCCCTTTACCTAGTATCTAGTATTGCAATGAATCTTTGCCATGGATAAAACCAGAAGTTTTTACATATATTTCCTAAACTTGGTAAAGTATTATTTCCTGTACTAACACAATTCAGATAGTAAAAATAGGCTGCCAGGCAAAGAACAGACTTTTGTCAAGAGAGAATTGTTTTCCCTATCACTGTGAGTCAATCTGGTCTCTGGACTGCTCCAGTCTCCTCTCACTGCACCAGACTGGCCAACTGCGCCAAATTATGTGTCAAGGCTTTTGGCAGTGCAACCTATTTCCCACAGAACACCAAACAGAGAATTGCACTCTTCATTTAAGTCACTGACTGGACTGCAACCATCGAGCTCTTTTATAGAGGATAGAAAAGCTCGTGTTTCAGCTCTTATTTTGCATGAGGACTTCTTTTTTCATTATTGTGGCCACATACCACTGGCAGTTATACAGATTAAAAACAATGCTTTAATCCACACAGCCCCTTGACAGTACTGTCCGCACATCCTAGGAGTAAACATTTTTACTCAACTGCTTCAGAATTTTATTGAAATAAAAAATCCTAGAAAGTAGATGTGATGTTTTGTACTGCTTTACCTGCAACAAGAATGTGCAATCATTCACTTCATATGCCTATTTAAAATCCTGGGCATGAATCATAATGACTGACCCACATAGAAGCAAGGAGGGTCAAAGCCTGTTTTCTTTCTCTCTCTAAAATGCCAACAGAAGTGTAGGTTAACAGTGACTCACGTTAATCTTAGCTGAAGTGGTTGAACCTTGGGAATCCAAAGAATGACTGTTGTTTCATACATTAATTGGAGATTCATTATAAAGACTCCTTTCAAGTGAGGAGTGTACAGGCTCCTACCTCTGGCATCCTGGCAGACGTTCTTGGTGGCATATGCTAGAAATCAGGTCCCAGCTAGGGAAACCTGACCACAAGATGGATTGCTGCTGAAGACCAAGACCTTTTCTCAGCATGGATCCAGAAGTGCAGAAAATTTGGGTGTCAGTGGTTTAGAAGTGGCACCCTATGATGCTAAGAGCAGAACTCTGTCCATAAGGAATACATTTACAACTCTTTTTCTGGTCCCTGTAGTTCATGTTCCTTTGCTTTAATTTAGGACATGTGGAAAAGTGCACACATACTGTTGATATATCTGGTACAACTTTAGATTGAGTGTGAGGGTTTGCTCTGGAGCCACAAGGAAGAATTCTACCAGTTTCTATGCATTTCCTGGCTAAATTTGGTCCACCCAGATTTGCAGCAGTGCCTACATAATACAGATGTGGGGTTTTTTTTGAAGATCTCTAATTTTGTCTTGCATAATATTCAGGTCTGCATTTCTAGTTACTGTGTCTAATTTAGGAAGATCCTCTGGTTTTCTGTCCACTTTATGTACATCTTGGAAAATAAATGAAAACAGGCATGACTCAAACAATAAAAAGTTCTAAATAAGGAAAAGACAGATAGGCACTTTTGGAACTTTTAAATGAAAACCTGATACAACAAGAAGAAATGAGTCTAACAAATAAACTTCCTATGCATTAAAAGATCAAATAGAATAAAAAGCTGAGCAGTTAATATAACACATATTTACTGCCTATGCTGCAGAATAACAGCACTCTCCTTGCAGGCAGAACAATCAGGAAGAGTCTGAAAAACTTATCACTCAATACTTCATGGTTTTTTCCTCCATTGTTCACATTCATATGTAGCCAAATTTTCAAGTCTTGATCTACATTATACTCACTCCCTGCCAAGAAAAAATTGACACTAGGCCTATACTGTCACTAGCGCTAGAGCATACAAAATGTTAAGGCTGGTATTCTCACAGCTATTGTTTCTCAATAGGGAATTTCATGGCCTTTTGAAGTAATTAAACATTTTGTTTACAGTGAAGTTCGAAAGACAGTCATGCATCTAAATCACACTAGTTTGAAAGCACTGCTCTAGAAGAACTAAAGTGAAGTCACAGGAGCTTGGCCAGAGAGAAGCAGGGTTTTGGATGGGAGACTTGTAGAAAGGATTTAGGTTATGAGCAAAGTGACGTTCCTATGACTGCCAACCTGCCTCATGCCCTGGCTTGTGTCTGACAGCTGTGCAGCGCTCTGTCTCGTGTATCATCGCGGGAGATCTTGGGGTGGGAGCTGTGCTGACAGTCCCGCCGGCAGTGCTCAGGGCCAGGTGCGTGTCATTCCTCTCTCACAGCAGAGCTGGCTGTGCAGCATGGTCAGCCGTTGAAACTTGCTCCAGTTAGTAAACAGAGCAGGAGAGACTTGCAATATTCACAGAGAGGTGTTTATCAGTGTTACTCCTCTGTTTTAATAAGCACACTCCAAACAACAGCTCCTGAGCTTCTTGCAATGCTATGCACAGAGCCAGGCCTTGCTGGAAGGAAATATGAATTCCCATGTCAGGCTTCTTGTTTCTGGAAGCCAAGTCAATGTAATAGTCACCCTTTTGATGTTCGTAAATAAGTTAGCGCAGCATTTTCACTGTTGGAATTAACTGAGTACCTAATTACAGTGATAGAGGACTATTCTTTCGTGGCCTAATTAGAATATTGAAATACTGTACATACCCTCCACTAAGGCCCATGTATGTCTGTATGAACATTCTTTCTTTAAAAAACAAAACCAAAGCATCAAAATCACACATGGGTTTATGTGTTGGTTAAAGACAGGAGCAAACTTGTGTATGTCCTACCATGAAGGTATTTTCTGTGAATTGGGCCGTAAGATTGCAATTCTAAGCAGCCACACAATTAATTCTTCAGTTATGCAGTCCAATTAGGACAAATGCTTCCTTTCTAGTTTAATTAGAGATGGGTAAGCTCGTTTGAGCTTATTTGTATAAAATACGTGCTCATTAAACAAGGCCTGGATTTTGTTCAGCTTGTTAGAAATGTTGTAAAAAAAGAGCTTTCTCACACTGGCTCTAGCCTTTTTAACCCTTTAAAGACCGCAAATCTAACAGTCTACCAGTTACTCTCAAAGCACAGTACACTTTCTTCTCCCAGAAAAAAGAAAAGGGTGATTGCACTACAGTTGGAATATTTGTAAACTCCAAGCTGCCATGCAGATAACCATCTGCCACCATCAGATAATACTTATTGTGACATCCCTCCCTGGGGGCTAATGCAATCGATAAAGGGTTTGCAGGGTTTGTGAATCTTTTTTCAGAGCTCCCTGGCAACAGAATGAAGAGGGAACTTTGTGACTGACACATAACCTGTCTGCTGAGAGAAGAGCAGAGGACTTCTGAACTACTATGTGGATACCTCTGTGGGGAATGAAGTAGAGGGATTTACATGAAAACTATACAGTATGAAGCCACAAAGGGCACAAAGTCAGTTGAAATGTCCCAAGGAAAGGCAATGCCAATGATCTGAGCATACTGTTTCCCTCTTTCCTCATCTTACGTTAATTATTTCTTTTGTGAGCTCATCTATTCAACAGAGAGTAGTTCATGGAAGTGAAAGCACATGCTTGAATCTCATCTCAGCTGAAAAATGCCTCAAAGCAGGACATCATTTATTCAAACCATACCTTCAGAAAATCAAGCACTCCATCCTTATGATCAGGACACGTTTTCTCCTGACATGCTCCTTCAGCCTTGACCTTTTCCTTCAGCGGAAAGGAGGAAAGATCGAGCCACCTTCCAGGCTACGTGTGGGCACAGAGAAATGAAGCCTCACCAGACATGGCTGAAAGCACCCAAACCTTGGCGGAAGCCATGGCATAGGGGCAACGCCAGAGTAGGAATCTCCCAGATGGCTAGAAAAGGCACAAGGACAATCTGTCAAAAATTAAAGTCTAATTTATCCCTCTTGGAGCCACACATTGCCCAACAGTGTCAGCAAAACGGATAGCTGCAAACTGCAGGCTCACACAAAGTGGTAGATGGCAGCCTTGGCCAAATGAGCTCTGGGGCATGACACGGCTATCTTACAAATGCAAATCCACCCCTTTTCTTCTGCACGTGAGGGGGATTAAGCATGCAACAAGTGTGCATTCAAATATTGTGTGCACAAACACAGCTCTTGCCCTTTGAAATCCTAGCCCTGAATGCCTCTAGTTTCTGCTGTAATGCTTAGAGCCTTGGTTTGAGAGGCACGGAAGGAGGA
Organism: Cnemophilus loriae; assembly: GCA_013397755.1. Taxonomy (NCBI): domain Eukaryota; kingdom Metazoa; phylum Chordata; class Aves; order Passeriformes; family Corvidae; genus Cnemophilus; species Cnemophilus loriae. The sequence goes on from VZTF01004752.1 coordinate 52,037, forward strand.
GAAAGCTTAAGTGTGGTTCCCAGGTGATTTCTACAGGTCAGAAAATAGCCCATAAACTAAGCAAAGCTTGGATTTGGGGTTTGGAGCCCATTGTTCAAAGGCTGAAGGAAAATGGCATGGCTCTGGAGTCACGACTGTCTTGGCCTAAGAGCTGCTTGCAGCCATTTGCAAGTTGATGAAACCTCTGAATCAGAGGGAAAATGTAGAATAAATACAAGATGAAGCTCTAGGCTGTGCATTTGGGACCGCATTAAAAGTCTACTGAACTTAATAGAAACCTGGGCTTCAGAGACCATACGATGTCATAGCAATGAGACAGGACTCAGCCCTACAAGCAGGGGGTTTGGCTTTCTCCAGGGCTCGGTGTTGAGCTTCTTACTGTCTCAACACCCACACTCTCAGGATTGCCTTGTGGGTGATACATGGTGTGAAATAAAGACACTGCAATTTTTGTAATTTTATTTAATTCCTACAGATTTACAATGACATCATGGTATTTATGATCTTGTATTTTCACAGGTGTCATGTCGTCATCTCTTAGTCTGAACAGTTGCTTCATTACAGTTCAATGGGATGAGGTGGAGGGGAAGTGCTGGTTTTGAGCTGGGACCTACTGGGACCTGTCAGTTGTATTAGAAAAATAACCAAATACAGACCTTTTTTCAGCCATGTATCAGAGGAAAATAACAGCAGAATTTCGCTTTAAGGATGTATGCTGGTCCCAAGATACTTTTTAATTTCAGAGGGAGATTTCCTAAATAATCAGCCGAAATGCAAAGGAGAGACCTTCATAATTGTTAGCCTGAAGAGCTACTGCAGAGTTATTTCCTCTTTCTCTCTCACTCTCTTGACAGGCAACTTGTAGCAAGAACTCTATTGACAGACAACTCGTAGCAAATAGAAACACCAAAAGAGATGACCATGACCTAAGAAGTGGAGGGCCTCCGCATCAGTCACAGAAGGGGAAGAAAGCAAGATGAAATTTTCTCTTATATCTGCAAATTAATGATACTTTCCCACAAAGGAAATATTTTTTCTACTCTATTTTTCTGCTATGGGAGCAAATTGAATCATAGGGGTCATTTTACTGGCACTGTGCTTGACCCTCAAAGTTGGACTTCAAATACTTTGCAACAGATTAATAAAATACATAGGCCAAAAAAAGGAGAGGAAATATCGCAATAGAGACATGTCTCCTGTTTTCTAGGAGACTTTTAGAAGTTTTTATTTTTTGGTTAGGTACTATAGAGGAATCTATATAGTGTTAGTATGACATTGCTGAACATAAGTCTAAGTCATTTCAGCTGGGGCTCCACTGACTTCCCTTTCTGAACACTGGCAAGTCATTGTGATTTTGTTTCAAGCCAAACCTGGGTGTCAGAGAAGCGACTGGCCTAACTCCCAGCTCCCATGTGCCTTCACCCTCATTTTATCTCAAACTTCAATGTAACTGTCAATATCCTCAGAAAAGCTAGAATAAAAATGTATAAAATGTTTACTTCTGGTTTTCAGATGGTATAAGGTACTATATACACTATAAGATACAATGAAGGGTGCCCATACTTTTTCTTCCCTAACCACAATCCTGTGAACTGAGAGAGGGAGGACACAGTTATTCTAGCTGACACTTGCCCAAATATGCTAAATTTGCCTCAAGCAATTGCCTTCTGGGTAAAAAATTCTTTGCGCGCTCACACAGCCCAGAGAGAGCACGAACAACTCTCCTGTCGTTACGCCAAGCACTTGGAACAGGAGCTACGCTGTGTGTCACATTAAGGAACATTTACAATTGCAAGGGGTTAAAGGTGGAAAGGGAGTGTGGATGATAGAGATACCTCTGGAATTTGGCTGACAGATCACAGGGAAGGCTGAGAGGCCCATAAAAAGCTGGGAAAAGCTTCCAAAGTAAGAAATCTTGCAGGATGGATAATATGCTTGCCTACACCTGCTGAATTTGCTGGGCATCCTAATATATTTGAGATTGAGGGGAGTATTTTTCATTAGGGACAGAGAGCACAGGCATCTCCCCATCATTGCTCTGAACAAAGAGGTACAAAACTGCTGTGACCATGAAGCTGTTAATGAGGTTCTGATAGCTGGGGCCAAACCTGAGTTACTGACAAGTGGATTTTCAGGTACCACTATTGCTTTTGGGCAGTGTGTCAAGGAGGATGCACAGCTCTTTTCTTGGCATCAGACAGCAGCACTTTCCCTCAGCAGAGATTCTTCATGACTCTAATCAGCCTTAGGATATGGTGGATAAACCTTGCATAACTAAAAGAAGGGATAAAATTAGATGGCAGGAATTAATAACCATTTTTTACAGTGGAAGCTGGTCATCAATGGAGCCCACACGGGTTTCAGATTTGGAAAAGGGAGTGAAATACATCAGAATCTCTGGATTATATCTGTTATTTAGGAGGTAGAGATAAAGCCTGATTAAAAAGAGCTACATAAAGGCCTCACAGAACTAAGACATTAAGTAAGAAAATGGCAGGTGAATTTCAGTGTAGATAACTGTAAACTGCATGTCAGTGAAAAAAGTTCCAGCTTAACTTATACTTTGAGCAGCTCTGATGGGACTGTTTCGATATGGAAATAGTATCTTCACGGATAGGGAACAGGTTTTCACAGAAAGAAAACCTCAACCGCTGCTCTATATGGGTTAAAATGATAATTTATGTGCTTGGAATTATTTGAGAAAAAAAAATAGCACAGTAGAAAATGCCGCAACCTTTGGTTTCCCGCATCTTGAGTACGGTGTAGTCCCTCAAGGACATAGAAGAAACAGAAAAGGCAAAGAGAAAAACAACAAGAGTGATCAGATTCTTTTGTTGAAGGAAGAATTAAACTAGAGCTCTATGGGAAAGACTATTGAGGTTGTTTTCAGTAGTTCCTAATAAAGCAGTCAGTGCAATGGGAAATAAATAATGGGAAAAGAATTCATCATTTCCTCTGTAGCAGGAACCAGGGGACATCAAATGAGATGAGTGCAGAAAACAAACCACAAAATACCTCTGCAGGGTGCTCCACAAAGAGGGCATCAGAGCAGTGGGCATATTAAGTATGCAAGGATTCAAGAAAGAATTGCACAAATTCAGAGGAGCAAAATCTGATGGGAGGCTACTGCTTACAAAGGTACAGGAATTACTGAACTGCTTGTCACTGGATATTAGGAAGGTGGTCAAGAGAAATATGCCTCTTTCCTTAACATCTGGTGTCAAGACACTGCTGGAGACAGGATGTTAGACAAGGTCAGCCTTTAGTTCTGATTTTTTTCTAAGTTTTTGGTCACCTTTCTGTTTGCAACATACCACAAACTATCCCTCTGGTACTGCTATGACACAGCTGCAAATGCTTTTGTACCCTCACCACCAAAACCATGAGGATTCGGACAGCTGCTCGCGTATGAAATCTGCTGTTATCCTTGAGCTTCAGTAGGACCATTCCCTAAACCAAGCTGACATGTGATTAACTTCGAGTATAGAAGTCACTGACTTCTGCAGGACTTGGTTTAAAACTATATATCTGCTTAAGAATTTTTCTGAGAAAGGAAAGAAAAGAATTATCACTTTGCTGAATGCAGACTATCACATTTATGTCTGTTAACTGCAAGAAATCATACCACCAGGCAATCAGAAATATGTATGAAAACTAATAACTCTTGCAAGAATTTTAACCAATACTCTCTCTGTTCTATGTTTCAGACTGAGTTTTTTATTTCTAGTTGACAAATGGTGGCAGGCTTATTTATAAACAACATCATATTTATTTTTTAAATTTTTATTTATTGTAAGTGTAGGCCAAGAATATGCCTCACTTTATATAGCTGGGTAGATCTTATCTAGCAAGGGATTGGTTGCTGAATTAGAGAAAATATTTCATCACAGGAAAAGTCTTTATCCACAGTAAAACTTGGGAAAAGATAATGGCAAATCTAGATATTAGTAGTCTGGAAGAATGAAATAATGCAGTCTTGCAAACAGATATGATCACATTTCTGGACTGTTCTGTTATTTGTTTTCATCAGGATGTATTTAACTACCTTCTTTTCAATACCAGTGTTAAGATTTTCAAGCGATTATTACTTTATGAAAGGATCCAAAATTATGAAAAATAACTGTGAAGTAGGGAAACGTACCAATGATAGATTCTGCAACTTTGAAAGCACAGTTACTACTCTCCAGAAACTAGAGTGCTTTGAGGAGTTAAAACAGAGAAGTCGAGAGTTATAGGCAGCTTGCCCAAGGAAGATACGAGATCCTCCTGTCTGTAGGTGACAAACACTTCATGGAAAACCAAACCCTCAAATTTCTGTCCATTGTTTCATGGGGTAAGATGGCTGTACAAGGCTTCTCCTTAGCCTGTCTGGACAGGACAAATAAGTCAGCCCCAGAAAAGTTTTCATTCCAGAAAAAAGGATGTGTTGAGCCAGAGGACATGGTTTAGCCTGTGAACTTCTTATTGCTTCACCCTTACATGATACTACAACAAAGTAGGCCTGTCTTTGGGTTTGCGACAGTGAAGCAGAAGACGCTGCGTGTTCTTTCAGACTCTTTTGCATCTCTGCAATCCAATTCCCCCTCACGCCCTCCTAAGAGACAAGTGAAGTTATTCCAGTTTCAAAACATTTATTTGAAATCTTAAGCAGACTGCTTAAGCTCACAGGCCAGCATGCTGCTGGCAGCATGAGGTCTCTTCATTTCCAGTTCTGTGTTTTCATCACAACATCTTCTGCCAAGAGCAGAGTTCAGACAGCCTCTAGGCACTTCTCTGGAGATCCAGTCAAACCTTCCCACAAATGCAAAGTGGCTGCAGGCAGCCCACATATTTGTGAGCCAGGGGAAGAAAATAGGGATCAGAAATTTAATATCTCATTGTAAAAAGCAAACGCCTGGAACTTCAAGTATACTTCCATTCTGAGAACTACATTACAATAGAGTTGTCTATGTCTCTATATAACCATGGGATTCAAGACGTTTCTCCGGTTTAATCAGGGTATAGACATGTCCCCTGAAATCTTTTGAGACACATCCTTTGTTCTTTTGGTTGGAAGATCACAGCATTGTAAAAGAACTCATTGAGGTTTTCTGTTCTCCAAATACATGCCTCAGGCAGACCTTCTAAACTTTTCACTCTCATGGGAGGACTTACCATTTCTTAACTGTGAAGATATCTGCCTTGTCCCTGCATGTCCCGGCCACTCATCATCCCATTGTTCAAACTGTGCTACAGAGAGCTGCATTCTGCTTCTGGGAATGTGTAATGAATGCCAGCAGGCAGCAGGCAGGTAAGTAACTTCTAGGACTTTCCTGGCTTAGCAGTTATTGTGGGGCAGCAGAGAACAAAGGGTCCTGACACAACATGCACATGTCATCTCATCTACTCTTATGTTTCATTATAAGTTATATTAGACAAAATAGATCAACAAAAATAGATCAAAATCTACTCATATTTGTTGGGAGCCCTGGGACACAGCCCATTTTCAGTTTAACTCCTGAAGTGCCTCTATCTAATCCAACTCTCTCAGGGAGATGAGTTTGGATTTATATTTCCAGAACACCTACCCACCTTGCAGGAGCCTGGACCTGATGCTTTAGGATTTTAGCTTTTTATCGATTTTAGTGATTACCTGATTACAGAAAAACAGGGTCCTTACGATGAGGCCATGCAGTTACCCCAGTCAGAAAGCCAGGTTGTCTAGGAAACTTCTCAGGAAGGGTTCTCAAAGGCCATTGCTGGAGCGCGCAGATCTGCTGAGACTTCTAAGCTTTGAGTCCCTTGCCTTGTGATCCTGTCCACCTGTGGCAGTGGTATCCAGACTTTCTGGTCTGCTCTTGCTGGAACAGCACAGGATCAACACCCTTGTCACAACTGGGGCTATGAATCTGAAACGATGCTAGAGGTGCCCATAGTGACTGTGGTTTGGTCACAAGGATGAGCTCTCAACTGGCTCTTCCACGTGTGTGCTCTGCAGAGCCACAGGTGTGTCTCCCATCTCTTATGTTGGCCTTGCTAAACCAGTCATCATAGAGCTGTCATGCTTATACTCACTTGCATACCTATACAACACAGTGCCATCCCACATGAAGAGTCCTGCCCCTTCTTTACGCTCTTCGGTTTTCTCTTTCACCCTGTCTCTTCCACTGTTTTGGATCTGAGCCTTTCAGATCTGAGACCTGTCTTTTTCTTCCCATCCAACCTCCCTTCTTTGCCGCTTAAAACCTGTGGCATAGTGCATCTCAGGTGGAGAGGAGTTTAGGGCCTTGGGTATACAACTGGGCTGTGCCAAATTATTTGCAGCCTCCTCAATTAATTTCAAACATGTTATGACTGGGTCTTTTCATATGATTGTTTCTGCAGTGTTGGAAAAGCCAAAGATATGAGCTCCACATCTGCTGCTCCTTGCTATTCTCTTTTAAAATTATTGTTATTTTATTGGCTAGTGCAGTGAGAGACTGAGGAAGTGCCTTTTTGGTTTGACCAAACTTCTCAAACAGATGTTTTCCAGTTGCGAGAAGATCTGACCTTTATATCAATCAAGAACTTTTTTATGTTGTGCTCAAACACTGGAAATAACAGCATAGTTTACTGGTGCTTTTCATAACTTAAAAGGTAAATTTCTAGCTGGGATGAATAGTAGTTGTATTTGTACCTGCATTGTTTAAATTAAAATCCAGGTCTATTGATTGTCCTTAGTCCATTTGCCTTCTAGCGTTGTTCTGAGCATCTTCGGAGCCGTAAAATTGAGACATCTCAATTGATGGGAGAAAAGTGGTTAGTAGAAGCAGAATACCAGAAACCCACTAACTCACTAATCAGTTATGATAGTGACTTTGTTAGACCATAAATTGCAGCTATTGCATTTCCCTATAAACAGACTTCCCTACTCTGATACTGGGCGCTGACATCTGGGACACATTTGAAATATCACAAAATCGGTTACACATATCATTTCTTCTAGATCATTCAGAGAGATGAACTAGAGCAGATGAGGTAAAGGATCAAACCAAGACTGGCTTTGGCCCTGTGTTTCCCATACTTCCTATAGCTTTTTGTCTCTTTTGGGAGACTGTACGCCAGCAAGTTCCTCTGATTATTTATTTTCATTGCACTCACGTGCACAGTTAATTACGGGCAAATTTCCTTCTCTTTCTTCTAGCAAAAAAAAAGTCATGTTGAAGGTCTGGCTCTGATGATACTTACTGTGTTTACTGAACATCAGGAAGGGGATGACTGGATATTCACTTTCTGACAGTGACACCTACTTCCAAGCATGTTCCTCTTCTTGCTTTCTTTTTTCTCAAGGCTGTCTTCTGGCCACACATTTTCTACCGCTCTCTACTGAGATTGCCTCTTTGCTTCCAGATATAAGCCAAAATCTCTTCTGACAATCTTGGAGCAATTGCAAAGTATTGCACGGAGATTGTTTCCTTATGACAATGAAATGAAAATGCTGCTTACAGTGATACAGATCTGAGAAGCTTTTGAATGTGTGACACGGTTTCTAAACCTCGAGCTTCAAATCCTCCTTCCAGTGTTTGGGCTTGAGTTTCAAAATATAAATTGCTCACGTATTAAAGCGCAAATAAAAACAAAAGTGTAGTCCTATGCAAATTTGGCTGTGGAGCTATTATGTGTTCACATGATCATTTTCTCTTGCTTCTACCTATACAGAACCTTTCGTTTTGAATTTTGCTTTGTGCTTTATGTTGAGCAAGCCAAAAGTCAAACTGCAGTTCAGATAAAACGACAAAAAAAAATTCACAAAACTGGTGAAATACAAATTTGGTAAGGTCTCCAGCCAAATACCGTAAGTAGCTTTCCACATACAGAGACACTGGTCATAACTTTGCTTTGTAGATTTGCAAACCTGTGACTAATCAAAATTCATTTATGGAGTGCATTGCAAAACCTGAAGCCAGATGTGTTTTGCGTCATTTAGAGTTTATTGGGTACATTTATTTGGAAAGCATATTTCTTTTTTACTCTCTTCATTGGGCAATGTTTGCACACAGAAATTCCTTAAGCAACCCACAAATTGTCTTAAAAATATTAATTTACTTGTAGCTGAACACTTGAAAGTTACAAATATGAGCTTATCAAGCTGTGTGACACAGCTTTTCCATAGATACATTTAGGCATCTACACCTGGGGTACTCTGTGCAGTCACATAAGAAATCTGGTGACAACTACATGTTCATAATAGGGTAAGCAGTGAGAGAATTCACTAATATGTTGTTTTCTTGTACTTATTTGTCATGGAAATATTTATCTGCCAAAAAAAAAAAAAATACAGTAAAAAAATTATTTTTGTAATTTGATCGGCTTAATTCATATCAGCTAAAAAATAGCAATGTATTCTAAAGGTCAGTTAGAAAAGTGCACATGTATTTTAAAATGCATAATCCCAAGCATACAGTAGCTAATGCATTTTGTATCATCCTGAATGAATTTTAAATGGACTAATTTTTAGAAAAATACATGGGAAGAGAAACTGAAGTCACAATAAAGTATTTTACACATTTGAAATTCCACAAAGCGGTTCTTTTTGGGCTTTTCCATACAGTAGGTAAATCTATCGTTTTTCAAAATTCAACTCACGCCATGGGTGATTTCACTGCAAAACTATGGTTTTATTATATTTCTGAAGTTCCTGTAGCCAGGATTAACCAGAGAAAGCTTAATATCGTACCTGACAGATACAGGAACACAAAAAGCATTTATCAGTTATGTTAGAAGCCGTTGAATGGCATTTGTACTTCATTCTTTTGTTCTTCAGTGTTTTGTCTGAAGGACTGCTCTTCTCAGTTTAGAGACAGCCCACTAACTACAGTAATAAACAGACGTTGAATTACTTATATTATTTAAAACCTTGCAGCCTATTGTCCCTAGAGAGCAGAGCTCCACGCTTGTATGCAGAGAACTGAATCAGGGACCTGCTGTTTCCTAGGTTTCATTTGCCAATAAAATCTAGGGTTTTTTTTCTAAGCTTGTGATAAGCTCAGCTGCTGTATAGCTCTTTGAAGGAATAAAGGGATCATAACTGAAGCATGGTATGAGTCTGTTTCACCCAGCACAACCCAGGCAAGAGCTCAGGTTTGGTCTTACCCTTGTGCATTGATCAATACCTTATGCCAACATATTAACCCCATCAAAGAAGGGGGCAATATTACAGGAAAAAACAATCTTCAGCAAGACTCTTAGTTTTACAAAACAAACAACCAAACAAAAAAATCAAAACAAAAGAAAATACTTAACCCCCACATCCTCTCATTTCAGAAAAGAAATATTTTATATAGGAATTACTGTATATAAAGCAAGCACTACAAGAAGAGAAAATCTCTGCACAGCACCCGTGTCCATTTTATAAAGAACCTTGTTGAGCCCAAATGGGGTGGAGTAAATGAGTAAATCAAAAATCTGTTTCACCTGTGGAACCTGCTTATAATTATGAAAGCATTAAATTAAGTGTCAGAACTGTGTTGTAGGATTTTTTAGGGAATATATGCTTTGAGAAGTCTTTGCTTAATTAAGGTTTTATTAAGAAAATACTTGTTAATGGCATTATTCTTTGTAAGTCAGCTGTTTTAAAAAGCTCTTCTCTCTCTGATAAATAGCATGGGGCTAGTAATATCTTTTCAAAAGTTCAGTTTATTTGTGGGATATTATATAGGTGAGAGAAGTCTTCTGCAGAGTTTTTTTCTGATTATATCAGTCTCTTTTTCCTTATACTCTGTCTCTTGATGATAAATTTACTTGCATACACAAAGTGAACAGAATTTCAGAGCCGAAGTGATTTCTGCTATTTTATATAGGATGGTATGTCTGTAAAGCATTGGTTGTTCCGTTTCTGTCTATTTAAAATATACTTAAATAGCTGAATTTTCTCCTGTTCATTCATGTGGAATGCAATGCTACAGCTAAAATGGCACTAATTCTTACTTTTCCCACTATATTGTAATTTTCAGAAGAGTATAAGGACAATGATAAATAATATATATTGAAAATATTAATTGCACACAGTTCTTCTAATTAAAAAATATACATCTTAGAAATATTCTTAGTTGTATGCAATTCCTGTAGAGCTATATATAACTCTCACATTTTGACCTTGTGATCAGAAAGCACCTGATATTGTACTTGGGCACCAAGTCTACTCTTGGGATCCTGCAGCATCTTCATGAACTTCTGGAGACCAAAGTGAGCATTCTCAACCAGATATGACGAAAGAGATGTATATGTATTTACTGATCCTCTTCATTTAGGCTGGAGTCTGGGCTTCACTATTTCCTGTATCACTTATAAGGTAGATAAAAACAACAAAACAAAAAATAGTAAGATTTCTTCCAAATAGTTTTTGGATTAGAAGGCAACGCAGTGAAAATGTGATCCTGAGAGAGTGCAGGTGTGTTATGCTCAGCTGAACACATAACTTTCCCTGTGTATTTCTCTTTATCTCTAGCCAAGTTGGGGGTCCCTGAGGAAAGAAGTAAGGAAAGCTCATCAGGGTCTTGGTGTGGGTTATCTGGAACAAGTACTCCTTTTATGTTTCCCTCTTATATTGTAGTGACCTTCCCTCCCTATGAAGAAAACCCATCTTAGGTGTCTTACTGGCTGGGGTTTTTTTGAGTAGAGCAGCATACTGCTTGGCAGAATATGTCTCATGTCACGTACTGACTGTGCTGTGAGAGAGCCTTCTGGACGTCAGAAACAATCAGAAAGCTGTACTTGTCACTGCTTTACTCAAGAGAGAAAGAAGCAAGTTTCTAGAGAACGTGCAGGTTTCTATCAGACAATTAGATTTTTTTTTTTTTTACATAAACCTACCCATATACAGATAGAATCTGACACGTTTTTTTCTGTACAGCTGAGCTCCCTATTGCTTTGCAAATTTTTTCTTGTTTATCCAACAAACTGCAAAGGAAAACACTGTGGAGAAAGGGTAGAGCCTGGAAAACCTTGTGAGAGTTTAATTGTTCTACACTCTTTCTTCCCTTCTGGACCCTTCTCCTCTTGTGTGACTGCAGGCATAAGGGGAAGATGCACAGCTCTTGCTTGGATGGGGGCGTGGAGAAGCACATGGGGGTCGGTTGTTGCAAGATTGCCAGGAGACCATGCTCAGTGCACAGAAACCTTCCTCGAAACCAACCAAAGGAGACAAGAAATGGACTGCAGCCACAAAAAGATAATATCCTTTCAATGATGTTATGATTTACCTTTTAAAAATGTTTGCTGCTGGAGTGCAGCTTTACGAAGTTGGTACCTGCTTGGCAATGTCTCCCTGCTCCTGCTCTGTATGCTTCATTGCTTCATTTATGAAAAACTGACATTTACAATGTAATTATTTTAAATTATTTGGGTTCTTTTATGTCTAACTGTGCATATTTTCAAAAGATCTTTTTTCATTAAAATATATAAAGCAAATAAATGCAATATATTTCGGGCATTAGATCAGAAGACTTTAGTTAGGTCTTTTTTTCCATGTCACCTCCTAAGGGAAGTACACATTAAATTACATAGTTTGCATGGCAAAATGAGTACAGCTTTTCATCACCAGTGGTTCTCAAAGAAAGCTTAGTTTTCTAGTGGGACACACAATCTTCTCCTGGATGAAGCTCTAAGAGCAATCTAGATGTTTCTCCATCAAATAATTGTGAACACAAGGGATATTCTTCTTTTGCCCTTGAAAAAGCTCCCTGAATGAGCTCCTGAGGAATTTGGGCTGAAGATTGCTTTCAGATTTGTAACAGATTGGTATGTTTCTGAAGTACTGTATGCATGTGCCTGCATTGTGCTTATGAATGTGTGTGTGTGCAAGCATAGATACAAAAAGCCTCCTAGTTAAATATCAGTCAAATGGAATATAGTCTGTGTTTTGGCTTAGATTGGCAAAGAGGAAATTAAATGCTTCAAAGGATTATTAGGACATTCTAAAAATTGTAACATTTAAACAAGAATAGGAAAAACATGGAGCAGAACGAGAAGATGAAAGAGAAAGGCATGCATGTAAAACTAAACCCAACAGATAAGTGTCCTGCTTTCAGACTTTCAGTAAACTTTCAATGACTGGCAAACTTGGTCTTGACTGGCTGCCAAATATGACCATTTTAAGACATGCAAGACTTTATAACCCAAGAAACACCTTAGATGAGTTATTTAGCACTTTTCTCAAGTTCTCCCTTTCTCCTTCTAGTGCTAGCCTTAATATATTTCTTATATATGGACATTTTTCTCCTACACACTCCCCTCCCTTCCTAATTTTCATAATACAGGGATTAGATTCAAAACCTACAGCTGTGTTAGGAAATGGCTAGAAGCTGCAGCTTCTGGGAAAGGGGAGTAGGAGGACTCTGCCCCCCCCAGGAAGAAGATGGGTCAGTTTGTTTTTTCATGGCTATTACAGAACAGTTTTTGTTCTATTAGCAAGGAGAGGATACATCTGACCTTCCCCTCCTCTTTCTTTGGTGGTGAAGGTAGTCCGGATTTCTTTAAGATCTCTACGGGATCTTCAGCTAGCATCCTTAAAAGTGACTCCAAAAGTTACTCTAGAACCTTTGGAATGACATGTTTTAGCAAGCACAGACAAGACTGAGTGTGCCTTTAATAAGCAGCAGGTAGCTGATAAGAAAGTCAAGGCTTTGCCCTCAAAATGGGTTAACACTTGCCAAAATAAAGCCCTGGCCTGCCAGAAAATGCTCAGAAGACAAAGACTGCTGTGTCCTAGAGACTCTGAAACAAGGCCCTGATTTTTTTTTTGGAGGGGGGGATGGTTCTTCAGACCTTTTTTTCTTACCTGCTAGCACTTCTTTGAGGGTAGGGTATGATTTTAGGCTATGCTTCTGCCAAACAGCCCTCAGTAGTCTGATTTATAAGGTAGGCCTGGAGAGGCCTTAAAGTCAAATCCCATTATGATTAACTGGAGCGATTCTTGACTTTCATCTAAACAGCCATCTCTTTTGAGATGAGTTCCAAACAGCTTCCCAAAATAGCTGCATCCAGTATACTTCAGACTCTTTAGAACATTACTGCACACAGGTTTAAGTTATTGTTCTTAGTTTAGTGTGCTTTTCACACCTTTTTACAGCTGGTTGAAGTATTTTTCTTGGAAACTAGTTATCTAGGAAACATTTATTTTATATGGATGGTTCATTCTCAAAGTGAACCTATATTTTTGTAAACATAATGCTTTGCATATTTTTTCTGGATGACTTACTACAAAGTTAGCCTTCAAGTTACTGATACATTGTTTACATCAACTATTATGTTTGTTTTCTATTCATAGTTCTTGAAACACCTTGTTTTTATGGTTTTTGCAATTTTATTTTCTCAAGCTTGAAAACAGCTGAAACAGATCATGGCAGTGTACTCATAACTACTAAACTTTTTTGAAGGCAAACAGAGCTCCAGTTCCTTCTCCTTGAATAGGAATTTCTTCACTGGCAAATAGCAAGTTGTATTAGGCTAAAAAATGTTCCAGCCAATTACCCAAGCCATTTCTGGTTTTGCACTCCTTTGCTTAAAAGACAATGAGAATGGGAACAAACAAAGTCTGGGCTGTGTCTGCAGTCATTTTATAAATGTTAGCTATTCGAGTAGTTGTGGTTTTTGGATCTGTTTCTACAATAAAGACGGATTTTTTAAAAATGGATTTCATGAGGAATTACTCTCTTCATCCAGTGTCTAGTGCCCAGGTGTGGTAAATGAACTCCTGAATACCGAGTTTTTCTATCACAGGTATCCCTTCTCCCACCTTTGTTGTGCATTGTACTACCACCACACTTTCCCTGTCACTGAGTCAGTGATGTCAGCAGCAGCTGTGCCAGATGACTGGGACTATAGGGTACATTTTTACTACATGAAGCAGATGCTCTTCTTTATTTAACATTGATTAAAAATCAATCTGTCTTCCAAGTCTTCCCATCTGCAAAACACATAGGCTCAGGAAGTGTGGCTGGGATTTTGATGAAGTACATGTTTTCCTTTCCTCTTCTTTTAAAGGTATGAATGAAACATGAGGAAAATGACACCCAAACTTCTGTGGTGTGTGAAATTTTAAAATACTCAGCCAACTTTTTTCTTTCTCTTTTTTTCTCCTTCAGCCATAGTAAATTATTTCTTACAGCTGGGTTTCAGTAGAAACAGAAAGCTGGTGAGTCAAATGTCCATAGGGATTGCCCTTATGGATATTTCAAAGCTGTTGGCAAGAATGAGGTAAATCACATCAAACCTCAGTTTTTGAGGGTTGGTGAAGAATGTACAGCTGAAAAGGCTTCAGAGAATTTTGGAGGAAGTCCCCTGTCAGGGAGATGGTCATTGATATAATCGAGTGATCTATAGTCACAGTTGCTTGAAGTCCACTCTAACTGCAATTATCAGTCCTTAACCATGTGCATTTTACAGAAAATATCCACCTTCCTCAGTGACTTCATTAATGGCTCAGAAAAATATTGTGGAGAGCATAATTTATCTTCCAAGGTCATCACAATTTTGAGACAATTATTCTTATCTTCCTGAAAGGGAGGAGACAGTTTTAAGAGGGAGTGCAATTTCTGATGTGCTGTATGTGCTGATCTAGCTATTGACAGTATTTGAAGGAATTTTGCTGCATTTTCTTGGGTGAGTGCTAGCCTAGCTGAAGGATGGGAAACTTCATGAAATAAACTGGGATTTTATTACAGGTCCAAGGAGGGTAAAACCATCTCCCTGGGTAAACCCAGTCACAAACGCATTTCCCATGGACAGTTCTCTTACTCCATTGCAACCAGTCCTATGCATGTATTACACTCTAATTAAAAGTCAATTAAAATCAGTTTTCCCAGCAGTTAACTTGACACTTGCACTGTAAAAACAGGAAATTGAATTGCATAGTGAAGAATACTCAGTACAAAAGTTAACACAAACTAACTAACTTATGAAAAAACTGTCATGAACAGAATTTTGGTATTTTATAGTACAAATCATCTATTTATGACTCATAGTTAAATTCCGTGTCTGAGTAACAGGTAAAATAGTAAGGTTATGCTTAGTTTGAGTAGTTTTATCTTTGGAGAGCCTAGTAAATGAGGTTTTATATGAGCTATTGCAACAAAACCAACGTTCAACAGAGGAAAAAGAAGAATAGAATAATCTAGTTGTGCCATTAGAGATGATCAAAGTTTCGAGATTCATGATTTCATCAATAGGCCTGGTAAAATATACCTTGAAGACATCAAACACCAAGTCTGATACATAAAGTTCTAGGATCAGCACATGAAAATAATGAAGTGTATGGCTTCATCTTTCTTTCCCTTTCTCCAACAAACGTAGAGAAGTTGGAAGTCTGGGTAAATAAAAGTCAGACATATCAATTAATTTAGGAGAAAGCTGTTTGCAATTAAAATATGAAAAATCCAAAATGGTGGATGTTTTTGTGGTTAGTTAAAAACAGAACTAAGGTGGAAACCCAGCTTGGTTTGTCTTTCATTATTTTAAAACTAAAGTTGCCTAACCTTTTTTTAAGGTATTTGAGTCATGTCTTATTCTTCACAATTATTTGGGCTTTTTGGGTTTTTTCTCTCTTGTACAATGGCATTATAAATTATGGTAAAAAACTCCTTTTGTAAAACTGCAATATGATGTAAAATTATTAAAAATATATTATACAGTTAAAATAAAAGAAACGAGCATGAAATCAGTGGAGAACCTGCCCACAGACATGTTTTCCCACATGAATGCGACAGATAAAAAATGTAATAAATTCATTCATCTACACCCACTTTAAATATCTGAGCTGATCAACTGTTTCACTGATGTGCGGCCAGACTTTGAAGTCTATCTTAGCTCTCTGGAATTCGACCAGCCACTTTCCAGACCATGTAATACATTGCAGATCTTTCCACATTATGTATTCCAGATGGCCATATTCTTTGTGCATTTTGCCTTTCTTATTTAGGTTACCGGGGTAATTTGGGAATAAAACTTGCATGCTACAAAGTGACAACTGACATATCGTTATGCTATCATGCTGCTTAGATACTGATGATGGACTCTAATTACTGTTTACGAAGTTTGGTGTTGTTGTTTTTTCTCCCCTCCTTCCCTCACTTTTATGCCCTTGGGTAATGAGACGCTGAATGTGGCAGATTCTTCATGCATCACGTGTACGGCTTGAGTTTCAGAGGTGCAAGCACACACAACTTTACATGAAATTAATTGTAGCTGGAAAAACTTAGCACATTTTGTAGATCAAGCCACTGGTGAATCCAGTTTCTCCTAGGATTTCCACAATAAGAAAAGCAGCCCATAAACTGAATTAGCTGAGGCCACCAAGCTTACTTTAGGGACCAGATTGTCTATATCATTGCAATCTTCTGCCTAAGGTTGAATTCAGTCATTCTCACAGGCATCAGATAGATCTTATCCACTGCCACCCAGAAAATAGCAGATAGGCAGCCAAGTAAGATAAGGCTCTTGTTCTCCTGAAGGGCTCTGAGAGCACTGTACACCTTGAGAGATATATCTATGTCATTTGTCACTCAGATCTCTAGATGGATTTTCATCTTCCACTTCATACTGTCGGTCTTACTACGTAGACCTGGAACAAAGCCTTAGGTTTCCTAAGGCTACGTTATTCTCATCTCCCTGCCCTCACTTTGCACTACTCTCTCATTCCTTCCGTGAATCTGACAAGTCAGAGGAAGCTGGAATGCATTTGAAAAAATATAATTCCAGAAACCACTACTTGTTCGCTGCTTTACTACAGTAACTTAAAAAAAAACAAAACAAAATAAAACAAAACAAAACAAAAAAAGGCACAGGTAACTATGAAAAGCCTTAAAGGAATACATACCTGAAACCTACAAACACTTAGGTACCAGCACGGACAAAACTGCCAAATGTCGGCAAAATCGGGGGCTATAAGAAAAAAGTGTTGTGGAATATCATCTAAAACATAATGCCACAAGTCTTGTTCAGTAAACAGATGAAAATTTCATCACTGTAGACAAATAACTTCTGTGCTTTCCATGCAATGCCTCACACAATATCTGTCTTCCAAAATAGACATTTCTGCTGTAAGAGCTAGCTAATTGAAATAGCTTGTTTCACATTGGTACTCAGCTAATGCCATCTGGAAACGCAAATGTGGCCAGAAAAAAATGGGTTTTTTTACAAAACAGTATTTATTCTTTGTGCCACCTACTATGTCTGCCAAAGCTTGTATCAGCACTGAAGAAGTACAGTGTGCAAACTTGAAACAGGACATGGAGTAAGAACAGATTTGTCAGGGATACCAGAAGTCATGCTGTTTTCAGTTTTGCATCATTTTAACTGTTTACTTTGCAATATGCTTTGTTCCTTCAAAACTTTCATTACTGTCGCCTACCCTACAAAAAACTATGGCCTTTTGAACTTCAAACTGATGAAAATTGAGCTTCCAAATTATTAGTTTCCTGGCACAGCAAATGTCGCTTAGGTTGTAAAGACAAAAGTACGGGAAAACAAACTCCCCCGCATATGACACCACAGTGAAATCTCTGCTTCCCCCTGGCCTGTGGCTATTGTCCAGCCCCAAAAATGGCCCTGTCTGAGATAGGTTATTTGTGAGTATAGCCTGATGCTCTTTACTGAGATGGGAGTAGCACATTATCTCCAAACGTGATTTTCTGTCTCATGCTGGAGACATTTCCCAGCACTGCCTCAGATGCCTTGTGGCTGCTCTCTTGGCCTTCTGGTGTTACTGCGAGAACCAAGTGCCTGCTAGGGCTCCAGTTTCCAGGAAAATTCTGTGGTAAGGTGTTGGCTGGCATCACAAAGGTCCTCCAGAAGTAATGACTGCTTGACTATTTATCCTATGGTTTTCCTGAGTGTCCAGGCATTCTCCCACACCCTCTAAAAAAGCATTTTCTTCAGCTCTCCATGTGCTCCTCTGGTACATACCAGAGGACAGAGATAGCATGGCTAGAAACTACAATCAAATTCCACCCCAGACAGTGTCTTTTGTGCACAGATATTGCACAATTGTTTCCTTAGCTGTTGTATTTGCAAATAAGTTCTTCTGTGTTTATTTAGGCTCCTTTTGTAGCTCGCTTTATTTTCACTGTATTCACAAGGAGCACTTCAAACCAGAGCAAATTAGGAACTCTCTGAATGTGATGATAAAATAATAAAGCCCTTCCCAGTACATTTCAGTGGCTGGTTGGGTTTTTGCCGGCACCTGTGACTGACCAGCTGCTTGCAAGGAAGAAAGCCATGAAGCTGAAGAGTGCTTATTCCATGTTCTTTGTCAAACCTTTGCACTCAGAATAACATAGTTCAGCCCCCAAGGACCATTTTTTGTTTTCTGTGTTTGCTTACCAAACAGGAAATGAAGAAATTTTCATATGTGCCACAAGGTACACCATCAAATAAAAGTACAGCTTCCTACTTTAAAAGAGGAAATTGCACTTGTTGCATAAATCTCCAAAAATCTTCCTGCTCCCTTAGTTTGGGTTAATGTTAATTTTTAAATTTTAATTCTCAAGAGATGTGGCTCTTCAGCATTGCTCTGTTCTATGTCACTGTTTCTCAGTTTAGTGTTTTGGGAATGAAAAAAAATTCTTCAGTAAATTTTTGTATTCATACAAACTGCCTCTTATCCCTACTATTGTGAAAAAAGGTATTGGGGGGTAGCTACCTAGCTTAGCTCTTACAGTTCTTATGCTGCTCATGCTCTTCTTTTTAACATCATTATGCCCCCAAGATGTTTCAACATACAGTTGCAATTGGAATGGAGATCCTTACATCTACCCTGAGTTTGTTTTTTCAGCCTAATGCAGCTGCCACTGTCCCATACTCAGCTCCCAGCTAAGGCAGGGAAGTGGGCAGGATCCAGTGGTTCACACAGACACAACATGTGAGCAAAAAAGAAAAAAAAAACAATACAAATTACTTCTGTCTGATTTGCTTATACATATTTTTGTATTACTACCATCAGAACAGCAAAGCTGAGGATACATTCAGAGCGCTGAGTGATGAGGCACAATGGTTGACGGGGTTACATCTCTCCCACTGTACAGCTGATTGAGCCGGAATCAGCTAGCTGATCAAACCCAGCAGCTGCTGCACCCTCACTTGCCCTATGAGTGCTGTCCTTGATTCAGGCAAGCCAGCAGCCCATCCACAGCCAGGTGGCTGTCAAGGCTTGGCCACTCCTGTGAGGACTAGAGGACAGGAATTGCACCACCTCTCTCAAGCGATGTCACTCCTACAAGGAACTCAGACCCTCATCTGGGCAGTGTCCCTGGGAAGGCAGTGAAATGTTACTCTGAAACACAACATAAAGAAAAATTTCTGTAGGTCATGTAGGAAGTTTCTGTTGCAAGCAAAACAAATGCAAATCTCTCACATCCATATTGTCACACTGTCTCTTCAAATAATACATTTCTTTAGTAACCGGAGCTGCCTTCAGTGCTGAAACATCAGCTGCTTTTGGAAAAGAGTTTTATACGTTGTGCTCTGAGTCAGAAAGGATTGAATTTCCCTTTATTGTGGACATCACTTCTATGTCATTCTACTTATTCCAAGAAAGTGTAAACTATGATGGGAAAAGCTACTCTGTTTAAATTATGTTGACCTTATTGTGTCTTAAAACAATTATCCTTCAGCTGCACATTACGTACAGTTGTCCAGACACCTGATGCTGGGAAATCCAGGCTGGCACAGTATTAAGGGTCATGCACCAGTTACCAGGATCTGATTTCCATCCTAGTTAAATATCTTCCAAATTTTCCATGTTATTCCAGTGAAAACAGAGTAAGTTACCTGGCAACAAAATGTGATTTTTATATAGTTGGTATTTAATTTACTGCTTATCCTGAAAAGCATCATGGAGAAACCATGGTAAAACTGAGAGTTTATACATTTATTTAAAATCTGCGGCAAGATCTTTGATTTGCTGTTGACAAAGTTTCCAGGATCCCAAAAAGTAAAGAAAAGTAGGACCAATTACATGCACCCATCACACAGAATTAATGAAGTTAACCCCTGCTCAGTTGCCTTGAAAATACCTGGAGGTCAGCTCCTCTGTATGGTTTTCATACAGAAAAGCTCAGATGTCGCCCATCATTTTTAAAAATGGATTTCACAAGATATCTGTACTAGAAACAAAATAACATGAAGATTTTGCCATCTTTTTTCTCCAACCATAAACTCTAAGACAAGAAGAATTTTATGAAGGTCCTGTACATGTGTGTGTCCCTTCTCCCATGCACCTATGCCTGCCTCACAGACCTTCAGCTCTCCAAATCCTTAGTGTTTTACACTGGCAACTGTATAATAGTTCAGCGTCTTCTGTCTCTCTCTGGAGTACTTGTAGATCCCTGGTTTCCACCTAGAGAGCAAGGGAGCTGCATGGGTGGTGTGTGGATGCGGGGCTAGGGACGAGATGTAGATGACCTCACATGTGCACCCACAGCAGACCTATGAACCTCAGAATCTCCTCCATCTGGCTGCAAACTTGTAGGTATGTAAGAGGTTTTTTTTTAATTCAAGTGTCCTTGCTTGAACACTTCCATTATTACTGATAGGCTTGCTGCTGCTTATTAAAGTATAAGCCCATGTGGTCACGCTGACATGTGTATGCCCTCAGTAAGCCCACAGCCCTACTGTCTGGACTTTCAGAGGTGTCCTAACAGACATGAGAAGGCTTCAGACAGTACTGTCTCTGGAAACTCCACTTTGAGATTGAAACACAGGCCTTGTCCGAGGGTAGCGTGCTTTGCTGCTTACGAGCAGAGGCAATGCCAGGAACATGAAGAAGGGAGGAAGGCATAGTGGTAAGCATAAACCATACAGGTTACTGCAGACTATGCTGCAGTAATCCAATCCATTAGGAAAAAACAAAAAGGGGATAAATGGGGCTAACAAATGTTTACATACCAGGACTGGAATATAGGACCTCTAAAATGCATATGGAGATATATGATCTGAGATCTGACGTTACATGTATGTCAGTCAGTTCAAGAGTCAGAGATCCAGTGTAAGATGGAAATTACTCATCAGTTCTCTACAGTCAAAGACTGTTTTCCAGTTATAAACACCTTATTGCCAACAGGAGGATGTCAATCACAACTAGGCATAGCCAAAGCTGTGCGAACAGCAAATTGTGAACACCACCAAACCTTTTTTCTTTCCATATCACAGTTCCACTGATGATACTACTCAAATTTCAAATCAATGTATGTCAAAAGATGCACACATCTTAGAAAAAGCAGAATTCATATCTTATTTTTATATTATTTTCCAAATCCTGTGTCTATGATAAGTCAGGATTGACAATTGTTAGGCATCTGGGCATGGGAACCATTAACAAGTTTTTTTTTTCCCTATTGCAGTAAGAGGCTGAAAGGTTGCAATGGCTCTTTCTAAAAGCAGGAAAAAAAAGTTAAATGTTTAATATCCAAGATTAAAAAATAAATTAGCTGAATTCAATGTGTTTTACTATCAGGAGATATGTAGAGGTACAGTGACAATGATGACTCTTTAGACACCAATGATACTTTTGGGGTATGACCAAAGCCATTTCCAGAGGAGCAGAACAACAGTTCTCCTTCAGAGACACTGCATAACAAGAATACTTGTAACAATTTTGAAAAGGGAAATAATTCCAGGAAAAGGAATAATTTCCACCCATGCCCTAGAAAGCTCTAGCCTCTTGTATTGATTTCTGTGTTGCAGCCCGTGTTACAGATGAAACATTTCAAGGACTCTGCTAAATGCTGGTAGACTGTCTACAGCTTCAGGACACTTTTCAGGATGTTTATCCATAAGGGAAGGTGCTATTTTGGAGGACAGCCTGTGAGCCTGGACACTTTGGAGCCATTCATCTTCTTCTTTCCCAGCATCACCAAGGGGTGAGACAGGCTATATCCCTGCCTTGTCTTCTTAGTGTCCATATATAGATTATAGATACTGCACACAAATTTATCCTATTCTTGTTTGAGGCCTTGCTGGTACTACCCGCCTTCTCCCCCTCCTCTGGCAGCAAGTTCCAGAAGTTCACTGTGTACTCTGTAAATGAATATCTTTTCATCTGACTCAAGGTGATCCATGAATTTCAAGGAGTGTCCTCTAGCAATGTGAGATTGACTGGACAGGATCCTCACACCCAAGTTTTTCCCCACCTTTATGATTTTGTAAATGTGTCATATCATACCCCAGCTCTCTCCTTTCCACGCCAGAATCACAGCCCTCCTAGACCCTTCTGCTAAGACTACTGCTCTGCCAACATAAGCATTTTGCTTTCCCTCTTGTGTGTGCTTTCCAAATACATTACATCCCTCTCATGCTTCAGAGACAGGCTCTGCATGCAGCACTACAAGGTTTTATTAGGTGACAAAACAATGTCCTCTGCCATCAGGATCCTTCCTGTTGATGCCCAGTATATTTTTGGATTTTTTTTTGAGTAGCTGGGAGGGTTTACTGAACTAAAGTAGAGGAGGGACCAAAGTTGTATCCAGAGACTTGAGGGCTTTGGCTGCAGAGAATTAGCAGAGAGGGTGTTCAGAGAGGGAGCAGAAAGCTGATGAGAGTCATGGCCGGTGTGTCTGAGGACATAAATAAATAGTGGCTTATGTTAAGTGCTTGTGTATGATGAAGTAACAGCTTTGAGAGAGAGAAGAAATCAGTACCAGCTTTTGTTCTGCATCCTGGTAGCCCAAAAGCTGTAAGTAATTGCTTTGCAGTCTCTTCTGAAGAGGAACAGTGGCCTGGACAAAGGGCTGTTGCTCAATAGCTGTGTTTCTTTGTGGATAACATTTATAGGCCTTAGACTGAAATGTTTTAAGGTAAAAATTAGAAAAGAAAAATAGATGCCTCAATCTTTAAACTTGGATTTGGTTTAATTCTCCTTCAGCAGTGAGACAACATGTTTTTCAGCATATCACTCAGATAGCTGGCCAGCTGGCTCGCTTGCTTAGGGTGCGTTTTCAGTGCCTGGCAACGTCCTGATGTACGACCTGTTAGTGGTCAGAGATCAGAGACTTGGTATTCATGCTGTGAGATTGCTCACAATCAGATTTCCTGGAAGAGTCACAGTCACCACTTCTTCATTCCTCCTAGACACTATGGCATGAAAGCAGACTACCAGAAAACCCCTGAACTCCCATTCAAACCACTGAAGCGCACTTTTTGTAAAAGCAGATTTTCATTAAAAACCATGTATCCCATATAACAGCAAAACACTTTTAGCAGAACTACTGAAATGCTGATTATGATAGTATTTCCTTCAGGAATGTCCTTTTTACTCGAATTTTTTCATAAGTCCCAAGAAATCAGTGGGATTCAGTTACAATTTGTTATGGACCCAATGGTGTTTGTTAAATCTTGCGGTTGCATGAAGCGCAACTCATATGCTCATTTATCATCCATGTATTTTTAAAATCTATTTATCATCAAAACCCCTCCATTACAGGTGCACTTCAAGAAAGGGAGCTAATAATCTGATGTGATTCATGTAGTGAAGACCTGACACCTCCAGCCATTCTTTTCAAGTGCTGTTGGCACTAGTTAATATTTTCCACCTTTACTTTAGGTAATTTCCTAGTTTTCTATAGACAAGAAAAACATTTCAATGACACCCACAGCTCCAAACCACTACTTAGCACATAATGAACTAATTTAAACTGAGTCAATTTGATTCCAATTTTCCGCCATGTGAAACAGATGCTTTTTGCCAGGGCCAAAAGCCGTACATAAAGAACAGTAGCATGTGAGCACATTCCTAACTCTAGGTGTAAATCAAGCCTACATAGTACTATATTTCAAACAACATTTAGCATGAACTAAGAAAATATATGAACTTACAGGCTTAACCACTCTGTGTTTGCCATTTCATTCCAGATCATTTCCCAGTTATAAAATTTTGTTTTTTCTAAAGTTTAGTTTGCTTGTCTGTTTTGGTGATGAAAAGAAGATTCAGTAGCTGCTTATTTTGTTTGCAATGAAAATGTGGTTTTGTACTAAAATATTTGTAACAATCTGAGGAAACCATCAATCTCTATAAGACTAGGCTGTTGAAATTTAACCTTTAACATAAACTACTGAGTAAAAATAGCACCTTTTTTTACCTCAGTGCATCTTCCTCTGAAGCATCTTAAACTAAGATGCTAAACTGAGAAACTAAACTGAAGCAATAACGACTGCAGCACATAAGACAACCTGTGTCTACAAAAGATGTGAATCCTCTGAGCAATATATACATTAATGTATTTGCATTTCAAGCTTTTGTATACTTTTTATCAGTGCACAGCATCAAAGGCAGGGTTTAGATCTCCTAACAAAGTCAGAATACACAATAGTATCTCTCTAATACTGCCACGTGTGGCTAACAATAGGACTGTAATAACAAGCTCTTAATCTAAAAGTCAAGGCTCCACGTCTTTAAGTCATGGATTACACAGAATGCTTTCTAACACAACTGCATGGCTTAGGAAAAGCAAGTGCTACCTTAGGAGTTGACACTCTCAAGTCATTGATGACGGACAAGGATGCTCGCTTTGCTGTGCTTTTGGGAAGGAGATATAGATCCCTTCTGCTGCCAGGGAAGATAGGGCTGTATCCTAACAAAACCTTTGCTAAAAGAAAAATATTTTGGTTCCCAGGGGGAAAGAAGGAGATAATTGGCTGCTGGGCACATTTTGTCTAAGCAAACACACCAGAAAATTCTGCCAGCAGTTTGAGGGCAGTGATTGCCTGAAGCAAAGAGATGGTGGAATTTTCTATATGGTGTTTTCCTGTTTTTTATTAATTCATTGGCAGGTTAGCTTGTTTTTATTGTCCAATTGCTATCTTTAAGCTGTTATTGAATGTAGTCTGTAAGTGAATTCAGAGCCAAAAGAGTAGGTAAAGCCACACAGAGCAAAAGTCTGAGATGGTAGGAGCTGAGCACACCTGTCGTATTGCAAGGTTATTTAGAAAAAGGAAACAAATTGAGAATCTTCCTAGGAAAAAAAATAGCATCTTTAAATATAGTAATATCTAGAATGATCTATAATCATCCTGTGCAGATACAGTGTGAACTCTGACATTGTGATGGGCAGAAGTGCAGAAAATCCCACATTCACAGGTAACAATCTAATGTACATCAGTGAACCCGGCATCTGTGTACGTGGTAAGTAAACAACTTCCAGAGCACCTAAAATAAGCAGTACTGTAGAGATGACATTCACAACAGAGGTGTTTCAGGAGTTTTGTTTCAGAGTAGCTCTGAAATGGTTTGTGCTAAATGTCCGTTAGCAATGGGAGTACAGTCAACATGCAGCTAAGTGACGTTCTCTGGTTTAGTTTAACCATAAGGGAATGTATTTTGTGTGCCACGAGACCAGTCAGTGATCTGAAACTCCATATGCTGGAGTGATTGGGAAACTTCCTTAAAAGCGCTCTCTTAACTAAACCAAAAAACTGAGATTACCTGGTGGAACTAGCAGAGCAGCTCCTTCTGTGGGTCATAAGTCCATGCTGCTGCAACTGAGAACTATTGAGAATAATGAGAGGTGATGAGCTGCACATCATTTCAGGAGAGTGATGATCTCCTCACTGCTTTGGTTCCATGGTAATGTAATTCTAGTGACAGATACCGACAAAACCAGAAATCATTCATCGGTATATTCTTAGTATGTAATGCCCATGTTAAATAAAAATAAATGCTATTTAACATGAATTTCATGTACTCTGATGCAATTTTTTTCTCAAAACAGTTTTGTACCTGTATGGAAGTTCAGGTCAGAGAGTATTAGGTGATTCAAGAAGGGAAATCAGACACACTTGTTATTTGTGGAACAGGTGTTGAGGGCAGTCATTTCACTACAGTTACCACTGCCCATGCTAGACTTCAAACCCTTCCAAAGACTGAAAACCATATGATGTGTTGGAAATGCAGGAAAGGGTGAGGTGGAGACACGGGCAGAATAATCGGCATGTTGGGTACCTACGGCTAGTCTGCATGTGGCTGAACTGTGCACTGGAAACGTCTCTTTCCACCTCTGTGACCAGCAGAAGACACAGCCATCGTTTAGGTGTAGTTCCAGCCAGAACTAGCAAAGTAGGTATTGCACATTCCTCAGCACACTCGGGGAGCTTGGCGAAAACCGGGATGTTTGGGGCTTTTCTCAGCATTCCAAATGAAACAATGAAGGTAATTATTTCTTTGCTTTTTAAAATGATACTGAATTTGTATCTAATTACAAGGAGTACCTGGAGGGCTTCCCATGGTTATTTTTTTTTTTTTCTTCCTTCAAAAGTCTTTCAGCACGGCACCATTGTTGCAATACTCCTCTTCCCTGAGGGATCAACTTTGCAATCCCAGCTCTGGCAAGGGTCCCACAGGCTCTAAGAAGTGCTCAACTTGAATCTGTGTTACTGACTGGGCCCTTGGTGGATAATTAATTTGAAAAAGGGGAGTATACTGTATCTAATGGTCTTTTTGCTGAAAAAAAAAAAAATTGTCATGTTTCTTGAAACTATTCCATCTGCATTAAATTCACCCAAGAGACTGTTTGTGAGTCCGATATTTAAATGATCACAAATGCTAATACATGTCATTTTGATATTTTATGTTACTAAAAAGTATGAAAATGCATAAGAAAATATTTCATTTCATGAAAAGTATTTTGTTTTTGATTTTACTGATCTAATTTTTCATTTTGCTTAGGTCAAGCAAAAATCATTTTAAAACACCCACATAACAAGGAACCCTCTCTTTCACTTTACATTTGTACTCCTTAGACTGACCAACATCAGTAAGAGTGTCTTTAAAAACCTATAGGTATGAATGACTTCATTCTGAGTTCCACCTATTTCCCAAATATCTGACAGCTGATGATGGATTTGTCGCCATTGGCAGGTGATAGGGCACAAGAATTTCAGCAACTGGTCCAATAAATCACAGGATTACAGACTCATTTAAGTTGGAAAAGACCTCTGAGATCACTGAGTCCAAAAAACGAAGAAGTGGTGCATCAAACTTGATCTGATGACCCTTCACTTCTGCAGGTGATTCCTCCACAGAAAATTAATTCATTTCTTTTTCAGTATTTCATAGGTTTCAGAAGAGAAAGCTTTTTACTGGAATATATCTTGTAACACTTTATCTTGTCTAATGTTAATGGGTCTCATGCCAGAACATTCAAAAATTTCTTTTTTTTTTTTTTTTTTTAACCTGAAAGGTGCCTCCCCAGAAAAGGCCACTGAAATAATCTGTTGTCAATACCTAATAACATACACTTCTGTCACACTGTCGAACGGGAAGAGTCTTGTGCGCAAACTAGAAGTTTAGTTAACTGGTCTATCAGGAGAGGCATCCGGAAGGAAGGCTATAACTAATGAATGCCTCCTTTTGTGGCTCTGGCGCTCAGGGGACATTTGCCCCGGGGCAGGCTGCTCTGTCAGGCTGCTGTGTCTGACACAGGCTGCTGCAGAGCCAGCAAGGGTGACCGCACTTGTAGACACACCCCTGAGTCAGGGCCTGGCCAGGGTGTGAGGATGCAGTGAGGCACTCTGAGGTCTCACAATGGGACATACAGTCTGCTACAGCTTTTCTTTTGTTGCTCAAACCTAGCCACTTGGTTGGGAAAGTTTCGATGCAAAGTTTAGCTTCAAAGATCAGGATTTTTGTCCTATCTCATTGAAAAACGCGGCCGCAAAAATAGCGTAGCATTGCTTCAGCATACACTAGGTTTCAACATTTTTTATCTCACTAGTTTGATATTTTGCTAAGGCACAGAAAAAACTCATTACTGTTTACCAGTGATTTCATATAATGAACTATACACACTCATTTTTATTTCTAGATTCCAGAATGAAAGAACCAAAGAAAAAATGTTGACTGACAATATGGGGTTAGATGTTCTGTTTCCAAGAGAATTAAGCAGTCTTGAACATTTTGTCATGGATTCTTAGGAGTCTGAAACTACACCAAAAATGACAAAGACAGCAGACATGGAAGATAAGAAACTGTAGATATCAGAGGTCACAAACACAGATAAATAAAATACCGGTTAAATGTCTTGAAAGGCCAAGACGAAATTCCAAGAATATAACTCTGACATTGAAGCATTTCCTTCTTGAAAATAACGGGACATCTTTGCTTCTAACTACATACAAATGCAGGAATGCAATCTATAAAAAATATTATATGTCAGAGCTAGCATTACATAAATCACAACCTTCTCACTTCAGTCAGTTTTAAACCACAAAAAAAACCCCCTAAGTCTATTTTGAAATATAATACCTTGAACTGAGCCAAGCTTATTGCTAATGCATTTATTAATAATCCTGTCTCCCTGCATATTTGGGAACATTCAGAGCCTCAGAGTTCCAGCTGGGTTGCTTCATGTCGACTAGAAATATGTCAGATTGTATAGTCTGTGATTGGATACAAACCTTTCACATGCATGTTTTCATTTGAACCCAGATAAGGATCGCCCTTTTACAAAAACAAAATGGATGTGATTAGGTACTATATATTTCTAATTGCTCACCTTGGCTTAGTATTCACTGGAAGCAACTGAAGTGTCACATTGATTTTTGCAACTGCCTTTGCAACCTTCTACCTATTTAGTGTATAACTTTTAGGCGTACTTTTGAATGTCCAGAAAATAAAAAAAAATAATGCAGCTGGCAGCACTAACTCAAAGAGGTTTTGTACTTTGCAGGTCAGAGAAGGCACAGTTTAAATATGCGTGTGATACTGAAGTCAGAAATATCTTCTGTCTTACAGGAAAGCTGTACACACAAATGTCAAGTATGTGCTACTTCTCCTGTGACTCAGATCACAGTGGCTCTCCTCAGTATGCTTTAGCCTGACAGCATTTGCCCGTTCAGTTTCCTAATGAACCCCTCCATTCAGGGTGGGCATGTGACACTTGTAGAATGTGGCACGTTATTTTAGGTTGTGGACAGATGTGCACACACCTTCCAGAGGCCTAGTCCTCCTCACTTCAGTCTGGGTACATTTGCCTTGTATCTTTGTCTCCATTCTCCTAGCTTTATTTCTATGCTAAAAATATGCTATACTTCTTAGCAAACATCCTCTGCTCATCCTTACTTTTTGGGGCTCAGACTGTGACTCTGGCTGCATCAGGAAAATCATCATGAGCAGTGCTCATCATTGTCCCCTGTTGGTGTCAGCAGAATAAGCAGAAGCAAGAGAAAATCAACAAAGACACAAATCTAGGATCTTATTTTCCTTTATTTGCTGGTATGCCTCTGGGAAAAAAATCATCAGAAATGGACAGGAATAAGGTACCCCACCGAGGGTGCTCAAAGCCTTTCTTCGGCAGGAGCAAAGGCGTGAGTAGAAAGCTTAGTTCAGACAGCCCTGTGGGGATGGTGAAGCCGTGCCCTACAGCACTTGCAGTTGTGCTTCCTGCTCTGGCTGCCCAGCCCAGGCGGGGAAATCCCTTGCCGGCAGAACTGGATTCGACAATTTGCTGACTTTTCTCCATCTCACAGCAGTGCTGTGACCCGTGGCTGCCAGCAGAGTACACTTAGGCACTGCTGGCTCATGTAGCTCTGCATCTGAAGGGCTCTTCATCATTAGTCTTGGGCAAGCAAATATTGGAAAAGGAGCACTGTAAGAGCAGCACATTTCTTGGCTGGGTAGAGCGGGCTGAACTGCCTCTTGGGCCCTTTGTCCACAAGAGGAAGACATTGCTGCAGTGTGTGAGAATTGAGCTAGATCTTAACTTAAGGCATCTTCCCTCTTCTCCCATTTTGTAACCAACATTTTGTGACCATCGGCAGGTATGAATCAATGTGATGTGCCATGCTCGAGACACAATACAAACTTAAAAACCAGCCTAATTCAGGAAAGAGCTTCCTGCAATGCTGTCGGAGACATGGCTCTTCTATGACCTCTTCCTTGTTTTAATGCTACATAGCTCTAAAACTTTCCTTTGTCTGCATCAAGCCTATTTGCAGGTCCAGTCCTGGATTCCATCGTAATTTTGTTTAGCAGCCAAAACTCTTACTTCTGTCAAGGGCTGTTCTGTTTCAGAGAGGACAGTATGTTGGACTTTACTGCTTTTACTCCAGTCAAGCATTGTTAAAGTTACACAAGGCTCCCTCAGATCTTTGCTCATGCAAGTGTTCTGACATAGGGAATTTTTACTTCTAAACCTTTAGAAAAAACATTCAGCTAATCTTCTGGGCTCTGGTTCAGGAAAGAAAACTCCTAATGTTAAACATATGCCTTGGAATTGTCATTTAAACCAAGGGATCTGAAATGCGTGTTTCTACTAAAGATTGCAATTAACTGTTACCCTAGATAGGAGTGCATTCTGGATTTGGGTATTAATGTGGATGTCCAGGGACAAACAATAGGTACTTTTTCGATTTGCATTAGCTTTACACCACCTACAATTTGCAGCAGCTTATGTCCAAACACAAGAGCACACATGTAGTGGAAGTTAAGCAGTGCTTATACATGAAGGAAAGCCGGGTTGACTACAAGGTAGCCAAAGGTATGGCTGCACCTTGCTGTTTTCAGAGAGATTAATAGATTTTGGGCCTTAGTTCTTTAAGATCTTTAGTGGTTTTTTGGGAAACCTGAGTCCTTTCAACATTCACTGCACTTAAGGGCATTCAGTGCTTTCCAGGATTAGTTCCAGCTACACCATTTTGAAAAACGTCTTTGATACTGGGTGGTGATATGTGAAGTCTGTAGCATCATTTTTTACTACTTTTATTCATGCATGTAGCACTGCCACCTCAAGCACATTCATATGCCTAAAACTGAAATGAAAACACATATTCTGGGGTTAAGAAAACTTTCCAATTATTTCGTTTTTGTATGTCCAGCTTTGAAGACAGAGCTTTAGAACACCTTTTTGGGCTGTGTCTGCAAGCAAGTAATGAGGACAGTGTTTGCCATGTGCTACCTGTAGCAGTGGGCACATATGTTAGAGAGTTGGAGGGATCAAGTCACTAGCTGGTATCACCTTTCTCAAAGACAGGAGACGTTTCCCGAGTCCTTTAATGGGAGGTATTTGTCACATGATACTTCCAATGGTCTTCCAAGTGTCAGGTGTAACATAACACTTTTCAACTAAGACACTAAATTGGCTTAGACTTAGCAGGAAAAAGACACCTGGCTCTGTACCAGGCCTGATAAGCAATAAACGAAACATAACCAATAGGGGGAAGAAAAAAGAGAAAAAAAATTGGATGTCAGAAAATCTTTCACAAATTCCGCGCCCCCGCCCCTGCCCCCCTCCCCTATTTAGGGCTTATTTTTCTCCGTTTTCTCATCAGGTGTGCTTATGGAAACGGTGGGTACGAAGCTCCCATAATTGTCCCGGATTCCTGAGCCCTCCGTTCCTCAGCGGGGCCAATAATGAAGACAGAGGAGAGAGAGGCCGGGATGTGCCTGCCTGCCTGGAATGCAGCCGGAGCTGAAAGCTGACACCAGCTCGCTGGAAAAGGACTTGAGAGCAAAGGCTGTCTCCAAGACAACAGAGTATTTTCCCTGTGATGCATTTACACAGTGGGGTTAAAGTTCTGTGAAAGCAACAGCTGTTGTAAAAACATTGTATTAAATACGCTTAGAACTGTAAAACGCGTGCTCCTCATGTTGCACTTTGCTCGAGAGAAATGTGGAAACCTGTGGTATGTCTGAGGGAGAGTTTCTGCTCTCTCAGAAGCTGTTTTATAAATGTCATGCTCCATTTTCAACCTTTTCCTGCTGAGATATCTTCTTCAGACCATTTTTCTTGAAAGTTGACTTCCAAGTTAAAAGCCAGTGACTAAAGCATGACTGGGTCTACTCCTTACTTTTACCCCTTTAAACTATGCCTTTTGCTGGAAAACCTAACTTCCACTATATATGTGCTCCTGTGTTTGGACATAAGCTGCTGCGAATGAAGCTTGCTTGTCCTGGTGCCACCCACACATGTGGCCCAGCTATCATTTGCAGTTCAGACTCATCAACACTAATATTTTTCCATCACCAGAGAGCAATCTCCTGCAATGCTCTCCTGTTACTGACTTTGCTAACCTCTGGGGAGGAACTTTCCACGTGTAAAGTGGATAAAATATTACCAGCTTGAAAAATCAGAGGCTGGCAGAACAACAGACTGCTTCAGAGTTATTCTCTCCTCTCATTTTGCAATTCTTAGATGTTCTTTAAACAGTTACATAGCTTTCAAGTCAAGAGGCAAAGACCTAGAGGTTGTAAGAGACTCACCCAATGAAACCCTCTCCAAGTGAGACTACAAGGACACAATGGCACAGCTACACAAATCCCCTGATGCACTGATATGACTTCTGTACTTTTGATCCTTTCCATGCAAACTCTGTAAAAGTTGTAAAATCTACAGTAAAGTGAGACCCTCCTCTCCTCTCCTCTCCTCTCCTCTCCTCTCCTCTCCTCTTCCCTTCTTCCCTTCTTCCCATTTTGTTTTTGGTGGAGTTGGAATCCTTTTCTCTACTGAAAACCCGTTATTGCTGAAATAGATAACTTGATACTTTTTTTTAAATTTGCTTTTTTAGTAACAGATGAAGATCGGATGCCAATTCCTATCTTTAAATCCTTGCTGTACTTATAGAAAGTTAGATTTAGGAGAGCGATATACTATGGCCTGGGTTTATTTATGACTTTCTGTTTCTGTTTCACTGCATTGCGTCCTCCACCCTGGATTATGTCTTTTCACTAGAGATTTTGTTTCTTTTCTTTCTGACAAAAAATGGGTTGGTTTTGTTCTTTTCCCAGTGGTACTCAGCATAAATAACATGTGAATATTTAGTGAATTGTCAAGCCTACTGGGTCTGAGCCCGTTCAGGCAATGTGAACCTGCCCATCCCTAGTAATAATACTAATAGGAAATTACCCTTCCACTGAAATCAAGTTTCAACATCTGCAGATAGCTTGTCCTAATGCACTTGGCAATGACACCAAAAAAAGTTTCTCCATCCTTCACCTAGCAGCTGCCGTCATCACAACAGTCCAGCTGCGACTGAGATGGCTAAACATTTCTGCAAAGCTGTTTGAGTGTGTTTCAGGAATCCCAGGAAAGAGAGTGTGAGAGGCAGGTGTTTGCACATGTGGACTCACAAGTATGCCAAAGAGGGGAGCAGGAAAATATTGCAAATCCCTCTCTTCCCCACTTCTTAAAACATATTCAACCAACAAAATAATCAATGTGAAGATTAATTTTGACCATATGAATGTATGTGTGGGAAAAACTTGATTTTAAATATGTTGTGTTTTGGAAAAGATCATTCAAACATATGCCTAAACACATACATAGGAGATAGAGAGAGATCTCAATATCTGGGCTTGATTTACTTCCATGTGCTTGAAGTTACAAACTTCACATATATTCTACATCTGTTGGAACCCAGCAAAACAGGAGGTATGGGCTTTTACTGCTGCCAGAGTCCGTCTGTATAGGATTACACTGTTGTCCTGCTTCATGCTAGAGACTAGATCTTCACATGTTGTCAAATTTCTGAGTGAAAACACAGGACCCATTCATCTTCAGTAAGAAAAGCATGCCTAAGTTGCTTCAGCAGTTTTGAGAAGCTCAGCCTAAATAATTTTAACTGATCAGAAGTGAAAAAGTTATCTTAGTTGAGACAGAGTCAAACCCACTGATTTCAGATGAGGCTTTGAAAGTTCAGCACTCCTTAAGTGTGGCTTCTACAGTGGCAAAATCCCCAATCATTCAAGAAAATCCTCTCAATTATGGAAACTAAACATCCTGAGAAGGAAGGGAGGCTTTCAAAATGCTGTTTCAAGAATTTGTCTAGAGGAATCAGGTGGGTTGAATGTCTGTTCAATACCAGCTGCTGTGTGGGAGCAACATCTTTGAAACAGCACAAATGACAGCCCCTTGTCCACTTTGATACATTCCGGATTTTGAAAACGTTTTGCCAACCACTTCTTCTTGATTTTTCTGTCCCCATGAAATGCATGGCTATCAGGGAAACATCTTCAAGTTTAATAACCAGAAGGCACCACAATGCCCTCATTACCAGAAGGCTGTAACCAGTGAAGATCATTTTATTTAGCTGAAGTCCTTCCAAACATCAGGTTTTTTTCAACTTTCTTTTTCAATATTTTCTCACAACCCCAGAGGTTAAGGGCCAGATCTTCAAACAGAGCCTGTGACTGGCAGTATCTCAATATGCAAGACGGAAGAGGAAGAGATTCTGTCTCCAGGGGGAGGCAAAGAATAGAAAGCACTGAAGATTAAGGGGTTGAAATAACCCCTGTGCCTAAAACTCTCACTTCTGGGCTGAGCTGTTAGCAATATCATCATAAAATTGTTCTTCAGATGAAGGGCGTGATTTCTGTTGGCTTTGCTCCTGGTTTCTGCAGAAGTCACCAGGGAATTCACCACTGGCTGACAACACATAGCAATAAGTGTAGTTTAAAGCTTCACATCATGTGAGTCTATCAGTCAGGGGATAAGAGATATGGGTTTGAAAAATACAGCTACAGAGACAATATATGCATTTAATTCAAAGGGAAGATTTTAAACAAGTGTATCTATAAAAATAAATGGCTGGTTCCCAACAAAGCCAAAGCCTTAACTCCATGATGAACCCATTATCCCACTCTCGAGCAGTACACAATTCTTGGTTTTATATCAGAAAAAGGACATTGTACTTTTCTTAAGCCCCAACCTATATGAAATCCTATTGTTACGGCATTCACCACAACAATAGCCCTTTGGAGCACTCAAAATGCCTGGCTGTCAATTAGGTTACTATAAGGAAGGAACAGGACATTGTTTACATCACAATGCAGCATCAATGAAGGTATATACATTAGCCAGATGAATGCATTCTGCCGTGTTTCAGTAAGCCCAGCGCAATCAGGGCTGACAATGAATATCAAGCAGGTCTCTTGTCACAGACTGCGCAGGTATCAGACTGTGCACTACATCTGGGTGTCCGGTATAACTCCGTACGTGGTGTGCCCCACAGATTGGTAATGTTTTCGGAGCACTTTGCTTCAGAGGAAAGCTATAGATTGGAGGAGGGGTCCAAAGATACCCAACAGCCTGGCACTGACCCATTGAAAATAAGGAAGCAGTTTCATACAGCCTCACCATTTGCCTTTGTTATTAGGAAATAAATCAGCCTTTGTTTTTTCTGGACAAAGTGAAGGAATGTCATTATGACTTATAAATTGTGCAGTTACAAAACAATCAGGAAATCTTCCCATTTAAATCTGAATAACTTTAATTGTTGGGAATTTAAACTTTAGTCTATTGAGTGAAACAAATGCTTAAATAGAGCTCTTCATTGAAATTCTGTGTTTGAGCTAAAACCTGCATTAAAAAAACCCCAACAAACCAACAACTGTGAGGCTGGTAAAAGACTGAACAAATCTTACAGTTGCACCATTTAATGCCTTTTGACTGAAGATGAGATAAAACTAGACTTGACAAAGTGGCAAATTAGTGTCGTTGGTAGTGCTTTATTTATGCTATTACAAATGTATTCAGAGAGATATTTCCATCTCATGCCACTATAGAGTTTCCTCAAGTC
This sequence comes from Cnemophilus loriae, assembly GCA_013397755.1. Classification (NCBI taxonomy): domain Eukaryota; kingdom Metazoa; phylum Chordata; class Aves; order Passeriformes; family Corvidae; genus Cnemophilus; species Cnemophilus loriae. The sequence goes on from VZTF01004752.1 coordinate 87,551, forward strand.
TGTCTGGAGTCTCAGTCCTGAACATAGTGGTGCTTTGGTAGTTAACACAGGAAGACAAAAACACTGAAGTAAAACATATGCAGACTTCCTTGCTTTCTCAGGGAATAGCAGCAAACATTCTTATACAGTGCTTGCTCCCAAGTTATCAAAGTTTGGCCACAGAAATTGTTATGTCATTGAGGTAAACCTCTGTGACCTGATGTCAGCTAGGTTAAGAAAAGTCTAGCTGAAGAAATGGTAAAATTTTGGAGAAACAGATAGAAGTGTTGTACTGACTTTGTGTATTGCTAAAAGCAAATGCTCCACTTAAAAAAATGCCCCTGTCACTAGGCAGAGGACCTGGCATCATTGATCTGGAAGTTGGAGCTACAGGCTTAGAAAAGATCTGTGAATAACCTCAGCACTTTGATTGCTATGATCTTATTGGCGTTTTCGTGGTGTAAGAATCTTGCCACTGCTAGAATTTCCTTTTTCCAGCCTTTATCTTTGGCTAAGCTCCACCCCTCACGGATTTTCACACTGTCCCTTCTCAGAGATGACCTCTCTTCCACCTCTGACCTCTTTCAGAGTTTTCACCCTTGCTTTAACAATTGATTTATGATGTGCCTGTGAAAGGGTCAAGCCTACTTTTACGGTTTGCTTAAAATATTTCTTTTTTGGGTAGATACAGAAGTGGTGCTTAATAAGTGCTAAGTAAATAAACTAAGGATTGGAGACAGCTTCCCTTTTCTGCTAACTACTAGATGTCTCTAAAACTCTTTGTAACAAGTGTTTATCAAGTCTTCAAACAAATTAACTGACAACTGTAATAATTTTGTGCCTAATGAAATGTGTCAAGGGTTTAGGATTTCCAAAAAGAGTAATTTCAAATTAAGTTGTCTCACAGTTCAGTGAAAAGGCAACGCTAAAGATAATTCAAGGACTTGTATACGTAATGGACAGGAACTCTATTTTTCTTTTAGTTTGACAGATTGATCTTCCACAGAAAAAAAAGAAAAAAACCTGCAAGGCTACTAGGCACAAGCTTTCATTGCCTCCAGCCTCCCTGTGCCAAAACTCCTTTTAACCTCACTTCAGGTGGTGTCAGAACTGCAGGATCAATCAATCACCTCAAAGGCAGATTTTATTCTTCTGTTTCAGTTATCCATTATTCTTTACATGCATCATAATTTATCCTACAAATTCAGTCGTGGTTTTTTACGTGGTCCTCCTCATTCAACGTATCTAAAAAATCTAAAATCTAAAATCTAAAAATCAAAACGGCATATATTTAGATTTTAAAAAATCAATCGGATACTTGTGCTGGCATTTATGAAACTCTAAGTACTGACTAGGTGACAATGCTTATCCTTCTTGCCACAGTTCACATCACACATGAAGCCATTTGAAAATATGAAGAGTGTGTTTTGAGGCTCTCTGTTTCACGTTGAACTGCACACTGACATTTTCTCTATAAACTTTGTCACATAGGTGTCTCTCCAAGCTAACTGGTACCAGATGATATTTTTAGAGGTGCCACAAAAGACATTCTTTTGGTATTTTAAATGTACTGATTTTTTTCCTAGCCATTAAAAACTTGATTTACTATCCTGACAATTTTAATAGGGAAAGAGACAGTGGTTTATTGCTAAACATTTTTCATTTTCACATTTCCATGAAATGCTACCACAGTGGAAAAACTACCAAGATAACACTTAGCATTCTATTTGGTTCAAATAGAAAAGCTCAGAGAGGCCAAATGTAGATGATATACCTCTCTGTGGAATTAGGAAAAATACTAAATTGTTATAGTACTTCTGTGGTTTCAAAGCATAGCCATATGCCAGGAGCTGCAATGGGCAGACAACAGGTGAACAGCCTCCAGGCCTCACTCAGTCTTGCTGGCAGCATGCTCACTGCTAACCACTGGTCCAGAAAGAAAATGCCCTTTTCAGTCTGTTTCATGCTTGCCCCCTTGCTGAAGCCAGAAAAGAACGGGATACAGTTTTATTCCCATCCAGCCTGTCTAGGAAGAGCAGAACAGAGGGTTTGAAAGAATCATCTCCCAAACACAAAGACTGCTGTTAGGACTGGACACTGTCTGCCTTGTCACCATCTACCTGTGTAATCACCAGGCACAACGAAATCTATTCATTGAAGGTCCCGCTCATGGCTCCTTTGGCATGCTTTGACACTCCCGCAGACTTACAAGGATCTTTGGAGTGTTCAAAGGATAAAAGACTGGGCACTATTTATAGTTTTGCTGATGTTGGGAGGGTGGCTGTAGTCCTAAATTCCTTTCTCAGCCCATGCTCAGCCTTGAGCTGAATGAATAGCAAAAATAAATAAATAATAACCATGAAAAAATGACCCAATGAAAGCACTGCCTTTGTTTTTGTCCTAGACATGGAGTGGTGCCACTTGTTACATGCTGGTGTTCAGAAAATGGCTTTTGATCTTGAAAGCTTTCTGCTTGTTTTAGTCCTTTTACATTAATCACCCCTTAATTTCATTTACAGGATGCAAATTACCCTTACTCCTCTTGCTCAGACCATTTAAACCAGCAGATCAGTAAGCTGATACGCCATCAAGTAAAAGAGTTGGGAAAAAAGTAAAAAAAAAAAANAATCTTGACTACACTTGACAAAAACCAGAAGCGGCCTGTGAACTATCCATTAGCTGAAAAGCTGGTATAGATCAGTGTCACTGCATTGAAGACAATGGTGGTTTATCAGCTGAGAAGCTGGCCAAACGGACAGAAAGAAAACGGTCTTTTCCTGGCAAAGAGTTAAATCAGCTCACTTACTCCTTTCTGGAAACTCCTTTCTATTGCCTTCCATGGGATGCTCTGACTTGGGAATATTTTGAGGGCTGGTGAATAAACACTGTAGATAACTTTCTGTGTAAATGTCAAAAATGTTGTGACAGTATTGCAGGCTAACTGCACAGGTTTAATTTTGCCGTTGTCCCTCTTTCTATGCTATGGCTGCTTTTCAACAGCCCTTTTAAACAGAGAAACTAAAAACATATTTATTATTGTAATTTATATATTATATACATTACAAACCCCATACTCTGAAATCCTGGGATAAAGGCTTGTTGAAAGGTTTTCCCCTCCATGCCTAGCAGGAGCAGTGGCTGTTTTGTCATCCTTCTGAACTGCGGTTTCAAACTTCCCTCTTTTGAACTCAACTAAGATCTCTCCTTGACATCAATTGTGTGGAACCTGGTGCCTAACATGAGGAGCAGTGTGTGCACATACCAGGGACACCAACAGCAACCACCTAGTCTCTACAGCCAATGAGTTTGTGATTGTCTAAAAGCTGACTTGATCAAATCTGTTAGGTGTCCTGAACTGGAGAATAATGAACAAATGAAAGCAGAGGATTATAACCAAAACAAAGTGGCAATCATATATATCAATGCTGTAATATATGAATATTAATTGCAGCAATAATGACATATATAGTAAGCTTCTGTTGTGCTCATTCATAGCTGTCTGAAATACTCTTAATGGATTTTTAAACTTTCCATGCAAAGGAGCTGTTTATGCAACCTACAGACCCTATGGAGTTAGAGGAAGAACAAAGGCTTAGGATATGAGCAGATCTGGTCTTTAAGGACCATCAGCATCAGAGTAGAGCCTTATGAGCAACTCCACACCACCTATTAGGCAGAGGTCTACATCTCTGCAGTACTGCAGGTGGCAGGGATCACCTGCCCACTTCCATTCCTTGGGCAATCAGTCAGAGTAGCTCAAACGACTTCCACCAGGTTAAGGTGGCCTATCCCATTTTGCCTGAAGGGGAGGATGGATTACCCTCTAGTTACCTTTCACAGACTGAGAAGTTGCTGTACTGCCTGCCAGGCAAGACATGTTGTTTATTACAAAGAGCACTCAAAATCTGCAAAGTCACAGCTTTGTGTTTTGAGCAAAGTAGGCACTTTGCTGCAGCTACTCCACCAAGGGTGGAGACATGAGTTAGTTTCTGCTCTTCCATCTCCCTTCGGAGGAGATGGTCCCTGTCCTCTAAAAAGCACCTGGCTGTACTGCTGAGTACGTGGAAGGATCTCATGTTTTACAGGAACACTGCAGGAAACCACAAAAGAGTTACAAACAGCATCAGGAATAGCAATTCATCTCTCCTCAGTTCCAGCCATCTCACATCTTGCTGTGCCAAGAGAGCACACAGCTTGCCTGATCCACTGCTGCAGAAGCAGCTGTGGTCCCCATGAATCTTGTTTCCTTCTTAGACCTCACTAAGGTAACCAGGGGTTTGGTACAACCACTAGATACAGAGACAGCATCAATCTCATGGCAAGTGAGCAATATCCTGAGGCGGGTCTGGAGAAGGCAAACATGGCATGGACCTTCAGTGCAAAGTTCTACTGTGCTGCTGGTGACACCACCTTGAATTGTACTGACTATGGGGTCACTACACTGTATACCAAAAAAATCTGCACAGAAGTATCAATTTTCTTCAGAGTTTTCGGTGAAAAAAATACTCTGTCTATATTTTGGTCTTTCCCTACAGAGAGTTTGATTTCAGCTAAAACAAATAGTTTTGCTTTCTAACATGTCAGTTTTGTTTTTTCCTTTTTCCAAAACTGAGACACGGAGAACTCCCCATAGAAATCAACTAGTATTTTGAAGCAAGCTGTGGACCTGGAGACAGTACTGGAGGCTGGTAGAAGAAGCTGTAGTACATCTCAGGAACAAAGTTCTCCAGAATTTGGACTAATATAAATATGGTAAAAGACTCGTAGTAAGGGAAAGCCAATAGATCCTCTTCCCCCTCTTCTGCCTCCCGCTAGCTCTTGCACACGAGAAGATTCTGAGAGCAAAAACTGTCCCACTGCTAGAACAGAAAGAATACTGCTGTTTGGGGCCCATAATGTTATTATTATTACAGGGCCTAATACTGATACCACTGGCATTCAATGAATCCATGCTTATTTTAGCAGTGAGTGTAAGTCAGGTCACGAACTGACATACAAGGTGAAGTTAAATGGTGATTTGGGCTCCAGTCATAAATCTTCCTGCCCTTTTTTTGCATAGCTTCACTATCATGATAAATGCCTGATCTTTGTGGAGGAAAGAATTTAGTTCCCAATAAGATGATGAAAATGAATTATCAGCTCAGCTATCTCTGCAGTCAGTTCCTACATGGATACCATTTCAGTAAAACATAAGCATGTGTTATGTCATGACTGTCCTGCTGGAAAAGGTTTTTAGACTGGAAGAAAAAAAAATTGTTTTTAAGTTTGCGTGTGTGTGTGTGTGTGTGTGTATGTGTGTGTGTAATGTGAATTTTCCCTTAAAACATTCCTATCATGCCGCTTCATATTCATTAATTAGTCTGAGGTTTCCCTCGTGTTTAGTTTACAAAGCCACTTAAACCCACGTACCCATTTAACATATTTATGACCCCAGTTTTCTTTCTTTTCTCTGAGACTGTACCGTAATTGTTCTCTGGACTCAGGGACTGCAGAGTGCCTTCACTGATGAAAGGAGACAACATAAAGAAGGAAATGAATGTGTGAGGGATGAATACCTTCCACAAAACAACTGGGTGCAATTTGGCCCATGGCCCCGGGGGTCACTTTAATAGAGTGGAGCCTCAGTCTCTATTGAGTGTATGGGAGACTATTAACTCTTAACAACTCAGTCTCAGGTTATTTATTTATTGCTTAAATGATTTGTTATTGCTACTTGAATTTAATATACCCTCTGGGAACTGAGATGGCAGCATCATGTTACAGAAAAACTACAAGTTATTTTAAAACTGTGATTGAATTTTTATGAGCACCATAAAATCTTTCTGAACAAATAACTTACCATTAGTCAGAAACTTCAGCAGGAAATCTGTAAAATTAAGGGTTTATTAGAACAGTACTGTATTTGTGTGTTTCTCTGGAAAAGAGAGGGTTAAATGTTTGATGCTTCAAGTATTAATTTTATTGTTTGAATATAATAATACTTAAGTAGCACCTCTTGTTTTCCAAAGGCCATATAGATACAATATTAACAACAAAAAAAATCATTCCTTTCAGCCTGGGAATACCTCACGTTCAGGGACTGAGACTGGTGCACACCTGTTTCGCTATGAAAGTTTTTTCAAAAAACTTCAGGGCATCTGCAAAGATCAGTGACAAATCTCCACATCCTATGTGCTGCTCTCCGCTCTGAAAGGGTATATTGCTACACTTCTTTAAAGCATTCACTTTCCCTTTTGCTTTTCTAATCCTTAAAGTCATTAGGAGAACTTCCAAGTCAAACAGCATATTTTAGAGGGGAGTGGGGATGGTGGGGAAGGCAAAAAGGAAGGGAATGAGGACTGAAGGCATCATAAAAAGCAGGTGGAAAATGAAATGCTCAGAAATTTAAGGGGAAAATAATAGTCCTGCAAAGATAAAGTTAACAAGTAGGTTTGAAACCAGAAAGAAAAAAGGTCATCTTAAGTATTGCTATAAGACTGATCTCTGTACCCAGACGTTTTTAATAGTAGACCCAAAGGTGTTCTCTAGAAACACTGAGAACTACAGAACTAGAGAGATCTCCAATTTAAAGGTCTTGTTTCTTGAAATCCTGCCATGTTCCGACATAAAGAACTATTCTATGTTAGATGTTCAGATCAAATCTGAATACTATACAGATGTTCAGATTTCGTGATTGATGCACATAAACCCATAAAATTATTTACATCATACTCTTTTCCATCCTTAATATAAATCAGATAATCATAATTTCTGATTGTTTTAATATACTGTTTACGTATCAGCTACTTGAAGAAAGTCTAGACATGTATATGTAATACATATAATCATTCTCTTTCACCCTTTGGATTCTGCAGTTTTAGAAAAGGAATAACCTGCTCTGCTGCTGTTGTTTCCAACATGTCAAATTCTCCTTGATCCCAATGGACAATTAAGGAGCAGTAAATGATGAGATACAAAAGACTTTCTTGCAGGACTGTTGGCTATCTTAAGTCTTCTTTCTTAATGTCCAGTGACTAAAGTGTAGTAGTTAAAACTGCTTTGTACCCTCATTGAAATTCAGGCATTAATGTAGTTATCTTTCAAACTTCATACTGAGAATTATCAATATTCTAATAGTAGCCTTTGGTAATTTATGCATTGGCAAATAATAGCTCCAACATGGTGGTGTCCACTTCCTTTCTGTTATTCTGATGTTGTTGGTGCAATCTGATTGTTCAGCAGTCTTGAAGTTTCTTTGCTTCTACTGATTCTTGCTGACACTCTGACATGCCATCACGTCTCTTGGCAGGAGATTCCTCTCACCTGTTATCACCAATCTCAGTGGAGAAGCCCTGACATTTCTTAAGGGCACTTTGTATCACTTATCTTAGGTATGTTCCTGGAAGTGGAATAAGCCATCTTCCAGATGTGGCTGTACCTTTCCACTGACTATAAGGGCTCATGTATCACTTAGATTAAATGTGTCTGAGCCATCTATTTTTGCTGAGACTGATTTCACCTCAGGTGTCTGAAGAGACACATACAGAACATGAGAACATTCAGTTAATGACGCCTGTCTTAAGGCCATCCAGCCTCACATAAGATAACCCAAGATGGAACAAGGTTTTCCTGTCTTCCCATCAGTTGGCTTGTGGGCAGTTTTTCCTCCTCCCACAGGTCCCTTTTCACACTTCTCAGCTTCTGATGCGAATGCAAAAGCATCCTCTATGTAACGGGCTTATTCTTTGCAAACATAGTCCTACAGACTACATGGTCCCGTGCTCTGGAAAGGATAAGCTTCATGTGAAACCATGGTCTGGGGCCATTTATTTAAGTTTTATCAGAAGGCAGGGTGCTCGCTGCAGGGCAGAGAACTGCAATTAGACAAGGCAAACCAGGGAGAAAATGAAATTTCTTACAAAGGAGGAAGTCTTTATTATAATGAATGGATATTTAATCAGCACAAGTCTAAACAATCTAAAGATTTGGACCTAATGCAGTTTTACTTCCAAGTATATGAATATTTTTCTTTTTAGAGCTGTACTCTGGTTTAACTAAACCTCAAAAGAGGTCTGGGCCCAGAATATGAAAGGGTCCAATGCAGTACAGAACTTCACAGGAAATTTAGTTGCCCCAGGCTTAACACACCAACTTGAACGTAACCCAAAATTTCTATCCAGAAGTGAAAGGTGAAAGGTTCACAGACAGGAAAATCAACCTGTAACCACAATAACAAATTTTGCCTCCTGTGGGAGTCTTCTTAGACACATCAGCCTTCACTAAAATTGCAGTCTGACTAAAGAACCAGAATTCACCAGGCATTTTCTAGGTCCAAAAATACTTCAAATGAAATGCTTGTAATTAAAGCTGAAAGAACACCAGGGAGTTTGTAAGACATCTTTAGATAATACCAGCTGCCAAATGATGCTTAACCTCTTAAAAATCTCACCTTCAATTGTTTCTCTTCCACCATCATAACCTCAGAGCATGCTCCAGATCAATCAAGAGACCTCTTAAAATCCCATGTTCTCCTACATGTCAGAAACCTACTGGGAAGGATGGTGCCTTTGCCATTAATTTTTCTGGCAGACTCCACAAATTTTTTTGGTAACCCAGGAGAATATCTGCAGAATATGCTGCAGCTACTTTAAATATTGTTGCATGCTGTGCCTGACTGAGGCTTGTTAATGCCAAATGTCTCCTTTTTAACATCTAGAGGAATTATTTTCACAAAAGCTTAAGCGTCTTTAATTACTCTCTATAGAAAACATACCAGCAACTATTCATTAGTAAATTAGAAACTTTAAAAACATTTAGTAAAATGGTTTAAATATATATTTTGGCCTAAATGTAGAGAACTTTCAGGTGAGTAGAAACACCACTTAACTATTCAAAGATTGTTCCTGTTCCATTTTCAAACTATTTAGGAACACACTGCTTAAGTTATCACACCACATTCTAACCCAAGTTCCCCAATACCTATTCCTCTATGACCTAAATTGCTCTTTGCTTCATGGGATTAAAAAACAAAAAAAGAAGAATATGATGATATACCAAATAGATGCTCCATGGTCAGAGTGTTTCCTTGGCATATATATCCATAACACTTGTAAATTTTTCAAATATGACCTTTCGTAGCAGAATTTATTAGCTGTGGTGTGAGAGTAATTTTGAAAATTTCTTAACAGTTTAAAGTTGGGATTTCATTGGACTTCTTACCTGCGTAAAACTTTCTAGGCTGGGCCATTTCCTTCAGAGCCATTGCCCTGCATCAGTGCCAGCAGTGTATGGCCTGCGACGATGACAACTAAAGTACCAGAATGGATTTCTGTATCCAGGTGATTAACTCTGAGTACTTTATTTTCTGTCCAGGATTTATACTGTCTTTCAATCCTGTAAAGAATTAGGCAGTCTGTATGCATTGCTAATGTAACGGCTTTAATTTCCTGCATCTTCAGGGGAAAAAACCCCTACTACGACACAAAAGAATTCAGCTGTCTTTACTACACTTGTACCGAGGAAGAATTAATTTAAGTGTTAAGACTTTATTTTAGCTAGCGTCTCACCCTGCATATATTCTAATTTTAAAGCATTAAAATGTAAAAGTACCTGCATATAACTTTCCTACACGCAGGAAATTAAACAACTGTTGTGCTACTTAACTTCCCACTCAGGATGCAAGGCGCTGATACCTTCCACCCTCCTCTCTGTGTTGTGTTTGGTTGATTCTGAAGATGCCCAAAAACTGAAATAACATCTCTTCTCAGCAAGCATGTTATATGACTTCACCAGTTTGATAAAGCATCTTTCAACCTCTCCCTTTCTTATTTCACACCCTTTCCTGTAGCACTTTATGTCCCACAACTTGCAGATTCTGCTTGAGAAAGAAGTCTTTTCAGATGTAGTACTGGAGGTATTACTTCCACAAAGATAAGCTGTTGTTTGTCATTTCACCAAGAGGTTCAAAGAACTAAAAATTTCATTTCCTGACTGTGTTTATGATGCATAACCTAAGGACAACTCTACTTCATGAGCTATCTAAAGTCCTATTGTGTCAATGCATGCTCATTACGACTTTTCTCTAAACAAACACAGGTATTGCACCTGTGTAGCCCTCCTGGAGAAAAATGAAAGGCCAGAAGGTGAAATGATGGGTGCAGTGTCCTCTTGCATTCTGCAACAGAGCACACCATATCATTAACTAAGCCTGTCATTTGAAGAGCCAGTAAAATTCCTCCCTTGCCATCTCAGTGCCAGTGTTTGCCAGCAGTGCAGCACCACTGAAAACTGACAGGTCAGGCTAGGGTGGAGAAATAAATAAAGGCATCACAAGACATAGAGTAGACTCTCATGCCATGTTCCAAAAATTGCTGTAATTAATTGCATAAACACATTCTTAAAAAAACCCCAAAAAACAACAGACCACAATAACAAAAACAAAACTACAACAAGGCTTTATCTAGATTTAATGGCTGTGAATGGCTTGTTATCTGCTTTGTTTGGCCAGTTTTACACTCTTGTTTCAGTGAATGAGAAAGACCTGTACATCTGTGTCTTGACAGAAATATAGGTCAAGTACAGTAACAGTCCAAAATTATGTTATGTCTACACTCAGATAAAAAGCATCATGTCGCTGCTGGACTGACTGCAGGACTAGACCTCATTGAAGAGGTTGGCAATGGATAGTCAGAGAGTCTGTCCTCCAGTTACCAGCATTTGGAAGACCACTAGTAGATCCTGGTTTATTTAAATGCATCCCCACACTAAGCCCAAAGCGGCCTGAGGTTTTTAAAAAATTACAAATACCAACAGCAATGTAGGGATCAAAAAACCCAAAAATTCTATTTCACAGGCGTCAAGTGAAGAACGCTGTGAAACTATTAAGCTCTGTGTGCATGAGATGTACAAACCATCAAAGAAAACAGTCTAAACTGATGCAAAACACCTGAACACTCTGCAGAAAAATAGGTATCTTTATTTTCTAAAGATGGGTGGGCAAAATAGATTTTTCTCAGCACCTTTAAGCTTACTTCCTTGAGGTAGACTTACTCAAATGTTTTATGTAAGTAAAGACACCTACTTTTTTCTATTTCCTGGAATTGATATATCTGCCATTATAATGTCTCATAGTGGGTCACAGTGCAGAGATTAAGACTGTAGACTGCATGTAAAGAAATATGTAGATTTGGAAATGTGACTGTCAAGTGCTCTGAATGTAACAAGCTGATGAAAAATAGACCCAGAAAAATAGACCCAAAGAAATAGATCATCTACAAAATGGAAGCGTGGTGCAAGCTTCTACTGCTTATCCAGTACAGCTGACTCACAGAAACTGTACCAGCAGCAGTGTACATTTTTAAAACTTGAAAAAGGACACCTGCATGAGTAGAAATGCATATCAGAGCCACTGGGGAGCACGCCAGTGTACATACATAGGGAGAGCGATGACGCAAAGAGATAAACCTGCCCTATATAAACCAGAGTTCTGGAGGGTAGTCTAGCCCTGAAAAATATGGGCACACACATTTGGGTATGTCTAGGTAATGCACAGTTCTTCTAAAGAACAGCTGGATATGTAAAGAAGTTTGCATGCCCTAACACTGGCTGATACAGACTCCAGAGAAACAGGCAGAACTTCTAAGCCCTAAAAGCTATGGAGTAGTTTACTTTGAGTAGCCACTTCTAGTATTGATCATATTTAACAATTTAAAAGATTGTCAGAAGTTGGACTTCTAGCAAAAGTAGAATGAATGGTACTTAAAAGGGGTACTTAGGGGATTCTAAGACAGGCGGTTGCTTAATTAATCCAGATGTTCAGATTCCATATATAAGTTTCAATCTAATCTCAGATCTTCTTTTCATCTATTACTTTATTTCTATCACTGCCTGTAGATTCACAAAGTTCTTGCTTAGGTTTAAGTTACTCCATAATTAATTCAACAAAAGAACAAAAGGCATGTTGCTTCTGCTAGATGTGGAAAGCTGCAAGGAAGTGAAAATCACTACTACACTGCTTTTAATCCTAATATTCCTGGGTCCCTTACCATCTCTGCATTAAAAATATGCCAATTAAGAAATACCGCTGGCCAAGGAAAGTAAGTGCTTGCAGGGAAGTCCGGACAAACAGCTGGAGTAAATCAGATATTATTCTAATGTCAGACAATGCAAGGATGCTGATTTACATCCTCTGTGAATCCTATACCCAGGCATTCTTCTTGTAAATCACAGCAGTTTTTCTGGGAACATAGTAAGGAAGTGTTTTATCTACACTTCCTTGTAACACGCAGGCCTTTTTTATGATTTCAGAATTGTTTAGGTTGTATTAGTATGAGTTTACAGCTCTTTGTTCCCTGGACCGTGTGAAGAATGGAAGCAAGAGACTCACTGCTATTTTACTTTTAGCTGGTGAATCAGAGAGGGTGTCTCACATTTCATTAGTGTTTGAGTCCTTAACTCCTCATACTTCTCAGGTTCTTTTCCCCTTTGCACAATGTATGCAGGGACAAGAATGTGTAAGTGCCACCGCCACCCCATTCAGACTTTCACTGAATTGGTGTAATTGGATTTTGCACCTCAATTTGCAAGATACAGTTCCCCTGAAAACCAACCCATTTTGGTAAGCATAAAAATAAAATGAAATAAAAATAATAATAAAGACAGGGCAGGCATTCATAAGGTACCAGGTCTCCACAGTCTTCAGCTGAGAGACCCCAGATTTCAATGTACCCTGAAAAGGGTGATTAATTTAAAGTGAGTGGAGTCTGTTGCTTTAAGACAAGCTCATAAATCGTGAAAGATCACCACTTCTTTTCAAAAGGCTCTCCACGGTCTGAGTTTCCCTTCTGGGTCAGTAAAGGCATTGAAGTTTTAATGGCATGCCATGGCAGATTACACGATACAGCTGTCCCGGCACCGTGAAAATTAAGTTATGCCCCGTGTCAGCAAGGTTTTTTTCCCCTTTTCTTTCCCTACCCTCCCCCCTTCACTCTCCCTCTTTCTTTCTCTTTCCCTGTCCCCTTCTTCATTCTCCTTTTTGCTGGGAAGTGCGCATCCAGGGAGGAGGTGGGAGCCCGGCAGGAGCTGCTGCCACGGCTGCTGTTGAGCCCCAGCTATTGAGACTGAGTAAATGGAGCTGATGGGTGAAGAAGAGCCATCAAAATGGAGGGTTTTGTTCCTCCTCCTCTCCCTAGGGCCCAGTGGCAAAGGCAGCCCTCCTTGCTCACTCAGGCGCAAGCACCTACTCTGCCTTCCCAGCACTGCCGGACACCCGCCACGCTGTTCCCTCTGCTCCGCACCCAGCGGATCCGTGCTGCGGCTCAGGCACCAGCAGGCCCTTGTGCTGCTACACACAGTCACAGGAGGATTATGCTCCTTGTCGGAGATGCCTCTTTCCCACAGGGCAGGGCCTCGTGCACTGGTGCACACCGCATGCACAAGCACGCCTGTGAACAGGCGCAGCATCTTGCTTTAAAAGCAATAGCAATCCCTGCTGTCCCCTAGCCCCATAGCTTCACTCTGTAAAGAACGAGAGAGCAAAGAGCTTATTAAAGCATGAGAAATTAATCACATTAGTGTTTAGTCTGGCAGAGCAGGGATGTATGAGGGGAAGAAAGAGATGAGAAAGCAGAAATGAAAGAATCATTTTCAAACCTAACGACCAATATTCTGTGTCAGTCATTGCCAATCTCCTCTTGATTTTTAATTCCTTGAAAACTTCAGCCTCTGAAGATTAATTTAAACATGTTGATATTGGGCTTGATGGTCTGATTTCCTTATGGGATATCCCGGGGATGTCCACAACCACAGAGTACAGACGGCCAACAGCTGAAAATTATTGTTCTATATAGTATCTCTAATACCTCAAGATATTGAGTTATGACAGGAGATAGCCCGTATGCCTTTTCAGTCAAGTCAGAGTTGTTAATCTTTGTTTGGAAAATGAGTAAGTTAATTAAGGCTTCAAGTAGAAATTACCCATTCTGATATGAAGCCAATACGTTGACTTGTTTACCTCTTCCGGTCTTCAAAAATGGGTATATAGATATACTTTGTATACAAACAATATTGTCCATCTGAGGTGCTTGCATCTCACCATATGCAGTAACTCATCCAAAAGTTAGTCTGACTTCAGACTTGCACAATTTGCAGTTAGTCTTCTATTCTAACCCAGGACAATTATTTCAATGAGATTATTTATGCCAGGGTTCTCTAATGCAGGGATTAGATTTTGATTAAGCTCTTTACTTGTTTCACTGTTTCTGTGCGTATGGATAGCAGAGGATGAGGTCTGACTACCTGCATATTCAGCCACCTCTAGTTTATGTGTGCTTGATTAAATATTAAGGTATTCTACACTGGAAATAATTTGCTAATAGGACTTGGCATTTTTGCCTTGCTTTCCCCACCTGTTCCTAGGTACAACGTGCTGTTCACAGCTAGTGCATCACTCAATATGCTAAAAGGATATTTGCCAACACAGTCTGAGCTGAACTTCACCAGACTACCAACAAGTGTTCAGACCTGGGAAAAAATGAAATTTTTGCCATTATTACTGAGTGGTTGCTCACAACGTTTTTCACAGGTGTGACATGAGTTCATGAGAATAGTGGATTTTTAGCCAAAGCACTCTGGACCAGGAAACATTTTTTAAGAAGCTTTAGCAGCCATGTGCCTCCTTATGTACTCTCTGTTTGTAGTTGGCACAAATGATTTGATAAATGAATCTGTAGGACACCATTAGCTGGGGTTGGGGCCAGAATAAAGGTCTTGAAGTTTATCTACTACATAGGTGATAGACATTAAATACCTACTACATAGGTATAGACATTAAATAAAAGACACTTTCACAGCACTACAATAATTCTGCTTGGGTAGTAGCAGAGACAATGACATCAGGGACCAACTCATCCCATAGATTTACCATTCCACTTGTTTACTTGCTTACCTCAGTTTCTTTACACACATCAGTGCATGCGGGAGAGCTGGTCACTATTTCTATTTGCGTTGCTGCTATTCACAACAAGTAAATCTTTCCCATGTTTTTTGTGATGGGTTCAGGCCTTTATTGAGTGAGGAGAGCTGTGAGCTGCCCAAGAGCTGTTTTGTTGGCAGGGGGTTAAGGAGAATTGTCTGTCACATCAATTATCTGCCCTTGAGCTCTTAGAAAGAAGGTGCCTAGAGACTGGCCACTTCTCTTGCTTGTACATCCACACACATGGACACCAAAACAGCTCACACTTTGATTGGAAGTTGCTCTCCCCCTCTCTCAGCAGTGCTGCAATCCATGTTAAATCAGCTCATTCCTCCTTCCCAGTAAAACTAGACAGGCCCCTGCTTTGAATACGCTGGACCACACAAGGGAGAGGGGAAAAATATCTTTCCCTCAACCCTTTCTCTCCTTCATCATTTGGAAGCCTGTGTTCTAATAACAAATGGTGATTTAAAAAAAAAAAAAAGACAAGCCTTCCCTTCTTCCCTTTTTGGAGCGACAGCTCTGAGCCTTGGTCAGGGGAGCCCATGAATTGGACTTGCAAAGGGCCCGGGAGGGGTCCCTATAAATCTTCCCCACACAGAGGTGGCTGTCTGTCTACTTCTGGGCTGCTGCTCATTGTGACTAAAGTTTAACTGCTTTACTTTCATTCGGGGGGAGACAGGGGGGCAAGTCGCATAAACCTGAGGTTTATGGATATTGCCTTATTTCCTTGTCATTTTCAAAAGACATTTGTTTGCTTTTTATTGTTCCCTTAGAAAAGTAACAATCACAATTTTTTTCTACTTACTTTATTGCCTAATTTTCTTTATTTCTCCATCTTTATCTTGCTATCTACGAAATGGAAACTACATTAAGTAATCCGACATTTGTGAGAATGTGAACAGTCACTTCCTTTGGCTGCTTGTCCTAGAAAGACCAAAACAACCAGTATAAAAATAACAAAAAATAAATATAAAAGTGATAATGAATAAATCCTGTGTGGTTGTGTGTATAATTACATACATACTTACACACAGATACACAGACACAGAAACAGACACACACTTGATATCTTGGAGAAATGCCAGCTGTAATTGCCACAAACTAAACACAGCTTTATGTTTTCTCACTGATGCTTCTACCCACCATATTCTGCCTTTCTGCTCATGACTAATTTCTCGATCCCATTTCATGGGCCACAGAGCAATATACCAACTTATTTAAAAGCAGTACATACATACTTGTTGGATAAAGCTTGAGTATGATGTCACCAAAATTATAATAATATAGAATATTAGTAAACATCATCAATGCATGTGAATTCTTATCATTGTAAGAATGCATTATTCATCTGAAAAGTGTAATTTTTATTGCTACAAATTATCCTCCCATGTAATTTGAATCTGAGAGCATAACAATTTCTGGTTCTGAAAATTATAATCAGGATAATGGAATTGTTATTTTCAGCTTTCAGGCACAGCAAATTATTCATGGTCTTTCCACAGTTATCTTAAAGAGAAAGTTGTCTGAAGACTAAATCCAAGCCTAAGGATTGTATTATGTAAATGTAGCAAAGATATTTTGAAATTGAAATCTCACTCCATCCATTTGAAAATCATGTTATGAGAAGACAGTGAACTGCATAATTTAAAGTTCCTGTGAATTTTAACCAGTTTTCAAAATAATTTGATTGAATAGGAAAAATTAGATTTGCAAAGTAAAGACAGCGCAGACTATGCTGGGGATGTGCATATTTCATTATATCAGAAAGAAGAGGGGAGAAAGGTGTTTCTCCATTCTTAGACATTGGTTTGCTTGCAGTACTGTTTGTGAGCAAAGCATGTAAATTTGGGCAGCTTGTTTGCTCCCTGCATGTGTGTTCATGGGTGGGTGAGGGGAGTTTGAGAATTCCTAATCCTGCAGCTCTCAGGACCTGGAGAGTTGTACCCCATCTGGGGTAACTGGATTAAAAATCTTTTCTCATTTCAAAGGTTTGATCTCAACAAGGGTTTGATGTGATGAAATCAAAGTGGCAGCTTGGATTTGAAAACTATTTGGATTTGAGCTTCCTGAAGTCTAGATCTGAGGCAATGGCTGCAGTGGATATGAATGTGTGGTAACTGCACTAATGCTTGTATAAAGAAGAAAGTTATGTGCGAGGAAGTAAAAAAATTTCCCATTTCTAAAATAATACCTACTCCAGTGAGAATAACCTTATAGTAAAATAACTTTTGTCAACTAATGATAAGTGGCTCTTGTGCTATCTGATATTAACACATCCCCTTAGTGACAGTAATAGAAGATTTTGGCTTAACAGAAGTGAGGCTAAATAACAATAGCTACAAAATTTATGTATTATATAGTAATTACTACTGTTATTTTGTTGTCTTTGTCACTTCCCAAGTGTTCAAGGACCCCAAAGACATGAGAGCAGTTCATTGACCTATCCAAGGGAAGGGCAGGTTCCACATGATTTTGACCAAGTCACCTTCCCTCTTCCTGAGCTTCCAATCCTCACCTGCCAACTGGTGACAATAGTAGCACACCTATTTAACAGAGCCCTTCTGAGGGAAGTGTGCTACAATGCTTCACAGCATTTACACTCTTTGCAGTGAAGCTTGCCAGCAGTTCCTGCATTTTCGAAATCAAATACAAGTCAATCTCTCCATAAAAGCAAACACTAATCTTGGCTCCAGGTAGAGTTTCACATTCAGTTAGAAACATAAGCTTAGAGAGAGGGTTAATAAACTAAGTTACACATTTATAAGAAAGCATACACAAAGAAATTTGCATACAACCCCTTAAAAGGTAGGAACTCGGAATGAAAACATGCTAAATGTACAAAAGGACAAAATAATTCAGCCTTGAAAGGTTACAGTAAAGACAAACGTGGCAATCAAAGCTGCATCTTTAATAACCACCATACACTGTCTATGTGGGATATATTATCCATGTCCCATTACACACCGCCTAAAATTGACTACAGTTTTCAAATTATACAATACCATAACGTTTATATAAATGAAATTATGTTCATTTTTTGTTACATGGAAAGGTAAATCATCCTCAGATTCTCCCTTCCCGTAGATACTTTCTGTTTAAATTTGACAAAAACCTCATGCAGTATAAAGAATTGTTTAGAAGGTATCTCTGAGACATGAAAGAAAGTTGTGTAGGTTTATAATGAAAGACAGCAAAAACTTACCAGAAAAGCTCACTGCATATGAGAATGAAATACATCATCAACAGCTCTTCCCAGATGACACTTTGGGGTCATCTGCTGAAAGACTGAAACACCTTGCCAAGCAACAGACCTTTCTCAAAAACTGGTGCCAGTCTGTAGAACCATGGACCACAAAAGTAAGTTTATCAGAAAACCCAGCACCTTTCATTCTAACTGCAGATTCACTCTGAACTTTTATTGCTACAATAATCATATAGCACAAAATATGTATATGTGTCTATACATGTATAAATACATACAAGAAGAGAACGAAAAAAGGATGTCTTCTGCAAAGTTCTCTGAAAGACAAAGACAGAAAACTACAGACAAGGGATGCCACTCTTACTTCCACTCAGTCTGTACTTTTGAGAAAATCTTAAACAATTTAGGCACATTTCTTGAGATGACTGAGATGCAGACTTGTGTTTTAAATATATTAACTATTAAACTTGACTTCAAAAGAAAAAAAGAAGAACAGCATACAAAAAAATATTAGTGCATTATGTGCATCTATAAACAGAATTCAGCGTAAGAGAACTTCTGCAAGGTAATACGGCAAAGGATGGAGAAATATGTTGTGGCATTAATAATGTATTTAAGTTTTACAGTTCTGTCTTTCAGCTGTTTCTCCTTATGTAAACAATTATTTTGGGCAAGTCTTGAGTTTTCCAGAGTGCCTCTGAATAATCTAGTCCTGTCCTCTGAGACTTGTTGTCCTGGGTTTGACTCAGATGGAGTTAATTTTCGTCATAGTACCTCATATGGTGCTGTTTTTTGGAATCGTGACCAAAACAGCTTTGACAATACACTGTTCAGGATAGTTCTGCCAATGTCAAGACTTTCTCTGTTTCTCAAACTGTCCCTCTATTGAAGTAGTCTGGGGGTGGACAGGAGACTGGAAGGTGACACAGCTGAACAGCTGACCCCAAATGACCAGGGTGATTTCCCATGGCATATGACATAATACTCAGCAATAAAAACTAAATGAAAGGAGGAGAAAGGGAGTGACACTCATGGTTATGGTGTTTGTCATTCCAAATATACATGATCCAAGATAAAGGCCAGCTGTTCTGGAGATGGCTGGATGCCTACCTGCTGATAGGAATTAGGAAATTAATTCCTCCCTTTGCTTTATCTATTGAACTGTTAACTTGTCCTTATCTCAAACCATGAGTTTTATCACTTTGTGCCCTCTGATTCTCCTCCTCATCACCTGCTGAGGAGCGAGCAAGGGGCTGTTTGCAGCTCAGTGCTTACAGGGTTAAGGCACAACACTAGTCCAGACCAGCTACATCTTGTCAGATGTTCTTACAAATTGTCAGTGAGTGAAAATTTACTCCTGAGTAAGTACGCATTTATTTCTAAATATAGGAAATAACTTATTCCCTTCCTCCTTGAAACAACATTTTTATGATGTTGAGAATTCTTACTACTTCAGCTCACTAGTCACCTTCTCTTCCCTTCCTTATCTTTTTTACTCTTTCACCTTGGCCCTTGCCCTCTTCTCTCCACCACTTTCACAATGAGTTTGCCTTGGTTTGGTTTCTAAAGTTTCATCTATTCTTTATAGCATCTTGGAAATAATGGCTAAAGGTTCTCTCTGAAATGGCTTCATCCAACTTTGTTAAGTATTAATAGGATTAATCTATAGTCATATAAAAATCTAATTGATTTAACTACTGTATCAAACAGTACCTCCCTATTCTAGCTTGTGTTCTTGCTCTTTATTTACTGATACACTAACCAAACACTGCTTGTATGTGAACTTTTTAAGGAATAGTTTGTAATTAAGGAAACTAAAAACAGAAAAATGCTTTTGGGCATTCTTATCATCACACCTCAAAATCTGTTGAAGACAACTGAAAAAAGAGGCTTTTCCTTTTGTGTTTCTAGTAGTTCTGGGGGAATGCAAGGCAGGGCAGTGAACGATGTCAGGTAAAATTGTAATTCATAAGCCACTGAGATCTGGGGTTGAGTTTCTACTGGTGTCAATTGAAACTGTGAACATCTGACTTCTTGAGAATTAAACTCAAGTTAACTATTATCTTAATATTGTTTAACACTATTGTGTCTGTTGACAGTGTTAACTTTGCTGTCCCCATCCCCATTTTGAAAAGCTTTTTGACAATTACCTGTAAAAACAAATATCCTAATTTCATAAATCTTTATACATCATAAATATGATATCAGTAGGCTAGATCAGGTGTTCTAGACCGGAGGAATTTGGTATAAAAGGCATTTCTGGTTTGGTAGGAAATGCCTTTTGAATATCATTGCTTCTTATGCCATAAGGCACTACCTTAATAAGGCTAAAAATAACACTAACTTCATGATGATTGAATGAGTTCTGGGAATGTCCTGCACAACACAGGACTGCTTTAAACTCTCCTTATGGTGGGCAATCACAAGGAGAGGAAACAGAAAACACAAGAACCTTTTGGCAGAATGCTAGGATGATGTAACACTCAGAGCAAAAAAAACCACAAAATGCAAGTTTTTATATTTAAGTAGGGAAATCAGGAATCTAAAAGGAGAGGGTAGCAAGAAAATCTGGATATCTCATGGTTAAGTGCATTGTCAGATTTCTAATCATGAGAACAGAAAAAAACTCCTTAAAAGAGGAAAGGTAAGAGATCAAAGTAGAATTTGTCCTTAACAACCAGTAGGGCACAACATTTCTTTCTTTTCTAATCTGTGTCATGCTCATTGAACAGGCTATGGTAAGACTACCAAGGCAGCAGAAATCCTGGTCTATAATGGTTAAAAATAATGGAAATGAGCATAAATTGGAAATTGTACAGTGCAATCCTTCCCTGGTAAATCTTCCCTGTCACTGGGCATCAAAAGCATCACAAAAATCACTGAATTTAAATTTCCATGTCTGTATAGGTCACAGCATGTTACCAATCTTTTCACAACATCAAAAGGAAAGACTGAAGGGCCTGCTCTATCATGCAACGAACTTTGACCGAAATGTAAAATCTAATCCTCTTGCACTCATTATATTCCTATCCTCAACTAGTCTCATCCACTGCAAACTCAACTGAGACATCCAAGTCACAGCATTTAGGGCACTAGTAGCCATTTTTGGTCTTTAATTTTCAGATACCCCAAGCTGGAAACACCTGTCATGATTCATTCTCTGAATCATTGGGTTCAAATCCATCTCCATAATCTTGAACTTATCAACCATCCATAAGAAGGAGAAAGAGTGTTTTCCCACAGTTCTGCTCCTCCTATCCCCAGCATATTATAATAAAACTCTATGTAGTACAGAAAAGAGCAGGAAGAATGATCAAAGTGGTGGAATGGTTCCATGGAAAAAGAAGGCTTGAAAAGGGATGTGGAAAAGTGCTACAAAATCACTGTGGAGCAAGGGAAAGGTCAGGTGGCAAAGTCCCACCAAAGAAGAGGAAAACCTCTCAGAACTGTGCAGTTAAGTAGTGGAACTCCTTGCTGCAGGCTGTCAAGTATGTGAAAGGTGTACGTGTAACATGGCTAACTGAAGGCAGAAAAATCCCAGGGTACTTCCAGAAAAATAGAACCCATAGTACTCTAACTCCTACATTGTTTCTTCATCTGTCATATAAGATTCATCTGTCCTAAGTGAAAGAAAAACTGTAAGATACAAATGAGTATCATTCTACTGAAATCTCAGACTAAAACATTGTTGTGGAAGAAAAAAACAGATTGCTGTGAAAATGTGGGTATATGCGTGTCTGCTAAGTCCTCCTGCTCATGTTGAAAAATAGACATGCAGTGAAGTTGTGACAGTTTGGATTCAAATCACATGGACTGATTTTATACGAATTTTCCTGTCTTGGCCTGGCTGGAGCTCTTGTCATCCAAGCTTGCTAAAGGATAACCATGTGAATCTAGTGACTCCTTGTTAATGTGTCAAACTGAGGCATCACCTAACATGTACTACTCTAGTCTCAGAAGGAGAAGCTGTGTACTCAAGTCAGCATTGGAGATGCTTAGCCCGGGGGCCTTTTAGGAAGGTTCGACAGGGATGGGGAAAAAAAAGCTGCCTCTACCAATGGAAAGCACACCCAAGATACCATCTGCTTCTTAGCATCTTCCCCATAACCTGTCTTTGTGTGGTGCTAGCCTCAGCAGCTTGCTTTCCTAACTCTCCATGATGCTCTTCCTGCCTCAGGAGTAGTGGTGCCATGGAGGGAATGGCAGCAAATACATAAGTGATTTTTTTGAACACTGCATAGGAAAAAAGACAAGACATTCCTGTAAATTTTCAATACCACTTCAAAACAGAGAAACCAAGACTGACACAGATATTCAATCTTATCTTTTAAATGCAGCCAGCCTGAGCCTTTACTGGGGATTAGCAAAAATACTTGATTACCATACCTGTTAATAAACATAAATGCTAATGTTCTGTAATGAGCAATAATTCAATAATTCATGTCTCTATACCCTAGCTATAACCTGACATGAAAAATTATTTTGCAGGGGGTGGAGAGTTATGTCAAGATAAAATCATACAGCACTTAGCAAAAAAGTATTAAGCCTTCGACAGTGTTTAAAAATACACAATATCCCACACATATGTTAATTTTATTTACATATAGGATAGCCAAACATTTTAAGACAACCCACATATGGGCAAAGCGATATGCATACTATTAAATCAGTGCATGCCTCTATCTAATATATCACTACTAAATGCATGGGTATATTTAATATTTAAATGTCTGCATCTGTGTTTGAATGTTTAATTAACTCCAAGGTTGCTTTAGCCTCCATGTGTAATTGTTCAAAAGTGCAGGTTTTAATGTCAATACTTTCTTTAAAAGATCTGGGAAAATAGTTGTGGAATCAGTTCCTACAGAGATTACAGAAAGTGGTTGTCTGAGGGATAAAATTTTGCTTAAAGTCTCTTCAGTTCTGCCTGTTGTTTAGTAGTCACAGTTATGCCAAATGTCTTACTCTTTTTTCATCAGCGAGCAGATAATAACTCAAATGCCTCAGCCAAAACAAACTCTTTGAAAAGATCTTATGAAATCATTTCTCTTTGCAAATCCATAAAAATCACCTCAGACTCCTTATCAATAGAAAGGCTTAAAGAGGGTGCAGAAGTCGTTGAATTATGATGTGCTTGTTTTAATGAAATTCCACTCCTGCTGGGATGTTCCCTGCAGATTTTCCATATTTCAGCATGGGAAAGGTTTGATGCTTTCCTGCCGGTGCCAAGAGTTAATTGAAAACATTTCAGGATAAATTCAGCTTGGGGGCCAACACTTCCATTCCTTCATTATTCTTAACAATAATAGAGGAGTAATACAATTATTAATAGGCATGTTGTATCCTCTTAAAGTGGCAGTGTGTTTCTGAAACCGTGTCTTTCGCATTCTTTTTCTTAAGCAAATCTGAAACAAATAGAAGAATAGAAATCTCAGGAGAAAAGCAAGCCTGGCTGGTGTATATATACAATTCATCACTTTTTCTTCACAGTGAGTATTTAGCTATTGTTAAATATATGTAGTTACTTAAAATTTAAAAAAAATATTTAATAAAACAAAAATATTACTCATGTAGACCAGAATTTCCTAAAGGTCTTCATGTTTAAAGTCTCATCCTTGTGGGATATTAAATGGTTTTCTTTGAAGATATGTATATCCCTAGAGTTATTTAAGGAAACTCAGAAAAGAGAAATGCAATTTTTTTAAAAAATACCATTGTTTTAAAGATTAAATTGGTTTTGAAGTGACATATTGTTCTTAGGATTTATGTCTTCAGTTTAATGAATCTAAAATAATTGGGGTTTTTTTAATGACAGAAGACATTAGATTGTCTTGCTGGCCTAGGGCTACTTATATGTTATCTTCCACAGTAAACAATTTATACTACAACCTTGCAGAAAATACTCTTCATTTTAATCTTTTTTTTCTCTGAACTTGACTCTTGATACATTCATAGCAATTTTGTCAGTACTTATGCACTCCTGATAACTTAAATGTTGAAACTTGTAAAAGCTATAAACAGTTAGAGAAATATTTCCAAAATAATGTTTTCACTTATCGTATTTTCATCACACATTTTTATCTCTTCTCCATACTACTCCTCCCAAAACAGACAACATAAAATATTAAGCAGCTCTAACTGTTTGCAGAACTATCTTGCCATAAAGCTTGCCCACTGAAGAATCACAAAACTAGTCCAAACAAATGGAAGTTACATGATTCCTGCAGACTACAATGAGTCAAGGACATATTTGTACTGCTTCAAAAGGCTGTACCTCATTTACTACCCTTTTTTTTGAAAGGGGTTCTGCTGGCAAAAGTCTTTGATGGGGTCCCTGCCCATTCTGTCAGCAAATACGATATTCAGAACTGCCCCAGTATAGAATGCTCTCCAAAGTGGAGGTAATTTAACCAGCTTTTTGCACCCTGTCTTAATCTTCTCAGCCAGAAGGACAGCAGGGGTAAAAGAGATTCGGGCTCAAACGTTTTCCAAACAGCAGTGCACTACTGATGTAGCATTCTGGAAGACAACTGAAGGGCAGGTGTATTTTAAAGCATTTCTATACCCCAGGACCTGAGTAGAATCAGGCAGGGTTAGGAACAGTTTCTGTCTCAGTTACAGAACATCTCCTGAGTCAGAGCTAACAATGTGTAACCATCTCCCTTGATTTGCACAGCAGAGTACTAACACAATGCTGGGCTTAAAATCTGGATTGAGAGAGCATCACCACACAATACGTTCACTAGTTCTCTTAAGTGTAACAAATTTTCCCTAAAAAATTAATTGAGAAAATAAAATTTGTTCCCATGAATATCATAAAGGCAGACTTCAGCTAGCTTGAAGACAGGATGTTTCTTAATACAGAGGAAGCGCTTGGTTGCTACAGCTCTTTTCCTTGCTTACTGCACACAGATGTGAGAAAACCAGACAGTATTCTGACCAGAGCACTCCCAGTGAGATCTGAAAATAGTCAGAATTATTTCTGAATATAATGTGAGGGACTACATTCAGGCTCTACACGCAGTCAGTATGTTCCAAGATTTGGCCTAGTATTGCCAAAACCTGAACCACTCAAGGTTTGAACAGCCCAAAAGGGAAAGGATTTCACAGTTTCTCAGATTTCCATATCATTCGTATCCGCTCCTTTTACAAATACATCCTCCTCATTCTAGCAATACCTTTTGCATAGTAACACATTCTTCAACACATCCAGGCATTCAGCTTTGCTCACTTCAATAGGTTTTAGCCAGCTTTTAGCTACACCAGGCCAAACTCAAGCGTTAGCTGCTTGGCGATTCACATAAACTTCATTTAACTAACTGAGTAATCTTTCTCTCTAAGTATAGAAAGAAGGCCGAAGGCTAACTTCTGACAAAGGTTACACTACTGCAAACTCAGACTACCCCTAACAGGAGTCAATGTTTTGGAACTATGCAAACAAGACTTTACATCATAGAAAGGTGGGATGTTTTGGACAAACTATTTGGCACATATGTTCTTCCAGTTCTTTCTATAAAATCCACACTCTTGTATTGAATTTTCTTCCATGGCCCCAGTTCCTGATATGCACAGACAGAGACATCTGTCTATACTTGACTTTGCCAGGTCCTTTAGACTAATTTGCAAACATATGGTATACACCTGAATACACTAATATGAAAAATAAGAGAGTCATAAGAGTTTCTGTGGACTGCTGCTTTACTTCCTGCTGTAACATATTTTTACATGACATCAAAAATATTTGAATGGATTTAGAAGGACACTGTAACTCCTAAAAAGAGATAAAGTGACTATTGAGTGCATCAGGAATACCTACAGAATCACAGAATGGTTTGGCTGGAAGGAACCTAAAAAATCATCTAGTTCCAACACCCCTGCCATGGGCAGGGAACTTTCCACTGGACCATAGCACTCAAAGCCTCATCGAGGTCTTGAATGCCTCCAAGGCTGGGGAGTCCACAATCTCTCTGGACAACCTGTCCAGTGCCTCACTACCCTTACAGTAAAGAACTTCTTCCTAATAGCTAATATAAACCTACCATCCTTCAGCTTAAAGCCATTCCCCCTTGTCCTATCAGCACATGCCCTTGTGGAAAGTCCCTCTCCAGCTCTCCTGTAATTCCTCTTTAGGTAATAAAAGGCTGCTAAAACATCTCCTCAGGGCCTTCGCTTCTCCAGGCTGAACAACCCTGACTCTCTCAGCCTGTGTTCAGCCCTCTGATCAGCTTAGCGGCCTCATCTGGACTCCTTCCAACAGGTCAACATCTTTCTTGTGCTTGGGATCCCAAACCTGGATGCAGGTACTCCAGGTAGAAGTACTCCAGGTAGGGTCTGAGTAGAGGGGGCAAAATCACCTCTTCTCAACTGCTGCTCACACCTCTTCTGATGCAGCCTAAGACATGGTTGGCTTTCTGGGCTGTNGTGTTCAGCCCTCTGATCAGCTTAGCGGCCTCATCTGGACTCCTTCCAACAGGTCAACATCTTTCTTGTGCTTGGGATCCCAAACCTGGATGCAGGTACTCCAGGTAGAAGTACTCCAGGTAGGGTCTGAGTAGAGGGGGCAAAATCACCTCTTCTCAACTGCTGCTCACACCTCTTCTGATGCAGCCTAAGACATGGTTGGCTTTCTGGGCTGTAACTGCACACAGCTGGGTCATATTGAGCTTTTCATCCACCAGCACCCCGAAGTCTTTCTCTCCTGGGCTACTCTCAATCCATTCCTCTAACAGTCTATATTTGTGCTTGGGATTGCCCCAACCCAGGTGTAGGACCTTGCACTTGGCCTTACTGAACCTCATGAGGTTTGCACGAGCCCACCTCTCAAGCCTGTCAAGACCCCTCTGGACGGCATCCTCTCCCTTGAGGGTGTTGACTGCACCACTCAGCTTGGTGTCATCAGCAAACTTGCTGAGAGTGCACTCGATCCCACTGTCTGTGTCACCAACAAAGATGTGGGACAGTGCCAGCCCCAGTACTGACCCCTGAGGACACCACTTGAACATTGAGCCATTGACCACAATTCTTTGAGTGTGACCATCCAGCCAATTCTTTATCCACTGAGTAGTCTATCCACCAAACCATGTCTCTCCAGTTTAGAGACAAGGATGTTGTACTGGACAGCGTCCAATGCTTTCCACAAGTCCAGGTACGTGACATATGTTGCCCTTCCCTTGTCCACCACTGGGCCTACGATATAATCCCATCATAGAAGGCCACCAAGTTACTTATGACAGGTACGATTTGCCCTTAGTGCAACCATGTTGGTTGTCACCAATCACCTCATTATTTTCCATGTCTCTTGGTACAGTTTCTCTTAGCACAGGAGGAAACTCCATGATCTTGCCAGGCACAGAGGTGAGACTGACCAGCCTTTAGTTCCCTGGGTCTTCCTTATTTCCCTTTTTAAAAATGGGGCTCATATTTCCCCTTTTCCAGTCAGTGGGAACATCACCAGACTGACATGATTTCTCAAATATAATGGGCAGTAGCTTAGCCACTTTCTCAGCCAGTCCCCTCAGGACCCTCAGATGCATCTTATCAAGACCCATGGACTTGTGCACCTTCAGGTTCCTTAGATGTTCTTGAGCCTGATCTTCTCCTGCATAGGGCAGTTCTTCATCTTCCCAATCTCTGCCCTCCCCTTCTGTGACTTGGGCAGTGTGCCTGGAGCACTTGCTGGTGATGACTGAGGCAAAAAAGTCATCGAGTACCTCAGCCTTCTCCATGTCCTGTATAATCAGGTCTTCCATATCCCTCCTGCAAAGAGCCACATTTTTCCCAGTCTTTCTTTTATTGTTGCTGTACCTAAAGAAGCTTTTTTTGTTACCCTTGATGTTCCTCATCAGATTTACATATGCCAGTGCTTTAGCTTTCCTAACCATCTTCCTGGCTTTTCGGACAATTTCTCTGTATTGCTCCCAGGCTACCTTTCCCTGTTTCCATGCTCTGTAAGCTACCTGTTTGTGTTTACGTTTGTCTAGGGGCTCCTTGTTCATCCATGCAGGCCTCCTGGCACTCTTCCCTGATTTCCTCTTTGTAGGGATGCAATATGTCAGAATGCAGTACTTCTTCAGCTACTATTACTGTTTGAATAGAAGGCTTAGTGTCATTGCCAGTGGATGACTGGAAACTTGTATTTATTCTGTTTAAACCACCTAACTTACTTTATTTTTTAAGCAATTAAAACTAGTGCAAGCCAAATATACACTCTCATATACACGATAAAGCAGTAGGCGATTGCATTACTTTAGTATAAGACATTATAAACAGATGTGCCTTGCTTTTGCATTACTAGAGAACATCTAGCATCTAGCAAGCTATGTTTATTTATATCAGGATGTGTGTTTTGTAACTACACAGAGCACTGTAGTCTCTCATATAGTTAAAAGTACTATTTTAAAAATACAAACTGTGTCTGCATTGTCTATATTTGCATGTAGACATACTTATAAAGGAGAAGGTTCAGTTATATTTTATTTCTATTGTTTCAAGGTAGCAAGATACTCTGGTGAAGAGTGCCAAGAACATGTTTATAAACAAGTATTTGTCTCGTGCAAAGGGAAGAGATTTTCCTGCTGCACTCCCACTTTCCTCCAGATTTTTTTCCTTGTCTTATCTTTCCCTTTCCAATCAAACTGTCTGTTTTCCAATTCATAGGTATTACTCTTAGATGGACACTTTCCTTTTCCTCACTATATTCCCTTATATTTCACTATTACCCTTGTGTCATACTTCCTCTGTTCCTCTTGTCCCGAAGTCCTGGACTAAATTCTATGTTTTGGTCTCCACTCTCCTCCTAAACTTCCCCTTTGACGCCTTTTCAACCGTTTCCACCCTCTCTGGGCTTGTGGGCATGTGTAACAGTTACCTTCTCTCCTCAATCGCCATGCATCACCATCTCCATTGAAATACGCCACATGTATTCTTGAGCCTCATCTCATTCTACATCTACCTAAGGAGCCTCTTGGATTTCCCATCATCAGGTCAACATTAAAATCACAGTATAACAGAAACTTATTTAATTGGACCTCCAGAGATCATCTACTTCCAACTTTTTTCAGAAGATGTATTCCAGCCAAGACTAGAAATCAGCTGTATCTCTTGCCAGCCAAGTCTTGGAAACCTCAAACAATAGAGGTGACAGGGTTTCTTTGGGAAACTTGTCTCAGTGTTGCACTACCTCCTTCATCTCCCAGCAAAGCTCTTCCTAACGCTCAGTCTGAACCTCCTGGCCACAGCCTGTGCCTGCTGCACTTTGTCATACCTTCTTTCACTACCAAGACTCTGGCCCTGTAGTCTTCACAAAAGTTCTCTTCCCATGGCTATAGGGTACCATCAGAGTCTCTCTTCAGTTGGACTAAAGGTCAGCTTCCTCATCTTTTCCTTATTGGTCACAAACTCTAGCCATTCTAGCAGCCTTCCTCTAGCCCCTCAAGTTTCTCAAAATCCTTCCTGAACTTGAGAGAGGAGTGATCTGAAAGCCAGACACAGTGTTTGAGGTGCGCTGTCATGAACAACAAGAACATGGTGATGATAGCTTTCATCTCAGTTTTCTGGAGATGGGAAAAAAATCGCTTCCAGAGCTGAATATTCATCTTATTTCCACATTACTCTTACCTTCCGGCTCTACCAACATTACTAAAGACTGTCAGTTTTCCTTCCACGTTCCCAAATTATTTTCAATCTGTGTCTCAGCTAACTTCTTGATATTATTTTGGAGCTTCTTTCTCCTTATTAGCAAGTACAGTATTAATTCTCCAAACCTTCTCTACATAACCATCATCTCCTCTTCCTTACCCTTTCTTCTTCTCACCTATTCAAAATACCACATTTGAAAGTGAATCCTTCTTTATGCAGACTCTGTATCACTTTATTAATGTATTTTTATGTTTCCTATACATCACACTTCACCTCACAACCATCCTACTAAACCTTAGTCTATTTCCTTACTCTATGGTGTTTCTCTTTCTCCTCCCCGATGTATGTCCAAGGCATAGTATTAGCGCTATAATCTCTGTGTGTTAACAAAAATCTCTCTTTGTGCACGTTCACCTTTTACTATAATATCCACTTGTCTCATAATAAATTCATGAAAAAAAGAAACTTTAAAGAAAAGGGGGGCTTGTCAATTACTATTTTGATTTTGAGCACCAAACTCTCATCACTAGCAGTAGCTGCATAAATCATCCCTTTTTATTGTTTTATTTTTATGCCCTTCAGTTACATTTGCACTGGTTGAATTTTGGAGGTAAATATCCAAAATATTAGCTGAAAGCTTCCTCAGAAAGCAAATCTTTCCCACATCCTTCCCTGCAGTTCCTCTTTAAGAGGTGTCAGCATGGCTGAGAGAATGAAGTGGCTCCACATTGTTTGCCTGAACTATTATGTGTTTAACATTTCCATAACAAAAGTGCCACTCGACTTCTCCCCGATTAATGCAGCTTGAGGGCTCTTGTCCTCCTTTAATAAAACATTGTTGAAATCATTTATTTAGAGCCCCTGGTTACTAGTGGGAGAATGACCATCTTTGTGCCAAAATATAGTGTATACAGTCCACTATTTTGTAGTAGATCATTCTGTTATTTAAGAAATTGATTAAATGGATGTCTTAGAAAGTATTTATGCTAATAGCACATTACTTATGTCATTCAGACAGTCAATGTGAGCCTTTTCAACTGTCTACCACAGCCAAGGCCTCAAGTAAAATACAGTAACTTTCAACTTTACTGCTTACAAATCTGTGTCAGAGACATGAAATCATTGCTCTTCCCCTTTGAATACGTTTTCTGCTGCACATCTACCTACTCTTCCTAGGACTTGCAATGGCTGTGTTACCACAGGCAGTGTGGAAGTGTGTGATGTTATTACTGCAGACAGCAACAAAATCGACTGAAGGTCTAAATTTTTTTTAGTGACATTTGAAGACCATATAACTCAGTCAGTCAAGACGCATTTTCCATGACTCAAATGGTGATGATTTTTTGTCTCACTACTTTTTATATGTGCACTTTGGCTCTTTTGGAGTACCTCACAAACTCCAGTGTACTCAAAAGAAAAAACAAACCAAAAATCAAGTACTAGTTTTGCATCACACTGAGATGGAATGTCTTGTTCTCTACCTGAAAAGCTGCCTGCAGCCACCTTCGCAGCCTTACCTAAGATGCACTATAGAGGCATGTCAGTAGTGAGAGATCTGGTACATCAACAGCTTTTAGGAGAAGTGAAGATTCTAAGTAAAATCCATCATGCTCTCCAATGTGACCATGAAAAGACTTGGCCAAACCAGAGCTTTGCTTATGGTCATTGTAAGGCTTAGTTTCATAAC
The DNA here is from genome assembly GCA_013397755.1 of Cnemophilus loriae. Classification (NCBI taxonomy): domain Eukaryota; kingdom Metazoa; phylum Chordata; class Aves; order Passeriformes; family Corvidae; genus Cnemophilus; species Cnemophilus loriae. The sequence continues at coordinate 119,009 of VZTF01004752.1, forward strand.
AATTTTAAAGTTATGTATGCCTGTCTGTGTACATTGCTGCATATTGTTGAAAATAAACAGAGACCTTATGTTATGTCCATTGTGATTGCATACAAAAGATTTGCTGTGCGCTTGGGTGATCAGTGAAGCTTGAATCTCCCCCTATTTACTGTATGGTCACTGTCAGTTCAATGAACTGCCTCCTTGTTTTCCACCATTGTCCCACACTCCCTTAAACATTTGTCACTGAAGTGCCTCCAAAGACAAATAAACTGTCACCAAGAATTCAAACCTGGTAACTGGGAATGAAAAGGGATCAGAACCTACTGGATTATTTTACATGCAATGATGCAAAGTTCCTTCTCCCCCTGGAAGAGATAGGCTGGACAGGTCTTCAGCAGACAGCATGGCCAAATAGCCAGACAAATACGAGAACTTCCTTTCCTGTGAAAAATCTCCCTCTGTCAGGAAAGGTGAAGTCTTTCCCTTGCTTACATCTGTTCTTGATACATCACTTGACATTTCAAGATTTCCATTTGTCTGAAAATCAAGCAAAAGAAATACAGATTTGATGAACATCAACACCTGCACAGGCTTTATTGTCTGGGACAAATAGCAACACAGGCAGCCATTCCTCCTGGAAATTGTACTGACTCTGACTATACAACAAAACCCAGAGCTATCTCCTTACGGAGAGGAGCTCACAGGACAGAATTAGTTCAGCTGTATTTATTGCACAATTACTTAAATTAAAACAATCCACTTTTTTCTGGAGAAGGAAGCATAGAGATGAGTCCTCCCTGCCTAGTGGTGCTCGGTGTTGATTTATGCCAGGCAGATGCTTTTGACAGGAGCCTGTAAAATTAAGTCTTGAGTTTATTGGAGCAGTTAATTATCAGTTCTTTTCTAGTGCTAATGTCTTTACTCCCAAATGAAGAAAAATAAAGGCTTTTAGCTGGGACTTAATTTTTCATCAACCACTAGTAAAATAGTCCTTGTGGGTGCTAACTATTGACAAACCAAAAGTATGTTTCTGTTCATCTATGCAAGATGTATTTAAGATCATCCTTACCCCACCGTGAACTCAGCACTTCATAAAGAAAGCTGACTCTATTTACAAGTCTCACCCAGCTACTCTGTCCTCCTCCTGAAGAAACAGTTTCCAGCTTTGTTTTAACAATAAGCTTACTCAACCGTTCAGGTGACTTTAAAAACAAACTTCGGATCATAGCCACACACCATAGTCATACACTTGTTTGGTTCACAGCTATTTGGGGTTGGTTTATGTGTGTGCACGTGCACTTATGTGCATTTATTTCTGGGCAGCGTAATCAAATTCACACCCTAAAGAAATAATAAAATAATCTTTCATTGAAACAACTAACCCAGAAGCAGGGATTTCTAATTTTGTTGATTTATACAACAGACAGATGTGGATTTGTGCTCTGTCAAGATCTGGTAAGATGAAAAAGACACTATCTTGCTAATCTGTCGCCCCCTCAGTCAAAGTTTATTTGTGGTGGCTTTTAAACTTCTGACTTGCCTTCCAATTACAGCCTTTAAAACGAAAAGCTTTAAATAAACACCATGAATAGAAGATAAATAAACTTTTTTCTTTTTTTCTTTTTTTTTTTTGGTGAGTGCCTAGCTTGACGCAGTCCAAACTCAAATCCCTAGAGGACTGAGCTCTCTCTTTTGTGTTAATGTTTAAAAGATTTTCCAGTGCCGGAGTTTATTCCTACTGCAAACATTTCTATTTACAAGGTCAAGTGTATCAGCACTCGACACAGCTTAAGAGTGTAATTATTTATCTAAGGGCGTTTGAGTGTAGATCAGTAGCTCTGGCAGCAAACCAGGCTTCAGCACGATGCAAAGCAACTCCTAAGCACAGTATTACAAGATCTAGTAATTGCTGATCCCTTCAGCGTGTTTACTTTTGCATTCTTCACTGTGGGAGAAGGCAGGCTGAATAGCAAACTTTGCATTTTGTTGCAGCTGCCTTGATGTGTGCGCCCCTGCCCGCGCAGAGCGAAGCCTTGTTTGAAACGCTTGCCACCTCTGTGTGATGTATTTCTCACCACTCACTTGTTTGCACGCCCAGGAGCATTTCTACAAGCGCCAGAGAGAGCAGCGTGCCTGCACGAAGAAAGCGCGGTGCACTAGTGATTCCACACGTATGTACACAGGAACAGTGTCCTTGAATTGCTTTACTCTCTTCTGGCACCGGCAAGTTACCATGCCAACGCATTATAAAATCAACCACTCATTTAAAGAAGTACTTTCAAAGCTGTATTTACTTCTTGCATGTAATTATCCATTAAAGTAAGAATAGCAGTAATTTACATCTATGTGAAGTATTACAGGCAGACACAGATTTTTGTTTTTTGACTGTTTTTTGGTTTGTTATTCTGTGGTTTGATCCCCGCCTCTCTTCCCCCACCCCCACATCTCGGGTGCTGAGAGTTCAAGTGTCCCTGGAAAACAATTTCACTGCATCCATTATTTAAAGCTCTTTCTTTACTAATTTACACGTTTAGAAAATACAAAAAAAAGCCATACATATTTAAAAGACAGGCCTTTTTTACACCTTCTATAAAAAATACAAGGTTTAAGGCAGCTCAGAAATGTGTTTATACAATTCTAAAACGTTCATAAAGTTTCTCCAAATAAGAAAGTTAACTTTCAATCTGTAAAATACACTATACATTTGATGTTCTAGAGAATACTTCACTTAATCACTGTTGCTGGTATCCCTTTAAACGTAACGTGAAATCTGTACCTTTCCAGAAACGAATAGCAAATGCAGCTACCTGGCAAATAGGATGTGGAATTAAAACTTTTTATTATTTTTTTAAATAAATTATCCCCAAAGCATACAATTTATAAAATTCTATATACAATGAAGAGCGACTGGTAACAAATCCCAGTTTTAAATACTTTTTTCTATATAAGATTTACCAGAGGTCAGCACCCTGATATGACGAGGCAATAAAACTTTTCAGGATATTTGTACATACATGTTCTCGAGTTTAAAAGTGTCTTTCAAAGATGGCAGTGCAGAGCTCTTTTAAAACAAAAGTTGCATTGTTCAGTATAGCCAACAACTCCGAAACAATTTTTTTTTTAATGTCGCTAGGTTACAGAGGAAGAGACGGCTGCTGGCACGCTTTTGTTACAGGGAATATGTGTGTGCAAGAGGGAGTGCTGTAAACCACCGAATTTATTCAGTCTGCTATTTCCCTAAATTTAATAAATGGCAGATGCGGCGTAAGCCCCTTTTGGGCACAACTGCATCAGGAAGAGCGAGATGCGGCTAACGATAATCAAGTTGCTGACTAACTAGTACGGCAACGCTTTGGCAGCAAGTTTGGGTTGCTCACCTCTTACTAACCTTCATGTCAAAACTCTTAATAGACCCCCAGTACCAGCATGCCATGACTCCCGGTTTGTCCCGGGTGGCGGCAGGCGGCCTTGCCCGCAGTCTCTGTCAGCCGCTCCGCTCGCTGGTAACACGAAGGCAGGGTGGCAGCAATTGCATAGTGCACACTCGAGACCAACACCCGAAACACGAGCGGCCCCTGCGCTCCGGCCACCGCTCCAGCGGCCGGCTCGCAGCGCCAGGCCAGGGGAAGGGGTCGGCCGGGGGCTGCGGGCAGCAGCGGAGGCAGAGGGGGAGACGCGAGGGGACGGGGCGCCAGGGCAACGGGACGGGGAATCCACGGCCAGAGCGNACCAAGATGGAGGCGAGCAGCGCCCCGGCCACCCCGGCAGGCCGGCCGGCGTTATCCGCCTGCACGGGGAAGCCGGGCTCGGCGCCCGCATTGTCCTCCGCGTCGTCCCTCCCCTTCTGGCTCGGCNCGGCCGCCGCGGGAGGGCTCGACTAGAGGCCCGCGGCGGCTCGGCACGGGGGGCCTGGCCCTGCCCGGCCCGGCCCGGCGAAAGGGAGGGGGATGGGGAGGGAGGCAGTGATGGAGGGA
>VZTF01004753.1:0-140979 GCA_013397755.1 Cnemophilus loriae
CGGGCCGGGCCCGGTGTTTGGGCGAACCCTGCGGCACACGCCCACGGGCTGGGGAGGGTCCGTGCCGCTCCCCCGCTGCCCGCAGCGGGGCTTGGGTCCGTGCGGATGCGCCGGGCCTGGGCAGCTGGTGACAGCGAGAGGGGTCGGGCCGGGGCCCGACCCGCACCCTCAGCGCCGCGGAGGCCTCCCAGGGGCTGGGACCGCCGTGCCTCGGCTGCGGCGAGGCTGCTCCGGCCCGGGGCAGGGCTGAGGGCGGGCTCCGTCGGGCGGCGGCGGTGCCCCCAGAGCGGTGGCAGCTGCTTCTTGCTGTTCACTTGAGGGAGAAAGCGGGGGTTAACCGCGCCGCGTTTGTCTGATCGATACTTGCTCAGCTTGCTCTTCTGCGAGGAGCTTACTTGCGTGTCACCTCTGTTTATTAGGCTAAATGTAAGCGCGTGACAGCGACAGTTGTAACTCCTGTTGTTCTGACCTAGGAAGGCCAAAGGAAGCAAGGAAGAACTTTTTTAGACAGGCTGTTTTAACATTAACAGCTTCATTAGAAAAAAAAAAAAATGTCTTGGTGAGTCCCTTTTCAGGTAAAACAAGCACAGTTTTAGTTTGTGTCTGTTTATGCACAGTTCGTTTATAGATTTTGTTCATTCATAGTTATGTTTCAAATCCAAATTTCATTTATTTAGAAATATAAAATAAAAGTTGTTTGGGAAGATGTCCTGAATCTATTTTCTGAGCTCTTGAGTTTTCAAAAGAAGCTTCTAACAAACTGTAAATGTTGAGGTCTGTCATTCAAACTTTGGCGCAACTCTTCCATCAGTTACTCCTCACTGTCTTCTGATTCTCTCTGCTCCTCAGTAGCTTAGGTCTTTTTGTTTGGTGGGTGTGTGGTGGCTTTCTTTACTAGTCTATAGGTAGGATTTTGTGATTGGTGTTTCTTTTTGCTTTTCTCTCTAGTAAATTAATTAGAATTTTGACATGCCGCTATGTGAAAAATCTCATTCTGATAGTCCACATCTAGATGGAAATTCTCAACTTTTACCATTGTGGTTGTCCTGTTACTGAGAATTTCTACCAATGGCAGCCTTAAAACAACATTGTTTTTATTCCGTAGCCCAACCAAAGAATTAAAGTAAAATTTTAAAAGTACAAGCAATGTAATTCATATTTATTTTTATCTAATCTTACATTTAAATTATATTTTAAATTAGGTGTGCCTTATTTTTAATGGCAAATGCTATTCTAGTGAATACTATATTGTCTTTCTTTTTCCAAACAGTTTGCGTGCTCCCACTAGACTTGTTAAATTGGTGTTGCTTCCTATTGGCTCTTCAGTGTGAGCTTCACTAAGTTAGCTGCTGAAGTTAGTAAGCACTGTGCCCTAGTCTTGTTAGATACATATTTATTCGTAAATAGAGAAACAGCTTCTGCATCTTTGCATTTATGAAAATAGGCTTAGCTCTCTCTTTAAGTAACGTGTGTCCTTCTGGTGCCAAAAGTGAGAGGCTTTGCTTTGTGATGTCCTCTGTTGTAAAGATCCCTCAATACATTAGCTGAGTATGCTAAAGCAGCAAAGAAATATTCTTGTTTACTTTTCCTGGATTTGTTTTCTTCCATTTAAGTGAGTAAAATTTACTGTAAAGAGGACTGGTAAGTGCTGGAATTGGCACAGGCTAGGAGCAAGAGCCACTTGGGATGGACTGGCACTCCACCCTTGAGGTGTATTCATTATTTATTTTTTGTGTGACCAAGTCTGTGATTTATCTAGGCCTGCTCATTGTCTCTTAAAATTGTGGGATTCCTTCCTGAAATTTAGTTAGGTCAGTCAAACTTCTGCTTACCCCTATATTGCTTTATCCTCTTCTGTTATGGAGCATATAGTTTGCATAGGACAATTTTTTCATCTGACTTTCTTATGGAAGGACATACAAAGCTGTTACATACGTGTGGCGTGTTCATGTAAATGTAGCTGGTACATACAGGGGACTGAATGCATGTTGAGGCTCAGCTGAAATACTGTCTTGTGTAGCACTAGATCGCTCTTGCAGCATCACAGTGTTAAAAGGATAAGTCTAGATTTTAAATAATCAGGTCTAACTCAGTCATCCTTGAAAATTACCATTAAATTTATCAGCAATCCGAAACAGAACAACTTGGAGAAATTGTGCTCTGCTGAGATAAAAACGTGGGTGTTGTGCTCTGAGCAAGTGTGGAATCCTTCTCATTTATTGCACAAGAAGGAATGGAGGACTGTTTAAATTATTAGTTTGATGCTGACTGACTTGTGTGGCTGATGAACTAATTTGATAACACTTAAAGGCTCTTATTTTTGTGCTGCAAAATCCCTATTATGACCTCTTAGTAGATGTGATACAGTTTGGTATCATGGTTAGATACAAAATGGTTGTCTTTGGTCTATGTGAACTCCAGAAACTGGAGTAGGGAGGGGAGGGAGAACCTGGTCATGTTAAGAGCAAAGGCTTTTTACACATCTCTTTCCTTTCAGCATCTCAAGAGGAAAGGTCCATTTTATGTGGAAATAAGTGATTCCCAGAGGACTGTCCCGATGACAGAGCTGTCTGCGCATTTGCCCCAGTTTCAGCATGGGCAGCTGACAGAAAACTTCCCTGATACCCACCTCAGCAACACCGTATGTAACAAACACTTTTACTACCTGGTAGCAGTTAGATGGGGATGGATAGTTTGTTGGGATTAATTTTACCTTTCTGAACTGTTGTGGTGATAAGCAGTGCCAAAAGAAATAGGCTGCAAAATATCTGATGTTCTAAACTATTTTTTGTGTACAGATAGGACTTCCCCCAGTTTAAAGTGGTGTTGGAGTGACCAAGCCATCAAGGGAAAAAAAAAAAGGGTGGAGCACTCTGATATCAAACACTGACATTTACAGGATTTAGTGAGCTCTCTTGATCTAGCCTGGTCTGCTCGGTTCACAGATTTCTCAGTCACAGAGTTAATTTTCGTCTAGGCAGAGCTTGAAGCCTGGGTTTTGTTATTGCTATTGCTGGAGGACTGTTCCTATGCAGGAAGAACAGCTCTGTCTTGTCTTACTTGTGAATAATTCTCAAGGTGCTCTCGTGGTTCTTGAGGTTTTGGGGGAGGAGGAACTCAAAACATGAAGTTTTATATGATTGCTTTGAAAGACCTAAGCGCATATTTGTTGCTGAAACTATGCCATTGTACCGTATGTATTTTGGTAAAATCAGGTTTCGATTATCTAATTGGGTGTGGTGCTCAGGCTCTTTGACTTGTCACACTGTTTGTTCTTTGTTCCTGCTATAGCTCTTGAATATCAGGTTTCCTTGTGACACAGAAATGCTCTTGTGAGGCTGGGCCGCTTGTAGACATATCTGTGACAGTAATTCAAGAGAATGTTCTGATTCTTGCTTCAACTCTTTTTATACAATCCAGCAGTTTAAATAGAATTTTGAAAAGTCCTCAGATAAGCATCATGCTATATCTGTAAAAATATAAAACTTGAAAAATTAAAACAGAAAAGTGGGAACTTTCCTACTGCATCCTTTCTCCTTTTACTTCAGAGGGAATGAAAAAAGTTTCTTTTCCTCTTGGACAGGTGAGAGATTAATTTTTATTGAACACTTCTGCCAGATTAAAAAGGCAGAGCTCAGTGATGAGCTGTGGGCTCACCGTCCTTACAGATAACTTGGTGTTGCTCCATACCAGCAAGGGGTTCTATTTTCTTCTTACTAACAGACTGTACTGATGAATAACTGCTGCTTCTGCCCTTCCTTTCCATGTTTGAGTAACTGTAGTTTTGATACTAAGTTGCAATGATGTTTGTCCCCTTTACACATCTACTTTATTTTTGTACATACCTACGAAAGTCCTTTCCTGCTTTAGTATACTGGCTTCTGTGGCTAACAGTCAGCATGTGAAATCACTAAGTGCTACAATTTGCCATCTCTTCTTTTAGTCACACACACAGAGTTCAGCCCAGTCTTCGGTATCCACCACTGCTTAATGACCTTTTAACATCAGTGGTGTATGTGAGAACTGATGAAGTCCATGCCCACTGTCAGGCACAGTGGTCTGCTCCTGATGGATAAATCTGGATTTAATAACTGAAAACTTCTTATCAAATATGCTAGGCTTTTATCTCTTGGTTCAGGGGCATTGGTCTGGGTTTGCTATTAACTATTTTCCTGATAGGGAAAAAAACCTATCATTTGCTTTTGATATTGTTTATTCACCTGAAAGCGCGTAGTTCATAACTTACATTTGCTTACGGTGTTACAACAGGTGTTACTGACTTTTTAGCTTCAGAGTTTTCACTTTTAACTATGTCTGAGGAAAGTGAAGAGTCTGTTCCTTTGCTTCCACTTCAGCAAGAGTCCATGGCCTCTGCTCTGTTTAATACTGATCAGGTAGGATATAAGTGCACTTTGTTCTTTTAAGCAGTGGGGCACGCGCATGTCACATTTAGCTACGTTTTAGTAGCCTGACAGGACAACTTATTTTCTAGCTTTATTTGCAAATGAGAGAATTAACTCATGTAACTCCTGATGCTGATCTGCTTTTTATGCACTGTGTTTTAGTATGTAAAGGCCTTTTTTGATTGTATCTTTGTTCCTAACTAGTGAAGGGAGTAAAATAACATATTGGTCTAATTCCTTCAGTTTTTCTCTTTATATTTGATATTACAGGTTTTTGTAGTGGTGTGCTAGTTGATCAGGCTTTTCTTTTGGATGTTTTTGTGTTTGCTCTTTGAAGCTGTAGACTTTTAATTTATTTCGTATATTGCTGTTCCAGAGATGGGGTAAGTGCTCCCTCATGCACAACTGTTATTACAGCAGAGAAAAAGCAGCACATTCAGCAAGTGTGCAGAAACCTAAATACTGGGTCTGCTCTGCTTGTGCAGAGTTCCAAGGCTCTGTTCATCTCCAGTGTATTGTTAGTTATGATCATCTTAGGTGGTTTATTTAGATGGTTAAGTTTATTGTTGTCTTGTTGTAGACTAAGAGAAATGGAGTATTTTACTATCAAAGTGAAAAATGTTACATTTCTGCTATAATCTGTACAGAAATAGGTTTAGTTGTAGCCAGCATTTCAGATTAATTAAACATGATCTCTTTATTTGCATTCTCCCATATTCGAATTTCTATCTGACTTTCAGTAATTGTATGTGAGGACTTTATGCAAAATGCCAAGTGATTTATAATAAATTTTTCATTTAGTAAGAAATAATTTTGAACCCAGCATCTTTTTCAGGACATATTTCAACTTAATGATACTAAATTCAAGCTAAGGTTAAAACTGTAACTCTAAAAATCTGTTTGTGTCCTAGTTTTAATTGTTTAATTTAGACAGTTTTAGTTCGGGGTTTTTTCTCCTCTTACATTCCATTTCGTTATTGAAAAATGAAACAGATTTTCTTAGAGGACGGATCTTGAAACCCTGCTGAGCCTGATCCTGAGGATACCACAAAAAGAGAAGAAATAGGCAGAGCATTTGGTGCATATCGTTACTTTGCACTGTTAGTAAAAGCAAATTTTTCATGAGTTGGGGAAGCTGTAAAGTTTCAACCAGGGTTTTAGCAGTGTCAGTATTTACAGTTCAAAGTCCAGGGACTTGTGCTCCTTAATCACTTAAGTACTTTTGAAAACCCCACTTTGAGTTTCTGAGTGTGTACTTACCATCTTCTCTTTTCTGAGGGTGGAGCTGGGAAAATTCTGTAGAAAGAATCTCTAAAATTACTATTGATTTATCGAAAAACTGCAGTGAATTAATGAGATACAAGTCAGCAGTTATGTTTGGAAATGCTACTGAGCTCAGGTAATTAGACTTTAACATTGCACATTTAAGAAAAAAACCACCTGAGTAAGAATACTTAGGAGAAATTCACTAGGTTATTTTCAGTGCCCTGTCTTATGTCCAGATCAATTCTATGAAAACTGAATGATATTTTAAAGGTATTGCAAATGATATCTTCCTTCATTTTATTGTACATTTTAATCTAATGCTGCTTTAGTGCACTTAGCCAAGCAGAACTGTTCTGCATGAAGTAATTCAGAAGAAATGAGATTAATTTTGTAAGGAATCAAAAATCTTTTTGTTTCATCTTCTATATTAAACCTCTTGAATTTGAACAGTACAGCACTGATTTTGGACATGATAATACACTAAAAAAAACGAGTGGTCTGTATCAACTGTCACGTTTTAGTGCTTGTTTAGAGTGTCTGGTAATGGTTTTATTTCTTTGTAGTCCAGAACAGGTAAAGCATAGATCACTCTCCTGTTGTGTTCTCTGTATGTGCATACAACATATAAAAGGTGAATGCCCCCTGCTCATGGGGCTTCTTGAAGAGGGTGCAAAAGACTTGTGACACCAGGAGCCTGGAGTGAAGGCCTGATCATTCACTTATAGGTGATGTTCCCAGTTTGTGCTTTTGCTTCCGTTGGAAGTTTACCACTGTCTAGGTATTTGAATTATACCCTTGATGTTTCATGTATTATACCCTTCATGTTTCAGTATTAGGAAGGACAGGAAGCTCTTTCATATTTGTGATAAGAGTGGTGGAATTTCTTCAATATCAGTGAAAGGATGTGGCAGTAGTTTCCTTGAGAAAGAAGAAAGACTCTGCATGCTTATTGTGCTAAAACTTTGGGATCAAATAGCAGTCTAAAGACTGAGAATTACCTGAGTTTGATCACCGTTTCTGTGTCATTATACTGAAAATGTGAAAACACAATAACGCATGAAAATCCATTTTAATATATATTCTACTTAGTGTACTCTAGTGGGAGTAACATAGTAAAAGTAGTAGACATTTTCTTGGGATTTTCATGGAGAGAGGATCATAAATGTCTGTTTGGTATTATTCTTAAGGGTCGATACATTTAATTCTTGTCAAGTTACAGGCATTCTACTGTCATGCATCCTTTTACCAACTGTAGTTGAACCAAGAGAAAAAGATGCCTTTATTTGCCTTTTGAAATTCTGTTTGAAGGAAAGGTGACACAGGCTCTTAGATGCAACCAGCCTACTTTTGACTGTTGGTGATTTTGTTGGTGTAAATGTTTCTAACATGACCCTGTGCTCCCATTCTTTTAATAACTCTGATGCGATTAACAACTACTGTTTAAATCCCTGCTGTAGCAAGTGTTCTTGGCAGTAAATATTATCTTACATGTTCCCTCCTCAGGGTCATCTTTAGCTTGATGTACCAAGCACATGATTGTGGAGAGCTGCTGAGGAAACTTTTTTTATGTATTGCAGAATGACAGCAGTGAAAGACGTCGCCATGATAATAGTGAGCGCAGAAGAAATGACAATGCTGAGTCTGAGACTAATGGGCAGCCACAAAACAACATTCAGCAAGTGGTGGAGCAAGATGAAGAAGAAGATGAAGAGCTAACACTCAAATACGGGGCAAAACATGTGATTATGCTGTTTGTGCCTGTCACGCTTTGCATGGTAGTCGTTGTTGCAACTATCAAGTCTGTCAGCTTTTATACACGCAAGGATGGACAGCTGTATGTATCAGTATTTTCCCCTATCTTTTTAATGAACTTAGATAATTTTCTTTAAACCCCCATTTCTTCTGGAATCTGATTCAAGCAGTGAACTTCCTCTTGCCTCTTTTTTCCCCTTCTCCAATCCAAAGATAGTTTTGTTTTATTCCTTCCAGAAACCAGACTCTTCTCTTTGTGGTGCTATTGACATTTGTTGTTTGTCTGGTGACCAGTGGGGATAATATCTTGGTTGTTACTGCTTGATTCAAATCCTAGTCCTCATTTTAATACTTCATCATGCTCTGTGGTATTTATTAAATAAACTCCATCCTGAGCCAAAGCCATTTCACTTGTACTATGCTAGAATACAAGAGTTTTGGAAAAGGAACAAAGCTACTAGTGTAGATGAAATAACATATGTGCCATTTTCTGGTTTGCCCATGCTGTTTGATAAAGAAATTCAAATGTAAGGGGAATATAACTTCAAGAGGTTCACTTCTGGTGAAGTTATAGAAACTTTCCTGGCAGATGTTTCTGTATAATTTTTTGGGATTTTGGTAAAATATTAATGTTGCCAAAAAAAAACCCCAATTCCAGTGAAAGCTGATTTGAGAGAAAGGGGGCAAAGGAAGAATACTGAGCAGCCTGTCAGAAACTGCAGCAAGTCATAGAATCACAGAATGTTAAGGAGATGGAATGGAGCTTAAAGATCAGTCTAAATGTTCCACTGTGAAAACATTTAGACAAAATGATCCAAAGTGCGTTTGGCTTTGAAATGTTTGTATAATACAAGCACGTTATAAAATGTTTCAATAAAAGACAAAGTTGTTCTTCACTTTAGAAGCTGTTGATCAAAGAATTTTTTTTTGAGATTTTATTTATGATAAGTGTTTTCTCCCTGTCTTGCCTTCCCACCCCGCAATGAAGCAGTTGCCCCAGGAGGCTGTATTTCTTTAGGAAAGAGTGAGTTGAGCCCATGCATTGTTTTGTTGAAATCACCAGGGAGCCTTTCATGGTGAAATCCGTAGGTGAAACTCCAACTGCACTGGCCAGCACACGAGTGGTGGCATGGGAGAGTGGCAGTGACACACAGTGTGGGAGTAGCCATATCAAGCAGTGGGCAGCTGTGGGCTTTATCTGCTTTACAAAGCAGAAAACAGTAGTAATCTAAGAATGGAGGAAAGGCAAGTCTTCTAAGGAATTCAAGTTTGCCTGATATGATACTATGCCACCTTTCAAATTTTGCTTTAGTAGAAAATAGATGTTGCTTTTGCAGCTCTGAATTGAAAGTTTACTGCAGTTTTGTTTGATGTTGGCCTCACATACCAGAAACATCTGTGCATTCAGTGTCACTTCAGTTGACTTTTTGTTTTTGTAGCATTTACACTCCTTTCACAGAAGAGACAGAGACAGTAGGACAGAGAGCCCTGAATTCTATTCTTAACGCAGCCATCATGATCAGCGTTATCATTGTCATGACCATCCTCCTGGTTGTGCTTTACAAATACAGATGCTACAAGGTAAGTAGTTGTGCTAGTTTTATTTATTAGTACAGATTATTTACAGAATGGAACAAAATGAAGACTTATCAAGGATGAGTGAGTGAAAGTAGCAGAATTGGTGATTTAATTCACTGTTTCAGTTTTGTGGCTTCTGTTCATTTGACACAAAGCGGGGCAAAGGCCCAGTGCTATCAGTGCCATCTGTTCTGTCAGTTAGAAATAGGGTGACATTGCTTTCTATTCTTTTGAAATGTTCATGCACTGAAGTCTTTCTGTGGTCAAGAAATACAAAGGACAGACTTGGTGCTATTTTGAGGGCTCCCCTCTCCCACTGTGTCCCCGGTACAGATGTCTCCCTTCAGTGTGATGTGTGTGTGGCTGTACACACCAGGCAGTATTTGTACAGCAAACACAGAGGCTCTAAGGCTCTTGGTGAAAGGCTTCAATCCTGTAATGATGTCATCTAGGCAAGTCCAGGCTTAGCATAATTAATTGCAGTGCTAGCTGCATGGGAGGAGTTGTCCATGAAAATTCCTGGTTTGTTTTGGTCTTAATGATCCATTTGACAAGGCTTAGCCTAATAAAACTTCTCAGTATGCAGCCAGAACCTTGAATGTGTTTCACAATTGTAAAACAAGTAGTGGGATTCAAAGGATTGCTTCATTTCATTTTGTTTTCAAGAAGGAACAGTGGTTTTGGTCTTCATGTCTGTGGGTGAAACCCCTTTACGAATTATCTGTGGAGTAACGGGAAATTATTTTTGCCTAAATCTGCATACATCATGGAATACTGATTTTTAATGTATGGACCTTCACTTTTATCACAGTGTTGTTACATGTGAACTGACAAAGTGTTCTTGTTAAACTGGCAATTCTCTTCATTCTAACGAAGGCCAATAACTACTGTGCTTTAGCTAGGTTCCTTAGTAGCCAGTTGGTTCTCCTCGGGTGCTGAAGGCATCAAGTAGCTTTTACTAAGCTTTTCACATTTCTGGTTTCCCTCTTGACCTTTTAAATCACAACACATTTTCCTTACAAAAAAAATTGTTCTACTAAAAATTAGAATTATTAGATACCAGAAATTTCCTGTGGTTATATTTTATGCTAATTACACTAAATAATTAACTTATTTTTAGATTTCCTAATAGATTATTTCTATGCTGCTATATCAGAATGCTGTGAAATGTAGTTACCTGTCCATTGAGTTCTATTTTACATGCAGTTCTATGTGTAGTTTGTAGTCCAGATTATGGGGAATGGAATTTATAATGAAAGAACATTAGATCTTCATCCACTAGTGATAATTTGCTCATCTTCACAAGATGTTTATCTGAAAACTCTTTTGAAGAAAGGAAATACTACTTCAGCTTCACTGTTGTTAGTTTCCTGTGGTTGTCCTGTATATGATATGTTAAGCATGATCCTGATTCTAGCTCCTCAATCTAACCAGAAACAGCTTCTTTGAAGCGGATTGTATTTGATTAGCTTTTTCTTTTTAATTTATTATTCTTTGCATTCTTCATTGTTTCAGTCTGCCTAACCAAAGTCTGACTGCTGCAGCTCATTTTAATTCTCTGCATCCTGCAGTCCATCCTTAATTTTTATTCAAGTTGTAGCAGGTAAAGCCAAATATGTACCAGCAATCAATTAGTGTCAAAGTTGTTGTTAAATGAAAAATGAAAATTCTTTAATGAGAAGGCAAAAAACCTGTTGCAGTATCCTGCTAGGAAAATAGGGAGCGAGACTTACAAGAAGTATTTCGGAAAAGTCACTTGCAAGAAAAGAGACCGGTGATCTGGAAAATGCTGTAGTAAATGAGATACACACTGAGAATAAAGCAAACATCTGTGTGTAAAATGCCAACTTAGATCAACTCTTGAAACTACCTCCTCTAGTTCTGTTGACAATAGTTACGCAAGGTGTGTGTAGAAGTTTGCTGGACTATGGCCTTGGTGTTTGACACTGTCAGCATTCACTATTTTTTTTGGATGAAACATTACTATTCACTTTATTTTCTTAAGTGATAAGCGTTTAAGAGCTTATATTACAAATACAAGAACTACAGGTAGAAGTCATGAGACAGCTTTCTTTGCTGTTTTCTTAAAATAGTTTCAACTAATTTTACAGAGGAATAAAGTTCCTCTTGTTAGGTCCCTACTTAGTAACTTTACAAGTTGTTGGAAAATTTGGTTCTGTTTCAATCAATACATACCAATACTCACCTTTGGGAAGGTTCTTTTTCCTACTTGCTGTGAGTGGTGACAGTTTGATGTGCTGAGATAGATACTTTGGCAGTTTTCCTGCAACATCTTCATAGGCACTCTAGTTATTACATGTAGGAATTTCTTAAGTCTTTTTGAGAACATACTAGCAAAAGCCAGTCTGTCAGATTAGGAAGTTAAATGACAGGTTTTACTAGGTTGAAAGTTAAATTTGAATCTCTTTTGAGAAACAGTGTGAAGGAGGAGAATGAATGTTTCAAAAATGGCTGAGAATTTTAAAAATGCATGTGAAAAATTTAGCATTAGACTCAATGTACTAAATTACTAACTGTAACGGCTGGATTCCTAATTTGCTAGAAAGTCCTGGTTGCATCACGTAAGTGTGATTCCTTTAGTCTTTGTGCATATGGACTTTACTTTTAAGTTAACGTTTGCTAAATATTTTAAGAGCTGTAACGTAAGCTGCATTCTACTACACATCTTTAAGAAGAGGACGAAGAGATAACACAGGTTTTTAACAGTTTCTGAATACTTTAATCTGGTGTACATATATACCAAATTTAGCCAGTTCATTTTCCACTGATTGTGTGTGTTCAAAGCAGGATTCCTTATGTGGCTTTGATTTCTAGATTATTGCTTCTGACGGGTTGTCTACTTGTAATACTGGGTCAGGTTTTATGAAAGAGATTCTGTGCTGGGACTTCGACAAATATATATTTGACAAATATGTGTTCATTCTCAGTTAAGAGATTACTGGAGTTAAAGGGGTCTTCAGTCAATGGTTTTTTCATTTTGCACAATAAATACCAGAAGAGTGCACTTCTGTCGGTGCAAAGTCTAAGTACCTGTCATTTCCAGGTTTAAATCTTGGAGTGTCCCTGCTGGGTACAACACTGAACTGTTTTTTGTTAAATTGTTGGGCATGTATGTCTGCTCTCATATCAAAATTAGCGATTATGTCTATAGATGACTGATAAAGAATATAGAAATCCTTATATAGTCATTCATCGATGACATTTCATCAGATAAGCGCTGAAGGTTTTTCTGGGTTCCAGCATTTAATTCTATAACTGCATTCTGAAAATGATTTGAAATAAGAGCACCACAAAAGTGAATCATGTTTTCCATCTGTGTTCATGCTGGATGATTCTGCTATGTTATAATGCCACTGGTATCAAAATGATCTAAAAATATGCAAACGGTAGTTTTCAATAGAGCTAAAGAATATCTACTGGAAGTTCATAAAGCACTTAAAATTCATAAGTGTAAAGTAAAATACACCAATATGCATAGACTAAACATGAATGTAGCAACAACCAGAGAGCGATACCTTAAATCATTTTCTTGCTTTAAACAAAAGGAGAAATAACCTTAAAAGCATTTTTAATACACGCTAAATTGAAAATAACAAGTCTAAAAACATCTGTATTGATATCTTCTTCTCCAGGTGATCCATGGTTGGCTTATCATTTCTTCTCTTTTGCTGCTTTTCTTTTTCTCATTCATCTACCTGGGGTAAGTGAACTAAACCACTAATACGCTGTTTTTCATGGATCACTTTATTTATATATTTATTTTAGAACTAAGCCTTGAATCTTAAGAGGAATGATAGTGAGTAAGCTATTGCAATAAAATTTTTAGTTTTGTATAGGCTGATAGAATACATATAAAAGAGAGAGTGATTTATGGGTTTATAGTGCATCTGGTTAGATACAGAAGCTGTCCATCACAGGCATCTCCAGAATAAGCACATCTTGCTTATCAGAATAAGCATATCTTGGGAGGAGCTTGTTCTGCTGGCATGTCTTCTGATAAATTAATTTTTCATTGACATATGACTCAAGGGCAGTTGTTTACATCATGACTTTGATCATTATCTGTATATGCAAAGGCTGTTTGCATGGGAGTGGTGGAAAAGAGTCAGCTGAAAAGAATCTACTATTTCATCAAAATATATTCATTGCTTTTCTTCTCAAATTTGGAAGCATGCCCTTGTCCAGACATCAAGAAAATTCAGCCAAAATACTCAGTATCGTCTAAAATGAGCAGCCTCCTCAGGGTTTGTAACTAGAGTTATGTCATGAAATTTTTATACACTGTATGTTTTTATGCCACTTAATGACAAACACTTCTCTTTGGAGAAGCTTATTTAATTTGGTCTCTGGAAGGAGAATGTGGTCTTCCCTTCAGTCACTGATTTTTGCTGAAAGTGATCTATGATACCTTTTGTGGTCAGTAGTTTCTCTAACCCCAACAATGACTTTTGAAATACAAGGCAATTCTCTTATTTGTCCCTCTTGCCTCACAGCAGTGCTGGCTGCCTTTTGCCAGAAGTTCAGAGAGTGAGGGAGTTTGTTGACCAATTATACACGATGACAGTAAGGGACATCCTGTTAACACTGTACATCTCAAAGGTCAACTGACAGCTGCAGAAGACAAATTTCCTGGAGGAAAGTATTATGCAAATTATAGGGTTCTTAGTGGCTTGATGAGTTGGTAGCAGCAGATTCTGCAAAAAGCCATCACAACCATTTCTTCCCTGAGTCAGCAGAAAACATCTGTGACTTGGTGATGACATTTGTCTATTTTGGTTTTACTTGTTGAGGGTCTTAATTAGTTTATAGAGTTTGGTTTGACAGGGACATGGTTCATCCAAAAATAAAGCTTTTTACTTCAGTGGTTGTGGAGAATAATAGAATAAACATGTATCTTTGAAGTTAGCAAAGCATTCCACAGGCAGCATGTGAGTAGAGAGAGATCTTTGCATGCCTTTAAAGATCCATTATAACCTCACAAGTTCTGATTATTCTGATTTTTAAAAGTTATGAGCATAACCAAAATGACTGATTTTGCAGTAATGTCTTTTCCTGTCAGTTTCTGCTTTGATTGAGAAGGAAGTAGAACATTTAGGAAAATTTTTAGAAAAGCAAAAGAGTTGGTGTGAAGCAAACACTGGCAAAATTAATCCCATAGGGAAGAATAGTTAAGTACTAATTGGAGAAAGAATTTTACATTTATGCCACTATATTGAATATGAAAATTTTTTAAAAGATATTTTGAAGTTTGCATCTGTAATTTGTTTCCATTCGTTTCAAGCAAATGCAGTTTATATTATTTTCTTTTTTTTTAGCGAGGTTTTTAAGACGTATAATGTTGCCATGGACTACATTACAGTGGCACTCATGATCTGGAACTTTGGTGTTGTGGGAATGATTTGTATCCATTGGAAGGGTCCTCTTCGGCTCCAGCAGGCATATCTCATTATGATAAGCGCTCTCATGGCCTTGGTGTTCATTAAGTATCTTCCTGAATGGACTGCGTGGCTTATCCTGGCTGTCATTTCAGTGTATGGTAAGTTTGGGAGCAAGGCACAGTAACAGGTCCTGTGGGAATTTCTTTTATTTTGTGACTTCTCCACTTGTCTGACTAGACCTTAAAAAAAAAAAGTGTGCGTGTGTGTGTGGGTATCATCCAAAGTAGCAGATAAGGTGATTACAGACTTCATGAATAAGGTCATAATCCTAAACTGAGATGAGTTCTCTGCAGCCTAGGTCGTCGTGTTACTGTATGATCCCCTCTTACTTCATCTTTCCTGGAATCTCTAGATTCTCTGGGGAGAACTGAAGTAATTCAAGAGAGGAGGAGACGAGAGAGAGCCATTTTGATCTTTTTTATGAAGGTGGAGAACTTTCAGCTTCTCATTTTCCCAGGAATATTTGGAAAGCCTTGTACGTTCAGAATTTAGGAGCTTGTTTCTGTACAGTCCCATACAAATACAGATTTGCCCAACCTATGAATTGCTGAAATTTGTGGACATAGAAACAACAACCTGATCTGTGCCTGATAATATAGTGAGAAAGAAGGACGGAAGGATTAAGAGCAGTTTGCATTGCTCAAAGTAATTTTGTATTTAGAAGGATCTGGTTGTGAGGTCTGTTTCCTTGGTCTTTTTTTTTGTTTGTGTTTTTTGTTCATCGTAGTTGTCGCATACTGCTCTTTTTCAGAATGATGGCTGAGAGAAACCCAGATGTAGTTTTTCCATAAGGCTTTAGGGGGCACTGAGCACTTGGTAAGAAGATCGCTGTATCTTAAATACTGATTTAATTTCCAGGCAAAACTAAAATTCAGTTACTTAGGAACAATTAAAACATTACAGCTAAGTGAAGATGTGCTCTTAATTTGAATGTTTTTGGAAGAATGTAAGTGTGCTGAACGTGTGCTCTCAAAGTCATCTCATCATGATAAAGACTGAGAATCTATCCAAATATAAATGCAAGGGTTAATAGGATTTGATTAGCTCTGATACATCAGTGTACTCCTTAAGTGACTTCTTTCTTCAGGGGGAGGAAAAGTGTTCCTTGTGTGTATGCTCATGGATCACAAAGTACATTAAGAAAAACTTCATACAACTGGAACAAATCTGAGTGCTCCAAGCATTCATCATTTATTCAGTGATAGCAAAACGAAATTACTCTTGAGAACAACTTCCAAGACCATGATGTAGTTGTTTTGATTACAGGGGATGTATGTTTTGAAAGCCTGTGACCCCACACCAAGAATTCTTCACCTGAGTGGGACCAGCAGTGGTGCCAGGGCAGTTGGCTCAGGTGTGGAAGGCCTGCTTTCAGCAACACGCAGCTCCTGACAAGACAGCTGTTCTTTTCAGTGTCAGATTTAGTTTCAAATTAATTTAAAGACATATGGTTAGTGGACAAGTGCAAAAGGCAGTAGCAATATTAGAGCTCTCTATCCAAATATGCGTGCTTCATAGGAATTAAGTCTCGCCTGTTGTCTTAAAATTTCTTTTAACATTAAACTTAGATTGCAAAAAGCTTTCCTGATATAAGGCAAGCTTGGGTATTTCCAAGATGGTAGCTGAAGAGTAGCTTTCTTGAATTATTCACAGGTCAACATATAGGCACAGATACATTTGCAGTTGCATAATATCTTACGTGAGGAATATAATGTTTTAAAATCTGTGTGTATATTACAGTAATATGTAAAACAGGTTGCATAACTGAGAATGTTAAAAAGCATTCGTGTAGGATACTGAATTGTGGTCAATGGCTGTCTTCGAAGTCTGTGTTCAGGGTGCATTTTCTTACTACAAGTCTCTCCAAGTGTTATAGAAAAAAACTTAGCTATGTCTGCAGGGATATAAGATCTCTTTGCTCTTCCTTTCAGATTTGGTTGCTGTTCTGTGTCCTAAAGGTCCTCTTCGTATGTTAGTCGAAACAGCTCAAGAGAGAAATGAAACTCTCTTTCCAGCACTTATTTACTCCTGTAAGTACATTTTGTTAAATTCTTTAAGCTTGCAATCACCCACTCATCTGAAGCAATTTTCTCATTTTTCTTGGTTTTAATAAGATGCTTTTCAGCTGGAATTCTTGATCTGTTCGCTCGGGCCTCAGTTTTTGTTTCACTGTTGACTCAAAAATGCAGAACATCATCTGACTGAGGCATTTCAAGATAAAAAACAGCATGTTTTGTTCCAAAATACAAACAGGAAGAATGGTAACCGACCTTGTTTTGGACAAAGTAGCATGTCCTTAGGCTGTGAATGAAGCCTGTTCAAAGGGAGCACTTGTTTTCAGAAAACACTTACCAGCTTTCAGTCCTTAAATAACCTGTGTCTTTGTATAAGGAATGTGAGAAATTGCTAGAAGGAGGTTTGTGTGTGACTGTTTTCTCAAGGGCTTGTCCTTTTTCATAAGTTGTTTCTCCCTGAAGTCATGAAAAATAACCTGTTGAATGAAACTTGCTGTTGTGACCTGTGTATCAATTAGTACATAATTCCACTGTTTCTGAATTTCCATGTTGGTAGTCGCAGTCGTAGTCATGTGGAAGAGGCTACTCATAAGTCATTATGCTGCTGGTGCTCCAGACAGGCCTGTGTTTGGAAGCAGGAAGCGTGCTGCAAACTGGCCACTTCAGAGACGAGCTTACAGTGGAGAAAGAGGAGGGCTTTCTTTATCTGTCACTGGTTCTTTATCTGTCACTCTTGCACAGTATCAGTAAAACGTGGCATAGCTGCCTGTCACTCTCTTTTGTGAGAGGAGAGGCTAACGCTGAGAATTTTAGTTAAAATACACCTTTTACTTGTAACAACAGTTGGTTACCTCCAGATTGGAGAATTTTTTGTGATGGTGGAGGCAGAGAACAATTAACGTTGATGCAGATACTACCTTTGAATTGACATAACTCCTTAACAGTCTTAAGAAACCTTTTTACTTGCAGATAAAGAAACTGATTAATGAAAAAAAGTAAAGAAATTGTTGATTTTCAGAGTGAGCCTCATATGTAGAAGTAATTTTTTTGGCAAGCTGTTGCCTTTTTTTCAAAATCTAGTAGGAATAAACTTTTATTTACCAATTTCTGTAAATGTGTTGTAGTTGGTACTGGCTGTGTTCCAGATATTACTGTGCTTTAATGAGAGTAAAATTGCCTGTTGGAAAAGATAGTTGTATCAAAAAAAATCATGAAAAATGAGAAATAATGGATTGATGCTAACACTATCTCAGAATTTCATACATCTTAAGATACAATTAGCTATGCTGTTGTGATTTGGATTTTTTTGATAGCAACCATGATATGGCTTGTGAACATGGCTGAGGAAGATCCAGAAGCCCAGCGGAAATCCAAAAACTCCACTTATGATAAACAAGGTGAGTTTTGCTTTGACAAACCTTTGTCACTTTATTGGAATACATGTTTATGGATACTTCTCTTTTAGTTTTTTAAGAGTCTTTGGTGCTGTAGAAGAGTGAAAGCATGGAGACCTAATTAAGAATGATGAGTCTGTCAAGAGTTGAATTTACTTATTGTGCAGTTAATGTTCTTGCATTCATTTTTCTGGGATCCGGAATGTTGGTGTTGAAATGACTCTCAGTATAAAACTATTAACTGAGCTCAACTGCTTGTCAAATTGGGATGATACAGTATCATCCCATCATACCAACTCATTTATATTTGTATTAGACAGAAATATGCCTAGTCCTTTTGGCTATGCAGGTAGCATTTAAGACATGGAGTTTGTTTATTTATATGTGTTACTAAAGCAGAGTGCAGTTTCTGAATTTAACATGCTTGAAGGCATGCTTGAAGGCATACAATATATGTAACTTTCTCCCCCCACTTCTATTTTACTGGAAAATTAAGCTGTCAATGTTGACTAAAGAAACTAATTAAATATTAGACGAGAGTTTATTCCTTAAATTGTGATCCTTGTTAGGTCACCACAGAACTTCCACTTTCATGTGGATGTACTCCTGAATACTAGGACTTGAGTGCAACATTTAGATGCTGTGACTGCGGAGTGTACATTGACTCCTGATTGTTTAAGTAAATATTAAAATCCTAGGTGAGGGTGTCTTGTGACTGTGTGTGCCAGTATTAGATGTTGCTACGTATTATGGAATACCTCTTTTTATCTTGTTCTTCTGTGATCTTATATGTGGAGAGACTTTCATGTTTTAGAAGGCATATTTTTGGAGGAGTCTTTAATGCCTTTCTTCCTTTGAGCTCCGGCAAGCCAGGCCCAGAATGACAATGCTGAAGCAGATGATGGTGGCTTTAGTCAGGAATGGCAGCAACAAAGGGACAACAGAATAGGACCCATTGAATCAACACCTGAATCACGTGCTGCTGTTCAGGCTCTACCCAGTAACTCTCAAACAAGCGAAGACCCTGAAGAACGTGAGTATGGAGTACTGTGTCTGAAAAGCTTAATAAATCTGAAGCTAGTCAGTCAGGCATCCTGAGTGCACAGATGCAGGATTCTGTGAGCTGTTAGCCAGCTGAAGAGATGCTCTTGATCATGATCAATACTGATATGTCTCATAGGAATAATGGCGTTGCTTTTTT
The DNA here is from genome assembly GCA_013397755.1 of Cnemophilus loriae. Taxonomy (NCBI): domain Eukaryota; kingdom Metazoa; phylum Chordata; class Aves; order Passeriformes; family Corvidae; genus Cnemophilus; species Cnemophilus loriae. The sequence continues at coordinate 19,069 of VZTF01004753.1, forward strand.
GGTAGCGTTTCATTTTGTTGCAGGAGTGAGCAATATTGGCCAAATTGCTCTTTAGTTTGATACATGGGCTCAAAATTTTTGTTGCATAAGCTGTTTTCAGACCATTACACGGTCAGTTGCATTAGCCTTTGTCTTCTTCATGCAGTGTTCTGCTGTGTATCACCTCTTTTGGATTTTAGGCCCTGTAAAGGCAGTCATTACCAGTTTTTTTTGGCCTCAAGATTAAACTACTGTAATCCACTTGGTAGGAAGCAATGTGTAAAAAGTTGATTGGAGACTGAAATGAATGCAGAATGCAGTGGGCTTGCTTGGTTTTCTCCAGCATTTTGCTAAGATGAAATATCTTTGGAGAGTGTATGATATTAATACTCAGATACTTGTTTTAACAGACTCGTGATTTCCACTTGGAGTTTAAGCTGCTACTAGCTTTGCAAAACTCTAAGTAAATTAGGGCGTGCCTGTCTAATAAACTGCTCTCCCCATGTGATGCTACCATATTTTAGCAGATGCAGCTGCTTCATCTGATTATCAGGTGCTCTTCTGTTTAAAAATTCAGAGACTTCTACTTTAAAAACAGTTTTAAAATTTACTTTGTTTTAAAAAGTCCAAATTCAGCATGCTGCAAATCCTTTTTAATTTCCAGAGCTTAAAAAAATAGCATTAAGATGCAAAAATTTTAGCAAAGCAGCTATTTCAGTTAGCTTTTTAACTAAAACTTTCATCTGGCCAGGCTAATAATTTTCTCCTTCCTGTATTCCTGCAGTGAGTAGTAATGATCCAGTCAGACTTGTCAGCCAGCATTAGTTTACTATAAGTCTGGAGCATCCCAGGTCTGTTTCAGCAGTTAAAGGGTGTTTTAGTGCTTGAGAGCTTTTCATGAATGCACTTTTCTAGGCATTTATTGGAGGCCTGTTGAAAGAGAGTAGGGTTGCCTTTTTTTTTTTTTCCGTTCTCTTCTCCCCCCTCCTCTTCATGATTAACCAGACATCCACTTATGTTTTAATGTTCTTAGTTCCTCTTGGAACTCTAAAGTGAGCGTTGGGCTGGACTGTAGTGAGGTGGGAAAGTAATCAGTAGGCCAGATGAAAACAGCTGCTCACCTGATGCTGGCCTTTCTTAATTAACATCTTGGACTAGAAGCTCAGAAAGTGAACTGGCATTCAGGAAATCATACAGTGCTTGCAGAAATAATGGAGTATTGTGCTTCCAGAGTTGTTGCTAAGGTGGTAATTACTATTTAAAAGAATAAGAGATAATGAATTTTCCTAAATCTCACATCTTGGGAGTAAGTATGTTGAGTTTTTGCTGCTGTGATATGCTCTGTGCTTACACACAAGTGCTTTTAAGAACTACCTTCATAAGAATTCTGTAGGAAAATCCCTTCTGTAGGGAAGGCAGGGGAGTATTTTGCAGTCTGTAGATTTCTAACTGGCAAATAATATATCAGCTGCAAAGGAATTATTTTTTCCCCCTCCCTCAGCCAGTTTAAAGGAATTGCTCTTCAGTGTTCTGTTGAATATGACAAGACAACCAAAAGTGGACACCCCTCCACAAATAAAATTACAAATACCTGAATTTGTATATACTGCATTTATATGTCCAGGAAAATAGGAGTATAGGCAGATTCTAATTAAAGGGTGAATTAATCGAGTAGTGTAGTGTTTCTAAGCCATCTTGTTTCACAGGAGTTTATCACTTGATTCAGGAGTGGTACTAATTTTGAAAATAAAATGTTATTTTTAGGAAGTCTTGTTAATAGTTAATGTATATATGTATTATTCTTTGATAATTACTGATGTGTAATATTAGTAGGCTGATACTTAATGCTGCCATATGTTCACTTTGCAGGAGGAGTAAAGCTCGGTTTAGGAGACTTCATTTTCTACAGTGTCCTCGTTGGCAAAGCCTCTGCAACAGCAAGTGGAGACTGGAATACAACTTTAGCATGTTTTGTAGCCATATTAATTGTGAGTATAATGTAAAATTATAATAGGGATAGTTTCTAATGTTCATCAGGGACAAAGTTGTAGCTGCTGCATTTTGTCTTTGATTTTGTTTACTGAGTGGCCAGATTGACAACTGGTGAGGACTTTAGCTGTCATTTTCATTAGCTGTACATCTGTCACTTAAGCCTTTAGTTTAGGAAGACATAAAACATAACCTGTTGAATTAATATTTATATATACATACATTTTATATAATCTTTTGCTTGTCAGAGTTCCCTAATTTCTCCTTATATTTTTTTGTGTTTTGTTTTTTTTCCTTCCCCTCAGGGTCTGTGCCTTACACTTCTGCTTCTTGCCATCTTTAAGAAGGCCTTACCAGCTCTTCCAATCTCCATAACATTTGGGCTAGTTTTTTACTTTGCTACAGATAACTTGGTGCAACCCTTTATGGACCAGCTAGCATTCCATCAATTTTATATCTAGCAGACATGATGCTGGAATGGATATTTGTAGCAAATCCGGGAGGAGGAAAAATGGTTTTCCCTCAGTTCTCAAGCGAGATTGAAGTTAAATACTCAAGATTCCAAGCCTGAATCATTACAGCTTCCTTCAATGGTGGTTTTTGGTTTGCTTTTTTTCCTGAGACAACTGCTGCACTGGGCACCATATGAATTTTCCTGTGTGAAAGTGGCTTCTTCTTGATGGCCAGTCTGAGCCAGATGCTGTTATATCAGAGATCATCTGATATACATATCTCTGGTAAGGACCACCTGTGTGAAAGTTGCTAATGCTTCCACCAGCAATGGGATCTCTCACCACAGGCTGATTGTTTTCACAGCGCTAAGGGTGCTCAGGACTTCCTTGATGTTAACAGAGGAAGCTGACAAATCACATGGAACTTGTCCCTGTAACCGCTTGAAGAGAGAGAGCCCAAACTGGACTTCTTCAGCAGTGAGTTTTTGACAGTGGAGTCCCGACTGTGTAACAGGAAAGGACTTTGTAGCAATTTGACAAAGGGAGAAAGTACTGTCACTCTAAGAGTGCTCCATGACTTCATAGCCTCTGTGCCTGAGTGTGTTTGGTTTAGTAAATTTAAAAGCTTTTTTTTTTTTTTCCCCCCACACTGGAACTAGAGCCTCTTCTCAGTTTTAATACGTTGTATTTTCAAGCATGGAGTGCACCGTCTGTACACCTGCTCCAGTTTATGTAGCTGCTTAGACTTGGACTGAATTATTTGGCAGTAGAGGATCATAAGGTCCTAATTTGGATCTTACATTCTAAAAGGCTAATAAACTACATTAAAAAGCAATTTTGGGACTTACTCTTTGTGCTCTTGCAAATCATTTTGCTAGAACACCGTTTCAAACCCTGCGTTTGAAAATAGTCACTAACAGCATGGACTGCATCACTGGTGGATATTCCTTCTCTTGGCATTCTTATGAAATAAGTAGGCATTTGCAGCAATCCCAGATGGAGTTTAGCTTGCCAGATCTAGAGAGCAAAGTGCTATTAGGAGCTCTTTTAATGCATCACTGAAATTCTTGGTCATCAAAAACATAGTTCAGAGTACTGTTGACCTGAGTATTGGTCACTCAGCTGTCTAACACCTCAGGCTGGCAAGGATTTTTTTTTGTGCAGTATCTTTATTGGTGAGGATACTTAAGTTAGGTGAGAGATTCCTTAGTGTCACCAAGGAGCAAAATTTGTGACCCTCCACTTTAATTACCTCTCTCATGAGGAACTGCTGATTGGCAAAATGAAGGGCAATTCAATATTACTGAAAAGAAGAGAGGAGATTTTGAACTTCTTATAAGAAGAATCTATTCAAACCCTAAAACTGCTAAACTCTGATTTCTTCTTCATTTGAAAGAACTCATTTATGAATAATTGCTTGGAAATAAGACCGGTGAGATGAAGTTGTTTTGCCATAAACTCTTACTGTGTACAAGTTATGTTTTTTTCTTGGGAACCATAGGGAGTGGATGGGCATTCTATTTTACTTGCATCTTGATACTGGAGTCCTTGCCAAGTAGAGCAACTGTCAAAATCCTGACACTAGCTCCTTTTACCTTTTTTCCCTGGGGTTTTGTTTCAGTGCCTATAGATTCATAGAACTGAAACATCAGAGATGCTCACCAACCATTGCCCAAGTAAAGAAAGAAAGGCTGTGATGTATAAATCTGCTTTAAAACCAAGAAAGGCTTTCTTTGATTGTCCTTGATAATGTATGTCTTTTCCAGTATGACTTGTTAATTGTAGTGTTAGCTTTTACATTTTCATAAAATACATTGTCTTGTCTCAACTAAAGTACTTTTATTCATCTCATTTGTATGCTGATTCATTGTGGATAGCATTAATAAACTAACTATATCAAAATTGCTTGCAGTGACTTTTCAAGTCAAACTTGTTTGTGTTTTCTAGCTTAAATTACTGTTCCATATTTTGTTGCAGTGAAGTCTGACTTAAAACAGGTTGGTTGGTGAGGGTTTTTGGGATTTTTATTGTCATGTTTTGGTTGTTTTTTGTGTCTGGGGGTTTTTTAACAAGACTTTCAGTTATTTTTACACCGCTGTAACTTGTCCCTTTCCTGAGCATTATATCTAAGAAAATTCCCTCATGTGTTTTATTGGGCATCCCAGCTATAGTTTCATTGTATAGAACAGGTTTGCTAAGGGTTGGCATCGCTAGGATTTGTATATCTGAGCTGGCTCTCAGTTAAGGGTTGTTACTTAAATGCAGAAGTCATCTCTCTTATTTCTTTTTTGGCTTAAATATGCACCAGAGAGCATTAGTTCCATTAAGAGTTGCTTTAGAATCTGTAGAAATGCACAAAAGCCTTTCCACATACTTGAATGGGTGTTAGATGTACAACCCAAGGAAGGGCTCCGAACCTTCCAACACTAAATTGCCAGTCTTCCACTTCCCAGAGCTGCTTCTGTTATTCTGAAGTGTTGATTTCTGAGCTAGTGTAGGGTTACAGTGGTGGAGACTATAAAATTTGTATTCACAGAAGCTGTTCAAGTTTGTGTTTGAATCTCAAAATCAATTCAGAAGGGAAATTGCTTTTATAGGCAACTATATGTTAAAGTACACTGCTTATTACCAGGTCTTAGGTACACTTTCAAAAACCAGATGAAATTTTCTAGATTTGCCCTCTCAGGCCAAATCATGGTAGCTTATGTTTCGTATGAGATCTTGCAGCTACGGATTATCTCAGAACGTAGGTCCAAGTAAGGTTCAGTTGCCAGTAGTTTTTATTTGCATTTGGGCTGTTACTACACAAGTGTGAAGGTTGTGTCACTTTTCTCTCCTTTGTCTTGAAACACCAATCTAATTTGAGGTCGTGATTCACCTTAGTTAGACTGTTGTAACTGAAAGTCTTCTCATAAGTAGTCTGCATTTTTGAGAGAGTTTCCATTATTATTAAATTGGTATGTTAATGACAGCACATTAGACTGTAGCTCTGAAAGAACTATGGTGCCACCTGAGTAGATTCATCCCTTGTGTGCTCAGGCAGATTGACTGGTAACTGTTTGGGTGGCTGTTTCAGTGTTCATACTTTGGAACTGGCTGTCATGGTATCTTTGTCTCCCCATTCAACTTACATCAATAGGTCTCCTTCCTTGGCTAAGCTTCAATTCAATATATAAATCTGAAAACATAATAAATATTTTCAGATTTTTCCTAAAATCCAGGCACTTCCATTTGTCTCTTATTTTTTTCTTTTTTTTTTTTTTTCCCTTCTATTGGAGGATTTAATCCAGGGCAAAGAAAGCGAGACTCCTGGAGGCTGGTCTTACAGCAAAGGCTTAGGGTGCTGTCATACCCTTGTATGGCTATTATGGTCACACAAATTCAAATGTCGTCTGTGTGAGGTGCATCCTGAAGGTGTAAGCATGTGATACTGCAACACATTCAGGATAGTTCCGGATGGGTAGATGAAGACTTCTCTGAGCCAAAAAAACCAAGGGCTGTGCTCTACTAAAAATGGCTGATCTCCTCAATGTACAAAGCAGACACAGGCTGTTTCAGTCGTGGGAGGCTGGTGCTTCTTGAATATATAGATATATGTCCGTACCTATGGAGATAGAGATTCGTGTACTCTGTACCTGTAGATGGCAACTCTTCTGCCATTAGTGCAGTCAAGGATTAAATATGCAGAAGTAAATTTTGGGTGGATGGTACTGTTCAACAAAACTTATCAGAATGCTTTATTTAAAAAATTACATTTGACAATGCTGTTGAAACAAGTTTAATAGACTGTGGAACATGTCTGCACTGTGATTGCATCTCAGTGGTAACTTGGTTGTTGGAAATATTGAAACACGAACTAGAATAGAATTCTTTTACACTCAAAGCATTTGCTGTTTTCTTTTTTACAGACACTGGTTTGTACGTAACCTGAATTGAATGTGAATGTTTTTTAAACACCTTTCCAGTTCTTGATAAGATACAGTTTTGATAGATTATTGCAAATTTTCCTGTATTTGTGTAATTATTAAAATAAAAGTTGCATGGATCCTGATTCATCTTGCCTTTACTACATTATTTTTAAGCCATCACTTAAAGCTCTTGGAGGCATAAGCATTGTAGTTATTTTTATTCAACATTTAATGAGTAAGATTCCTTTCCTAAGGTATTTAAGTAGCTGCTTTATTTCCTAGCAATAGATCTCCAACTGATTTTTGTAGAATTACTTTCTTCTAAAAGCTGCTTCTTGTCTGCCTGTAAAGAGTCAGTCAAAGCCTGTTGCAAAAGCACATATAAGGTATAATTAAGGCACAAAAAATGAGATTATGCTGAAACACCAGCTGGCACAACGAAGATTACCAGGAAAAATACACAGGATGTTCAGAAAGAAAACACTTCACAAACAGTGTTGTGTATTGTTATTTTGGAGTTGATTTCTTATCAATATGATTCAAATGGAGCTTTTTTTTTTTCTTCATTGTTTTGGAAAAGTATTCACTGCAAAGTTCAAATTTGTTTGAGTTGACTAACTTCTATTGAAGAGGTTTTTCCTGGGGGGGGGGTTACCTTTGTCTCTGCATAAAAGACCTAAAGAGAGGTCCATCCTGGCAAGTAGAAAGTAAAGTACAGCTGGTAGGAGGCCTGTGTGGATGAGCAAGGAGCTCCTAACTAACAGAAAGTGGAGAAGAGGTGGAAGCAGCGTCAGATGACCCAAAACAGAGCAGAGTTGTTTTCTGACCTTGCAGGGATGGTGTTAAGAAAGCAAAGGCCCCTCTGGAATTGCATCTGGCTAGAGATGTAAAGGGCAAGAAGAAGGGAGATATTCCACAGTTATGGGAAGGCATTTTACAATTATATGATGGCAAAAGGAAGACTTGGGAAATAAAGGTGCCCCTTCCCCCCACCCCTGCTGGATGGGGCAGGGTACCTTGTGACAAATGACATGGAGAAGGCTGTGGTGCTTGTTGCCTTCCTTGCCTCAGTCTTTATTGGTGAGACTGGCTTTTAGGAATCCCATATCACTGAGACCAGGGGGAAAGTCTGGAACAAGGTAGACAATCTTGGTGGAAGAAGGCAGCTTAGGGAGTTTGCAGAAAAACTGGATGTACTTAAGTGTGTGAAGCCTGACAGTTTGCATCCATAAGTGCTAAGGGAGCTGGGTGATGTCATTGTAAGGCCACTCTCAATTGTTTAAATGGTCGTGACAGTTGGGAGAGCCTCCTGGAAACTGGAAGAGAGCAAATTTAACTCCTGTTCTCAAGAGGAGCAGTAAAGAAGAATGGGAGAGCTGCAGATTGTTCAGCCTTGCCGCAGTCCCTGGGAAGCTGACATGGAAAATCATGCTGGAAAGCACTTACAAGCTTCCTGAGTTTCACAACCTGTATTTGTTTCTCTTTAAATTGTGATATGCTGCAGAAAGATGATTTCAGCCTGGGATTAAGAGACATTGGTGGATAGTACCAATGTAATTGGATTCAATTTGATTTTTCTTTGGTTTGAAATATGCTTTTAATCTAAACTGACTGGAATAATGAATAGACTTCTGTGTTCATATTAATTTTCTGATTTCAGTAGAGTCAGATAAGGGTTACCCACTTTGATCTGGGGTAATGCTGCTGTCAGAATTAAGCATTGTACTTCTTGCTGGTTTTGTTGTACAAGTCAGCATGAATGTACTTGGAGAATGCCTCAGAGCACAGTTGGATGTTCATCGAGTGTAGCAGCTGCATGTTTGATTGAATCAATGGTTTATTTAACCATCCTCAGCAACAAAATACTAATCACTGATACAATAGCATACTCAAGTGAAGAGGGTCCTCCTACCATTCAGTTTTTGGCACACTTACACCCCGGCCTGGGCCTCACTGATACTGTTTGGTAACGAACTGTGTGATGAATTCTACTTCCAGTTGTTACTACAAGGAAGGAATTAATTCAGACTTAGACATCACAGCTGTGGGCCTCAAGGGGAACATTTGTAAGGACAAAAATGGCAGCGTGGAGCAGATAGAGGCCTGATGAGACCCCACTGTGCAGAGATGCTGCAAGGGAGTGATTACTGTTTGGGGGCAGTGCCTGTCCTGGTGTCTGCAGCCAGCACCCAGCAATAATCACTTCTAAAGCTGTAATCACAGCCACATGGCAGCACTGTGCCTTTTTTACTGCTTTCTATTCTTAGTGCTCGTAACAAGGGATTAAAGAGCACGATAAAAATATACACTTTAAAAAAATAGACTGTTATAAAATGATTTCTTTTTGGAGGACTCTATTTAGTACATGATGAATCCTGTAGGGGAGGCATGTATGCATTTCCAGTCACTGCTAAGGTTTCGAAACTATTTTAAGAACAGCAGAACCTGGCTGTTGTCATAGTAGCAATAAACCTTTTAATCCCACTTCCTCTGGAGATGAAGCTGTTGTGTACATAATCTGCTTAAAGATTGTCAAGGCTGTTTATGTGACAGGGAGCTAGGGATATAGTACTCAGAAGATGCTACTTGTTTCCCCCCAGTAAATTTAGTACTTTTTGTCTACTTTGATAGTGTTGAGATTTGCTGAGAGACTGATCTTACGACAAGCTGGTAGGAGAAGAGTCATCTGGGAAGCTAGCCTTCATTTATACCAGTGTTTTGGCATTGACAACTTGGCATGGTTAAATGGAACTGTTCCTAGGTAGTTCTGGGCAAGGGCTTGCTGATACCATTCTTCTCCCAAAATTTAAAAGCATCCTTTTTGAGGAAGTTCTTTCGTCCTCAGTGCTTCCATTCCTTACAGTCTCTGAGGCTTCTGAATCAACATTGAGTCGTATTTTTGTATTGCTGAATAGTGAACACAATTAAAACTCACTTGAAGTATTTGGATAACGCATACTGGCTTGTTCTTAAATGCACAACAGGTAGTCGAGAAATCCTTAGACAACTGAGAAGTTCTTCAGCTGTGTTTTGGAGATTGGATTAGCCGGGTAAGGAGAGTTTTAAATGTCATGTCAAAATAATCATTATAATAGAATTTGGCATCCTGAACCAAAAATGACGTGAGTGTTTGTTCACATGTATCTAGAACTAAAAGGGGCCTTTCTTCTCACCAGATCAAATTTCTCAATAATTACTGACATCTGCGCCACTGCCAGTTTATTTGGTGTAGTCTGGTTACAGGACTGGATTGCATAACCCCATGTCCTGCAAATAAGCAGTGTGCTTCTTTTCTTTTCTTTGAACCAGTATTTCAGTTCATATGTACTGAATAATAGCAAGTTTCGGAATTTTTGCTTGTTTGTTTTCCTGTTGGGCTATTTTTTCCTTGTTTTTTTTCGTGAAGTCCGCATGTTCTGTCAGGATGGATGCTCAGTCCTTAGGAAAAAATCACGCTACAGAATAAATGAAAGAATGTTTCTAAGATTATTTATTTGCAAATTAAAAAAAATAGATATATATATGTATTTGCCCCTCTACAAAGTTTTGATTATGGGTAATTGTTTTCTGCTCATTCCCCTCCTTTCCAGCAGCCCTTAATTCAACATGACATGGAAAGATGTATTAGGCAAACAATTGACTGTTATGTTGTCATCAGATCTAATTGCTCCTCAGGGTGCGTTGCTCACTGACTTACTGAGACCGTCATTTGAATCCTGTGCATTTGATCTGCCCTTGCAGGCTGTGGAGATGCTGGCAGGCCCCAGTCAGCTCTAAGGGACAGGGAAGACGTTTCCTTCCTCTTTCCCCTTCCTTCTCACAGTGTTGACTTCAGGCTCTATGGAGAGGGAGCAAGGCCGAGGAGGCTGGTGTGGCGGTGAAAGCCCCTTGGACAATCCCCTCTGGGTCCCAGGAGGTGTCTTGTACAGTTTCCTCACCAGAAGGCTGCTTAGGTGCCATGGAGGATGTCTTCCCAGCAGAACTCCTTGTGTTACTGTTTAGAGGGGCTTTGCAAATTTTCCAGTTTGGCACTCTGAACAAAACTATTTCTTATTTTAGGAAGAGCTTGTGTTTTGAAACATTCTTAACATTTAAAAACAGTCATTAATATTTTACTCTCTTTGCTTTAATCTGAAGGATTCATCACTGTCCTGCTTTGGAAATTTTTTCACCTCAAATATTAAATGGTTTTATGACATGTGGGAACAGTTTCTTCCTCTTCTTAGATGGTAAAAATCCTAGTAAAGGGTTGGAGGAGTTTTTTTAAGTTTATAGAAGCCACCTGTCATTGCTTATTATTTTTATTACCCAGTTGATTTCTTAAGGAGAAATCAACCCAGTTTGGGAATAACTCTGTTAAAGGTATCAGTTTTTCTTTACTGAGCTGTATTATGCTGAATTAATTGTTTTGATCTGGCTGATGAGCAGATGGAGGCAGAATGGAAAAAGGTACCTCTGTATCCATTAATACCTCTCTAGACACCTACAATATTGAGACATATTATTCTCCTTTGTGTCAAGGATTTTGACCATAATTTTGGTAGGTATCCTTTTAGTGCAGTATTTTAGATCAAAACCTGTAAATCGTGTAGTTTTATGTGCAGCTAAACTCAAGTTCTGCCAAATTGCATGAGATATGGTTAATTCTTACAATAGTAGCAAAAATTAAATCTCATGTTTTAATAGGAGAGCAGATTTTATCAATAGGCTCTAAACTCTGCAGGATGAGATCATCATTACATCAATGTCTTACATAGTGCTGAGTATTTTGACACATGGAACAATGGTGTTTGTTTTTTATTAGAAACAAATTGAATAGCTGGGGACAAATGTCTCCAGCTGGTGCAGGAATGGTCAGTGCCTTCAGGTGCTGCTTGGTCTTTAGTGGGTTTTTATGTTGTTTTGGTTTTGTTTTGTTTTTTCAAGTGGTTTTGCTATGAATATAGAGATGAGAGCTCTTTATACTTCATCTTGTAATGAGTTTGTATAAAATGCATTTACCCAAGTAGACTTCCTTGATGGTGAAGCACAGAGCTTGCAAATGCTGCACTGGCTGCTAGACATACCATTGGGGATAAATCAGGGACAAGTGAAAAGTCTGCAAGAAAAAAACAGATTGGAGGGCTCTAACACCTTCACTAGAGTTAGTGACATACTACATGTCTTTAAAAAAAAAAATCAGTTGTTAAAATAATGACCATTGTTAGCTGGGGATGATAACCTTCAGCTATCTACGAAGACACCACAGTGCTGTCTCCCACAGCAGTTGTGTGAACGTTGCGTTGTACATTTGTGTCTGTGACTGGCAAAACTAGAAGTAGATACAGCAATCTAAGTACGTGCCTGAGAAGATAAGGTATGTGTAGCTTTGTTTTGCAGGGTTTGTACCAAGTGGCTTGCTTTTTCAGCCTGAGCAGTTATTTAAAAGCCATTCTTCCCATTTAAAATTCTAGGATAGTGAATTGTCCCGCTTGTGTTGCTGGGAAAACTTCAAAGAGAGAGTGAGGTAGCTTAATGATTTTTTCCTCAAATGTTCCCGGGGCCCCTGTTAAATATGCTAGAAACTGGAATGCTTGTGATCTGCTTTCAGACAGATGCTCAAAGAGTACGATTTTTGTGTCCCCTCCTCAGACTCTCAGAGGTATGAACGTGATGGGAAAACTGCATTTCTGGCTTGTGTGTGCCTCTGGGTTAGAGGAGTGGTTGATTCTCTTTGGGTCAGAGACCTGTGAAGAAGCTCAAGTACGTCTCACATGAACCATCCTCAGCTTGGCAGCCTCATACTGTCATTTGCTTCTAGTGCTAAAACCAGCATAGTTGAGTGTGGTGTTGTAGTCAGATGTTGTAGCTCCCACCCATTATGGAAAAGCACAAGAAGTTTCACTTCTACCAGTGCCACTTTCTACAATTTTCCTGCCATCCACAAGAGCAGGAGTGGGCGTTCCCAGTGGTTGCTCCCCTGTTTTGTTCTTAACTAGCTGTTTCCTTCTTTCATATATCTCAAACCCATGGAGTGAAGGGTGGAACAGAGAAAGAACATGCACAAAAGAGCTGATAGATTTGTCAATTGTGTCTCTCAATGTAGCGTGTACTGTAGTGAGAAGTTTGACACCAATTTTTCCTGATTTAATATGGCTATGAAATAACCAGAGAGGCACCATTTGGCTGAAAGCACAGAAATCACTGGTGTTTTCAAAATTACAATTGCACAGTCAGGCCCTTAGTAACTACACAAATATTCTTCCAGCTGAGCTGTCTTCCCTAGAACATGCAGAGGACCTGGGCATGATTGCAAAACAGTCATAGAAATATCTTGCCATATAGTTTTCAATCCTTCTTAAACCTGGTTCATAGAGCTCACATTTTTCAATATCAGCATCTTCTCTGAACACTTGTCTAAGTTTCAAGCTCTTTCTTGGCCACTTTATGACAAATGTTCAGAACAAAACATTACGTTTTCCCTCCAGCAGGGTGGAGGGAGGAGCTAGAGGTACCTCGTTCCCTTACAGTGCACTGCCTCTATGTAATACAGTCTAGCAGTGCTTTATTATTTTCCCCTGCTATGTTGTCAGTAATTTCTGTCTTAACATGCTATTTCCCCAGCACTCCTAAGACTGCTGTTTGCTGTGTGTCCATGTGCACTGAATTCTTGTGGTTTGAATTGTTTTTCTCAGGTATGCTGTTCTGCATTTTTCCCCAGCTGAATTCACTCTTGGTGTTTGCCTCTTCCTCCAGTTTGCAACAGTGGAGTCCAGCAGTGACTAAAGGTAAGAAACTACAGTTCAAGTTAGTCTTGTTGCAGTAGGTCTTGCGATTTTTGCATCATTCTCCCACTGCAATTTTCGTGAGCACACTTTTAATTCCTACTTCTTACTTCATCAAATAATATTTTAAATCAAACCAAGCATAGTGACGATTCTCATTGCTCTTTGTACAGCCTCCTCTCATGCTACTCCTTGTTTTCATTTTACATTGTTATTTCAGTAGTGTCTCTTACCCCCTTTCTGTTGCCAAGATTCTGTCTGTATCCAAGGCAACTTAAATAATTTTGAGAGTAAGACAGTGAGAGATGATGTATCAATTACTAATATCCAAGTAGATGGCCTCTGTGGCACTCCCTTTGTGCATCATTGTAATTCTGCTTGATTTAAACTGTTTGGGTGCAGTGTGTACAGTTGTGGAGACAGGGAAGATTCCTCACTAATGAAGACCTGCTGTTTTGTAATGCTGCAGCATGTTCCGGCCTATTTCAGTGCCATGTGCATCACGTGGGATCTGGGCTGACAGCCAGTGCAAATGTTTCTTCAAGGACTTCAGGACATATTCTAATTATGTTTAGATTCTCCCACTCTCTTTTCATCTGAAGGATGTCACTCTGCTCATTTCAAAGTGTGGTGCAAAGTGCTCCATCTGCCAGGATGAGAGGGGTCTGCTGGTGCACTTGTGTGAGAGGCAGTAGGATGGCTGGCTTTGTGAGCAACTCTTTAACCTCCAGCTGTGAGAAGTCCCAGGCCTTTGAACACTGTCAGGGCTTGGCCAGCATCCAGCAGTGTTTTCATCCAGTGCTGGAGGAGATGTAAAATTTCCTGGAAGAAAGAGCTTCATTTCTCTGAGCCTAGCAGGGAAGAAGGGGCAATGAGTTGTGGGATGAAGCATCTGAAACTCTCCGTAGCTGAAAAAAGCAACATTTTGTGGAGAAAAGTGAAGGAAAAATATATTTGGGGGAGCTCTGCACATGAACACATGTATTCTCTCTCAATCTGGTATTGAATGTATGTGATGGCACTACAGGATCCTTTTAAGGGGAACTGGAATTGAGGAACAGCATGCAAGAGTAAAGGCCGTTATGCAGTACTGTGCACTGGAATGTAATTCTGTGAGGCGAATACAGTGAGGACAGACCCATGTCTATGTGCCGTATGGCAAACGAGACTCTGCCCTTCTGCGGATCTGTGGAACAGTCTGAAAGCTTTTGAAAAGGTGCAGACTCAGCCTGAAGGAAATGTTCCTGATGTGGGGAGGAAGGAGAGAGACACGCTTTTCTGTCCTTAGTCTGTGAGTTCCCCAAGGGCAAGCCTGCATTCTTGTCTCTGCCATGGTCTGTACCCCCTGGCCAGACAATCAGTGCTAAATAGCATGGGTTCTTTCCTGGGGAGCCACATGCAGTATCACCTCAGACAAATTAATTTCTCAAGGGTGATATTGTTACATTAGATGCTTGGCTAATTAATGATTCTTATTGTCTAGGCAAGTGCATTAATTAACTGGATACATAAGAAAGTCTGGGTCAAACTTCAGAAAGTCGGCCAGACTCACTTAATCCCTTGTGGCTGCTGGGATCACCCTGCTGTCTGATGTGACCTGAGTAATCGGTGTGTTGAGACTGGCATAACTCAGTCCTGATTCTCACGAGTTCAGTAATGCTCAGCAGCCATTTGCCACTCTGCTGTGGGTGGCAAGTGGGTACAGGAATAAGTTTTTGTGTGAATTCTGGGGCCAGTGTTACTGATGGAGCTGAAGGGAGGGAAGGGGTACCAGGGTTTAAAATTTCTAGCCTGCATGTCCCTAACAGAACACAGGCCACCTTCAAGTGGTACGTGGCCACAACCAAGTGGTGGTTGCCATTGATTGTGATAACCATTGTGAATGCTTTCATTAGAAGATGAGGCTGTTGCAGCATTTGTTGTTGGATAGATCCTCTCCTGGAAAAAAACCCCAGGAATTTTATATTTTCTTCCTTCCGTCTTGCCCAAACATAAGATTAGGAAAGAGGAAGAGAAACTGAGGTTACTTCTCTTTGCCTATATGTGATTTGTATTGCCGTAAGCTTGCTTACCTCAGTATGTGTAAGATGAAAGTCAGGCTGTGCTCTTGGGACTGGGTGCACAGGACTGGAGTAGGCGTCAGGCTTGAAGAGGTTTCTTTGTACTTTAATGGGTACTGCAAGGGGTTCCCAAGAGAATTCTTCAGATGAAAGCTGTTTTTCTGTGGACGGGCTGCACAGAGTCTCATTATTGCTCTGGCTTTTGCTGCACAGCACATATGTTACTGCAGGGCTGTCAGCCCTTCAGTCGATTTCTACAACGCAATAAAAATAAGTAGATTAACCAAGCAAAGAAGATTAGAGACACTTTGGGGAAGGAAAGGGAAGGGAGGAGGATGAGCAGCAGGGAGTATAAAAAGAGACCACAAGACTGCGATTGCCAGACGTCCTGGTGCATGTTGCACAGGGTGGCTTTCTTTGTCCCTTTCGGGTTTGGGTTGGGCAGGCTGAATAGAACTGATCCTGACACCATGTCCAGAGAGAAACTGGAGTCACTGGTCAAGAACATGGAGATCATGCTCTCTGAGGTAGAGCAGCTGAAGATCCACTGCACCAAGCAGACGGAGGAGGTGAACCAGGTAGTACAGGAACTGCGCCGAGAGAACAGGGAGCTGACAGAGAAGTACGAGCTCATCTGTCAGGACCTGAAGGAGGCCAAGGAGGCCATTGCCCAGCTGCAGGACACCAAGTTTGCCTTTGAGGCAAAGGAGCGGCAAGCACAGAAGCTCAACCGGCAGCTGTGAAGTGGCAGGAAAAAGAAGCAAGAGATTTCTTACCCTGATCTAAGAGTAAACAGAAACCTTCAACTGCTGCAACTGAAAATCCCTGGACTGGTAAAAGCAACCCTTTCCCTTTCTCCTCAGACTAAACCTGTGTGCTGGAAAAAAATCATCTCTGTGGAGGCAAGATCTCAGGCGCAGCTGGAATTCTGCCCCAGAAGGCTCCTTTGTTAATGACTAAAGACCTCATTATGCTGGGAGAGAAATCTCATTCCAGAATCCCTTGTCACAGATCTGAGCCATAGGCATATGGAAACAGCTGCCAGGATCTAGGCACCTTCTCATGCCCCGTAGGGGTTGCACAAGGACAGAGCCTGGGAAAAGAACTGTCACTGCCTTGAGCCGCTGGAGAGAGCTGTGCTGCGAGAGTCTGCTGAGATGGAGAGAAGGATCATCATCTTGACAGTCCCTGTTGCTCTGTTTTGTTGCTAACTTTTCTCTGCTGGGCAGCGAGGCTGCAATGCTGTCCTTAGTAGGCTGTCAGCTTCCTTGCTGCCTGATGCTGGAAGAAATCAGCAAGAGCTTATGTCGTGCCTCATGCTTCCAAGTACTTTCTATCAAGGGCATGTTGGTCCAGAGGATCTTTTAATGCTATTACAGCCGGTGTTGTCCTCTTCCAATTCCAAAGAGAAGTATAAGAACTGGAAAGGTTTCTGTCTCGATTTCCATTTCAATAGCGTTAAATCCTAATGACTCCGTGTTTAGTATGCGAGAGTTAAAACCTCGGCTGAATATAACACTTTTTTTAACCAAAGAGCTATGTTTTGGCACCGGATTTACTTTTCTTTAGCGGAAGTAATGTGTATAAATGGACCGGGAATTACGAGGGATAAATGTATGTGGGCGTGGGGGTGAGAATTGCTTGTCAGAGGTTTTGCTTTCAAACTTTTCTCTCTGCTTCTGTATCTCCTAAGCAGCATTTGGGGTAGTCAGTGCCAAGCCCAGCTAAGAGCAGGTGACTTTAGACTCCACAGTGAATAGCAAGAGATCTCTGGGGGGAGTGTGGAAAGAGTGCTGAGAGAAAAGGCCTGAATGTTTAAATGGAGAATAGCTGGAATAGTTCCAGGAGGATCTTTCTTCATGTTGGCTGTGATGTAGCCAGCTTCTTTCTTCCCTCCAAAGCTTTGCTGTATTGTTATCTCTGCCTGGCAAGCTCCCTATTCCCAGCAAGGGCTGATGTTTGTGAGAAGCAGAGAAGCTGTTTCCATTGCTGAGGGCCTCAGGGTGTGTGTGGCACCAGGAGCCCAGGTGCACTCTGTGGGAGGAAAGGGAGTCAGCTCGGAGGGAAGGGAAACGTGGCTGCTTTGGTTTCCCTAAAGGTTTGGGCAGGGCAGGATAGTTCAGCAAGACCTTCTCTTAGGACTCAGTCCAGCCATGGTGAAAATAACTATAGTTTTGTCAGTCCTTACAAAATACTGAGATCAGGCCTAGAATTAGCTGGTTGTTGTTCCTTCTTTGCCCTCCTCTCTGCCACATCATTTGATGCCTGGTCCAAAGCCTTTGGAAATTCAAATCTTCCCATTAATTTGGCTGAGCTCGGGGCAAGACTTTCTGAGCAAAGGGCTAATATTTGTGTGGCATCCATGGGGAACAGGTTTTTCTGGTTTTGTTTCATGTGATAACATGTTTTGTTAAATTTGTGTGATTTAGACTTTTATTTTTTTGCTATTTTGGGTGGAGCAGATTTAATTATCTAGAAAACATTTGGGAGATTGGAGACTGTCCTTTATGTTTTCAAATGTTATCTGACTACAAATGGCTAGCCTTGACCCTTTGCTCCATGCTCACCAGTGACAGCTTGGGGAGCACAAGAAATCAACATTAATCATCATATTTGTTTGTCTAAGAACTAAAAATGTTTTCCCTTGGAATCAGTTCTCTAGCTCAAATCTGCTTACCACCTGTGATTTCTTCTACTTTTTATATATCATTAAAATGTAAAACCAAAATAAAAGGAAAACAAACAGCTGAGGGAGTGTCTGTTCTGGATAAGGCATTGCCTCATTTAATTCATGTATATGTTACTTTTTGAGAGTGTGTGTGTGTGTGTGCGCTTATGCTTGCTGAATATAATTATTCCTGTTTAAATCCTGTGCATCAAGGAATGGATAGAGACCCTCCAGATCTCTGTATGTTCACAGGTTAATCTCTCTAAATGAGATTCGCTGTGTGGCTGCCAAGTTTGCCCTGCGCAATATTTAAATCCATGATACAGAAAAAGAAAATGGGATTGCAGTGTCCTTATGATCATTTCTTAATAATTAGCAGGATTCAAAGTGTCTACTTTTAAGGAAAGCTGTAAGAATGATTTCCTGTAAATAACCTAAGATGTGGGGTGGGACATTAGAAAAACTAGATGTGCCTATCCAATGCTAGAAAAAATTAACACCGCTTCCCTTCCAATAGAGTCAGTTGTGTCCTGGTTTTGCTTTACATGACTTAAACTCAGGAGTAGCTGGGCTGGTTTTAAAACAGTGTTCATTCCATTACATATAATTCCTCTGGTTTTTTACAGGCAAATCTTTGTGTATCCAAGCATAGTCTTAGCAATGGAATAGTGCCTTCACTTGTATCCTGAGGTGCAGTGTATTGGAGTGCCTTTCACAACAAAGTTTGCATGGAATTAGTCACAGCACTTTGAAGTTGTTTTTTGCTTTTTGAACACCGACGTTATCATTACATGCTGCTTTTCTTCTTTAAACAGCCTAAGGATGAAGAGCTGAAACTTGGTGTAGTACTATCAGCTTGTTTAGAAAGCTAGCCTGAATAAAAGTCTTGCCTGATTTGGGTGAGAATCAAAATAAATATGAAGTGACAGGCTTGCCATTTCACTCATCTTGGAAATGGATGAAGAGAGGTATCTAATTCTTTGAATACAAAGAGTAAATTTATTTGAAGGCTCTCTTGGAGAGCGCAGCACAGGAATTGGCTCAGTTCTCAAGAAGGGACTAAGAGAAGAGAATCCTGCCAGACCAAGTGCCTGTGAGTTGGTCTGTTCCTGGAGCAGATTATAGCAAAATACTGCTGACTGCATTGGTTTCTGCAGTTCTGAGCTGCATTATGTGAAAGTGTCCAAGAAGGGAGACTGGGTAGGAATGAAGCTCGTACCTCTTTGCCCTCTTGCATTGCTGACTTCAGCACCTGGAAGAGTTTGTGTGTGGCCAGGCCTCTGCAGCAGAGATAAACCAGTGCAAGAGATACTGCAGGAGGATAACAGGCTTTGATGCACTTAAATTGTACAGCAGAGCCCATCGGTGTGTAATACACTTTCCACCCTTCCTCTAAGGACTTTGTAATGTCTCCTCAACGTGAAATTGAGCTGCTTTTCCTGAGGGGTTGATAGGATTCATTCTCTATACTGAGCAGCTGTCATTCAGAGGGCTAAATGACATGCCTATCCTGCAATAGAGAGTGAGAGTCTGGGAAGAATGGAGTTACTGGTGCACTATTCAAGTTCGAAAAAAGCTCAGTTCAGGTCGAATCAAAATTTACTTTACTTTTCATTTCTTTAAAAAATAATAAGTTAAAAAATCAGTATGACCAAAGGTTTCTTGTTTTCAGAGTAAGCTGAAGCCTCCTATTTTCAGACCCTTGTGCAGCTGATGGAGAGACATGCCATAATGTCCCCAAGTAGCAGTGGACTTGATTTGAGACCCTTATTATCCCAGAATTCCTTATTTCTTTACCTTCTCATTCAGCCATCAACACACTTACCTAGGAGGTGAGATTACTGTTCAGTATTATCCTGTGCTCAGAAATATTTGAGCATTTTCCCTGGATAAAATGCAAGTAGTAGGCTAAATGGAATGGCTGTCCATTTCCCGTGATTAGGCCATTGCTCTTATCTAAGCAACTGGACATTATTCTGAAAGCAAAGCAAGGCACACATCCCATTTTTAAGCATGTGACCCAGCCATAATAACACCACCCCAGATCCTTGCTCTTTGTCTAAATGACGATCTGAGCAATCAAGAACACCAGTTTGTAATGTGTCTATGCCGTGGTTTCCTGATCACAGTAGTCTCCTGGGAGGTTCAGATTTTGAAACCAAACTGAACACAGATTCTTCTCTTCCTTGCATGAATGCTCAAGCTACTGCAATAAGCTTCTCTTCTGGAGGCTTTGTGAGTCTTTCCTGAATTTTTTGGCTGCTGCTCAGGGAGG
This sequence comes from Cnemophilus loriae, assembly GCA_013397755.1. Lineage (NCBI taxonomy): Eukaryota > Metazoa > Chordata > Aves > Passeriformes > Corvidae > Cnemophilus > Cnemophilus loriae. The sequence continues at coordinate 39,164 of VZTF01004753.1, forward strand.
GAGGATAGGAGGTAGAAGAGTTAGGATTTAAGTTCCCCCTGGGTAAGAAGCAGGGTGTTTTGGTTTTATTTCTTGGTAATTAATTTCTCTGAAGTCAAGTCTGTTTTACCCACAACAGTAACCAGTGAGTAATCTTCTGTCTTTAACATATTTGACAAGTTTTTCCATCAGTTTTTTTTCTGTCATGTTAAGGGTGAGGAGTGATAGAGCATCTTGGTGNTGACAAGTTTTTCCATCAGTTTTTTTTCTGTCATGTTAAGGGTGAGGAGTGATAGAGCATACAGTGCTGTAAGTGTTAAACAGCCATAACTACCTAGACTGGAGCTCTGCCCAGTAAAGCAAGCAGATCTTTAAATGGTCTTTGGAAATAGCCTCTGGCAGTAAGGAATCCTGGTGGTTTATTCCCATGAAAGGTATAACAAAAGAGAAAGCAGAAGTCTTACTACTGACCTCTGGCCGTGTAACTGTTGAAGTCCCAATGCCACAGCTCTTGTAGAGGTTGCTTCTTGCCAAAAGCACTTCACTGATCAGGCTAGAAGGGGTCTCATGTTCAGCAGTATCCATTCACTATGCATTCATCTCAACTGCTTCTTCTTGACCTCATCTGGGACACCCAGATGCCAGGCTAGCCACTGGATAGACCTAGGGGCAAGAGGCAAATGCCTGTGGTCCTGCTGTGTTCATTCCATAATGACCCATCAGTGTCTTACCGAGAGATGAGAATGGTCTTGAATCAGTGGATTATCTAAAGGGTAAGTGGTGAAAACAATTTCAGCACAAGGATCATGTCCTTTCTCCCAGAGGAAAGGTACACATGCAAAACTTTCTGTGAAATCACAGGGCAAAGGTTTACTTCATATTTGCATTGCCTGTTTCTAGGTAAGCAATGGCATCGAGCTCAAATCCTACCCTAATAGCTTCTGATGTTGTCACATCTCTGCTGGAACCAGGAAGTATGAGGAGATTATTATTTCCTTTTTTTTTTTAATAAAAGAAATTTAATTGATGTTACGTGTTGCTTAGTTGTGGTAAAAGTCTGGTCACTTCTTTTTTCATTTCAGCATCTCAGGAGCTCATCTATTAAGTCTCTATGGGGTTAAAATTAATCCAGATGTGTTTACACAGTATCTGCTTTAATCCAGTAGGCACAGCTGTTTTTCGGATGTATCCTGGCTAGATTCCAACGTGAGCAGTCACATTTTCCCTGTCTCTGTACTCCCCTGTAGTTTATCAACAAGAACACAAGAACTACAAGAACATTATTAAGCTTGGTATTTCAAAAAAACATTAATTGAGGGTCCCACTGCCGTGAGAGGCATTTTAATGATTGGGTATTTATAAATTCATCTGAAGTTGTGGGGTTTTTTGCCCTCTAGTTTTTGAACCTTTGGGATTGGATTTCAAGCCTTTACTTGCCAATGGGCTAAAAGCTTTAAACTGATCTGAAAGTTTGGTTTATTCATAGAAGGCCAGGGGTTCAGGTTTTGGTTTGACCAGATATCATGAAGCTTAAGATATAAGGTGACACCTGGCAGGATGACATTAGCCAATGGCCAATTGAGAGTACAGGTGGAAAAAGAAAAAGCACGTGCTCATGTAACTACTTTCTGATGGGAAAGGAAGGACCACAGCTTGGCCCCAGGCCCAAATTTATTTTTCTTAAAAGAAAATTTGAATGTAAAGAGGCAGGACAATAGTTTATATATTGTTAATTAGGCATTAACAATGTCCAATTTTTGTTTCTCCTGACAAGGATAACATAGGTAGCCATGCATCTGCACCACCATTAGATCTTCTTCTGGGGTGTGTTGTGTCTTTCAATATCTTGTGGGTTCCCCTGCTGCTTGGTGGAGGTGTTGCCATTTTGTGTTGGGTTTCCTGTTAGGGCTTATCCTTGTTGATTGTGGCAGAGTTAGCTTTGGCAGGAAAGTACAGGATTGCTTTTGCTTGTGGAAAAGATGTGACTTTTATTTGAACTCTATCCCCTGTGAGATGTGCAATGGTAGGATTTGAGTACTGTGTACCTTTCATGGCTAGCTGCCAGACAGGGATTGAACAGCAGGGATGAAGAGAGCCGTATCCCTGGAATAAAATGGCTTCTGTGTCACCTGGTGCATTTACGAGTCCGCTAGAAACTTCCATTTGGAGCTGTGCACATCTAGGCTTGTCAACAGTTGGCAAAGATATTTTCCCTTTTGATCATCTAAAGCAGCAGCATGGCCAAGAAGACAGTAGTGATACCAGTTCTGGAGATTTCATTGCACATCTTGATGTGTTCCTTGGAAGACACAACATGTGAAGTTACCTGAAGGTAGAAGCAACATCTTTCCTTTGGAAAGCAAGGTTCTCTCTCTTATGGTTACAATGATGAAAAAGGACTCTAAAACTGGAAGGCAAAATATAAAAGACCAACCCAAACTTAGGACTTTAAAGCTATTCTCATAATCATGGAAACCTCGGTCATAATACTAAATAGGGTTGAAATGCTGGTAGCTGTTATAATTGCTGGACCAGAATCTATTTTTCTAGATCTGTGGTCTCTGTATTTCATTATTTAATTGTTTTATACTAAGCAGAGGACAAAATCAATGGGGGGGCAGATTTATCTGTTTGCAAAATAAAACAACAGCAACACATAAGTTGTTATGCAATGTTTTCTCTAGTATCCACATGATTAAAACCACAAGTTTTTCCTTGTAATGCATCCAACTAGATTCCTTTTCCTTTAACAGTTTTTATGTTGTTAAATTGTTCCTTCACGGGAGTTTTCAGGCGGTTTCTGAATTGCGTGGCATTTGTTAGAGGGAAAAATAGAGAAACCTGTGCTGCCATTGTCTTTGGTTAAATTCAGGTCTGTGTTCAAAGTGCTGCTGTTTTCAGATTTTAGGGGTCTGCTTTGCCTAGACCCAAATCTAGCTGTGAATTGTATTTAAGTTCAAAGTTTCTTTTGTCAAAAACGCGTTTGTGAATTGTGATTCAGGCTGTAGTTTTAAAGTAAATGTAAAGTTAAATATTTTTTTTTTTCAGAGTTAAGAACTTACTGATAATGAATACTGAAGGGATCTGTGGATAGCTGTCTCTCTTTTTATATGATGCCTACAGCTAAAATAAAACTAGTTACAAAGGGCTCCACCCCTGCAACAACTTTAGGCACTGTTTAGAGCTCATGTGTGTGCTCACACGCAGACTACAGAAGCTAGAAACAATTCCAAGGCAGGCGTGCCTGTGTGCATGCTTACGACTCTGGCTTTCCAAAGCAAAAGTGAAAACTCTGGTGAAGAAACGGAGAGGCTGAAGGGGTTAAATGAAATACAACTCTGCTTTTCCTGTGCAGTAAGGATTAGTAACCAAACAGAAGCGGGAGAGAAGGGCGCTGAAGTGCCACCGTTTCAACGAGAACGATTGGAAAGTGGGTTCTGGAGCTTGACTGCAGAGTGTCTCCAACTTTCGTGCTCACCTGTCACAGGCACATGCAGAAGGTAGGACTTGACTGTGTGTTCTGGGCTCTCTCCTGATCCCTCTACCTGGATATCTATTCTCTATTAGTCTTTTCAGTGCTGTTTGTGCTCTTTAAACTATCTTTTATTTCCCACCAATTTTTCTTTCCTTTCAGTTAAAAGAGTACGGGGCAGAGGAGAGACCGGAGTCCTTACGACTGCAAAATTTTATTTCTTAGAGGGGAGGGAAGAAGATGCTCCATGAGTTTAGTGAACATGCATACCTTCGGCACGCCGCTAATCCCAGCGGGACTTGTGCTGTTGCTGATGTTGCGGCTGGGGGGAGCAGGGAGGTGCCCGGGGAAGATGTGTGTGACAGGATGCCGGGCGAGCCCCCCGGCGTCACACACACATGCTCTGTTAGCACACAGGGTGCGAGGCAAATAGAGCAGGGATATTGGCTGCAGGAACGGGATTCTGGCAGGCGGGAATAAAAGCCTTCTGGGTGGTACTGCTCTTGCAGCCCGTGACTGTCACCCCTGGAGAGCTGCGCTCCTGCTCGTGTGCCGGCAGGTGCTGAGGGCAGGGTGTGGCCCCGCATCACTCTGGTGTTGCCTTCAGCTGCGGGAGGGGAGCTGTGAGGGAGGCCCGGCCAAACGATGCCGTCAGAGCCAACAGACCTGTTCGTGAAAAGGGAGCTTTTCGGGGCCGGGTCTCCTACCCCTGAGGGAGTCTGGGGTGTGAGGCAGTCCAAGGTGGCAGCTCCAGGGATCCGGGGACCTGTCCTGACACGGAGGAGGTAATGGCCTGGAAGCAATGTGGAAGGGCTGTAGATTTGCCTGGTGCACCGGCTGTTCCATGTGGGTGGTGAGGTGGAAGTAGAGGAGCAGTTGATTTGAAGCTGAGTTTCAAAGCTTTGATGAAGCTTTTGAATTGAGTCCCTAGGACTAGGAATAACTGGTATTAGTACGGGACCTTAGTGAAATGTTAGGTTTCTTTAGGTCTGCCTGTAGCGACCTTAAAGTGATTTTGTAAACACCTTTGTTTGATACTTTGGAAAGTGTCTACACAAACACACGTTTACCCTTTCTGCATTTTACTTACAAGGCCCCTCAACAGCTTCTTTGTAAACTGGCTTGCAGCTTATATGTTTTTATCCTGGACTCTCAGAGATGTACCACACACTTTAATGCCAGAGCATTCACAGTCTCTGTGGATAGAGCAGCCATGAAAAGCCATTCTTTCCAAGGTGCAGTGTGGGGGTGAGCCAATGTGCCACACAGCCGTGTGTGTATGGCACAGCCTCACTCGGGGCTCCCAGGATAAAAGCTCTGCTGTTACAGGGAGCCAAGAGAGGTGTTTGTGATGAGGAATGAGGATGGATAAAGTCACATGTCTTTGGTATGGCACTAACTTAAACTAGTATTTGTTCAAGTCAGTGAATTAATTGACTGACAAAATGAAAAAAATTAAAACAGAGCAAATTTGCTGTCTCTGGAAGTTTTGTGCTTTTTTTCTGTCCAGTGTGAGACAATCAAGACTTCTTTTTCAGGCCTGTCTTCAGGTTCTTATACAATGTGATGTGTCCTGACACCTTAAAGGGGTTTGGTTTTGAAATATTTTGCTCTATGAATGTAAGTGCTTGATGGCATCACAGAAATGCTGGGATAGGGAGAGTTTCTTTGTAGCATTTGCCTATTCCAAATCTCTTTGCTAGTAAACAGTCCACTCTGAATGTTGTGTTTGATAGAAAGTGTGTGATGAGTGATTTGAGCTGATTTTTCAGGCAAGGATGTAGAGCTTTGTTTGCTGGTCTCTATATGTGTTTATGTTAAAATGAATATTAGGTAAAAAACAAAATTGTCTTAATTTTAAGGGAAAGTAGCCACCACTGTGCTGTAAAGAATTTAGAGGATGGATGATCTCAAATGTTGCTGTTCAGTAAGTGCTGTAACTTCTGATGCAGATCACTTCGCTTTGGCTTTGGGATGGGCTCTCTCAGATCCAGCTGCTCGCCAGCTTGGTAAAGGAGAATGCAGGTAGATCTCACCTAATCTAGCTGCTTCAGGGATTAATTGCCTCTTAAATTAGGCACCAAGATTCTTTTGGAGTCTAGGAGAATGGCCGTGTCCAGACTTGCTAAAAGGGTTTAGGAAAGAGGAAAGCAGTTAAGTTGTTGCAACTGGTTTTCTTGGTAGCACTTTGAGTTTCAGTCAAAGGTGCAAAGTTTATTCTTTTTGTTCTGTTAAAATAGGAGACATGGGTGGAGAAAAAAAAAACAACTCTGATCTTGATTGTGGACCCCTTCTTCTGAATATAATGTAAATAAAGCAAAATACTGTTCTGTGCCTCAGGATATGTAGAGCTTAGGCTACCAGAAGGCTTTCTCTTTGTTTAGTGGAGACCTTAAGTGTTAACAAAATGTTAACCATTTTATTCGTTCATTTATGTACCTAGTGATTTATAATACACAGCAAACAAATAGCTTTTTTGTAAGAGGATGGGAGCTGCTGTTTTGTATGAGAGAAGTACCTAGAATACACAGGATGCAATTACAGCAGTCCTCAGAATTAGCATGATAAGCTCATCATTAGCTGAATGAAGGGGGAAATGTTTTCCCAGTGGCATATTGATGCTCAGTGAACACCAGAGGAAATAGGTTGCTTTGCTCTGAGGCCTGTGGGAAGGATAATACAAAAGTGATGTAAGCCCTGCAGTGTACCTGCCGTAGCTACTGAGCCCAGGCAGTGATGGATGATTGCTCGGATTCAGGACAGTCATTTGCAGTTATGCCCATTGTATGATGGACTTGTCAAAAGGACTTATTTCTCTCAAAATGATACTCTGCTGGATACAGCTTCACAGGCTCATTTTTTAGCACTCCTGGATCTGAACTGTGATTTGTTTTGGTCCAGTCTTGTCTTGGACAATGAATAATAAGGGTTGCTACATGTTTGGGAACGGACTTTAATATAAAAGTACTTGAATAGGTGTCTACTCATATGCATAGCCTATGATCAAATCATTTGTTTATGCTTTCTCACACAGTAACAAGCTCACCTTCCTGACATGCAGATGTGATGTATAGAAAACAAGTGCCATCCACAGATTGTTTATTTCTCTGCCTAGCCCTTAAAGCAGTAATTGGAGGCTCTGGTTTGGGCATCTGTGGGAGAAACCAGCTTCAGAGCAAAGAACCAATTTATTTTTAGATCACACCGTTGTCATTTTGCTGTGATCACACCGTCGAGCATGTGCTTCCTTTGAGAGCTCTCCAGGCACTGCAGTGTGATCACACCCTCCTAAGATCATTTTTTATGAAGTTAATTTTTAGTGACAGATGAAAGATGCTAGGGCCAGTATCCTTAGAGACAGCGGCCCCAATTCCACTAGCACGTATTCTCCCTCCCAAGTTTGTTAGCCTAAAGTTCTGGTTTAGGTTGTGATTTTGTTCCATTTTTGTTTCTTTTAGTTCACCTCATGTTACTCATCTTTCTCTTGCACAGTAATATAAGTAAGCCCACAGATTTCTCTGGGGGAATTTCTGCCTCATACCACTGAAGGTGTGTCTGCATTACAGTCTGTAGGGGCGATTCCTTAGGGAAGAGATGTACCCTTACAAGTGTGGTGTGTTTGACATGTTTACCTGTACATATATATATATAAAACTGAGTTAACTTTAAACGAAAAAACCTGTCTTAGGTTCCAGAAACAATGTAGAGACAGCAGCAATCAAAACCCACATGAAGTTCGGGGTAAATAGTCTCATATTTTCCTGTCTATTATTAGTCCTCAAGCAAATTTTTTAAAAGGTTTCACAGGTGTTCCCTGTGCATATATACTACAAGCATACTGTTGAATGTAGTGCTAACATGCTCTCATTGAACAGAGATGTAAATCTTGCAAAGAGAGGCAGAGAAAAATTTGCGTTGTTTTAAATCTCCTCTTGAGATAATGCTGATTTTTTATTTTTATTTTTTAACCCATTAATTAAATTAATTAAAGCACAGAAATTGCTGTGTTTATATTTAGGATGGAGTGAAGTTAAATAAATTTGAAGCAATCTTCTAGCATGAAAATCCTTTATTTTCCTAAAGAATTCTCAAAAATTTGAATTGTAAGAGATTAGTTTCAGCTGGGTAACATGCTTAGGTGGGGACTGGGGAGTGAAGTCCCTCCCACTGTAAGTGAAGAGCAGGTTTGAGACCTGTGGAAACTGGATAGGCACAAGTCTGTGGGGCCTGATAAAATGCATCCCAGGGTCCTGAGGGAACTGACTGATGTGGTTGCCAAGCCACTCTCCATGACACTGGAAAAGTCATGGTAGTCAGGCAAACTTCCCAGTGACTGGAAAAAGGGAAACATTTTTCCTATTTTTAAAAAGAGGAGAAAGGAAGACGCAGGTAACTAAAGACTTGTGAGCCTCCCATCTGTGCCTGGGAAGATTGTGGAGCAGATCCTCCTGGAAGCAATGTTAAGACGAATGCAAGACAAGGAGGTGACCCAAGACAGGCCAGCATGGCTTCACTAAGAGCAAATCCTGCCTGCCCAGCCTGGTGCCCTTCTGTGGTGGAGTGACTGCAGTGGTTGACAAGGGAAGACTGACTGATGTCACCTATCTAGAATTCTGTGAGGCTTCTGACAAGGTCCCATATGAAGGACTTGGCGGTTCTCGTGGATGAAAAGCTGGACATGAGCTGTCAGTGTGCTCTCACAGCCCAGAAAACCGACCACATCCTGGGCTACATCCAAAGCAGCGTGGCCAGCATGGCAAAGGAGCGGATTCTCCTCTTCTGCCCTTGTGACAGCCCACCTGGAGTGCTGTGTCCAGGTCTGGGATCCTCAGCATGAGAAAGACATGGAGCTGCTGGAGCGAGTCCAGAGGAGGCCACAAGATGCTCAGAGGGCTGGAGCACCTCTTCCATGAGGAAAGGCTGGGAGAGCTGGGGTTGTTCAGCCTGGAGAAGAGAAGGCTTCAGAGAGACCTTGTTGCTGCCTTCTTGTATTTAAAGGGGACTTAAAAAAAAGATGGTGAGTGACTTTTTACGTCGGCAGGTAGTGATAGCACAAGGGGTAATGATTCTAAACTAAAAGAGGGGAGATTTAGATTAGATATTAGGAGGAAATTCTTTACTCAGAAAGTGGTGAGGTACTGAACAGGTTGTCTAGATAAACTGGGGATGCCCCATCCCTGGAAGTGTTCAAGACCGGGTCAGATGGGACTTTGAACAATCTGGTCTAGTGGAAGGTGTCCCTGCCCATGGCAGGGGGGTTGAACTAAATCATCTTTAAGGTCCCTTCCAACCCAATCCATTCTATTATTTATAAACAGCAACAGTGCTCAGTGTCAGGTGATATTTCAGGTCAGGCTAAATAACTCATAGAAATGAAGCTTAAGCTGTGACAGGACAGTAGTAAATGTAAAAGATTGTTTAGCCATTCCTCTTCAATTATGCTAGTGTTTGAGGTATTATATCCTTGCCATGTATTTTCCATAGGCAGTGTGTGGCTTCTTTTAGCAGTGTCTAAATCAGTCTGTGTGCTTGTCATTATCCCTACATGCTCCCAGATTTAATTAACAGCTAAGCACAGTGAGACTACCGAAATAGAAGGCAGAATCCTATCTTTACTCCTTATAATAAATCTCTTGCTGCAAACCTAATAGTGGGAGGCTAGTTGCATAAAATTGAATCTGAGCTGATATTAATAGGTAGACAGAAAATTGCCCTCATGAAATACTGTATTAGCTCCTGCAAAGGGCTGGCATAGTGATTACATTTGCTTGGAAGATGCTGCTTCACTGACCTAAGCCTGAGATACATCACTGCACATTTTGGAGAGCGAGAATGAAGCAGGTCTGCATCTTCCCCACCCACTGATAGGGTATGGTGTGAGGCCCTACTAGAATCTCTGTGTGTTGATTGATCAGGCTTTTGAGCCTGATGATTTTTCAGCTACTGCTTTGTGTGATTTCACTATTCAGAGGCAGCTGTGGCTTCCCCAGGTGTTGCTGAACGTTGCTTTGCTGTAGCAGTCCTCTGTAAAAAACATTGTCAGTCTGTGTCAGCTGCGTGAAGTGATGGCCTGGTGCAGATTCACGTGCCTGTTAGGAATTAGGCTGAAGGCTGAGTTGAAAACTATTGGTAGAGCAGGCTCGAAGATGCTTCTATGTTACCACTGCTCAGTTCTCCAGCCAGCTGGTGCTCTGCTGCTGTGCTTGTTAGCAAGTTTATCTTTTTTTTTTTTTTTTCATTTAACAAGGTGAATTTTAAAGTTATTATAGCTGAACGTTTGTCTTTCATAATATGCATAACATGGCTGAAAGTACATCTCAGTGGGATTACTTTTCTTGATAAGGATTCTTCAGCTTCTGACATGTATTTAGAATGAATTACTAAATCTGGATACCAGTGGTAAAGACACCACCGTAAAACTTCTGCTCAGACAACTTGTATTTTCTTCATTTTCTCTCCTTTCCCATTAAGCCCTTTCAGCCAGTCCTGTGTTTGAACTCATTTATAAACATTTACGCCTTGCTTTGTATACAAACAGCTCTTCATGAATGTGGTTCATTGCATGGTCAAGACAAAGGAAATCCAGCATCCTTCTGTTTTAACAGGCACATAGAAATTATTCGGCTTATCTGCCCCAACCCAAAGGACATCAGGCCCAAGATTTTCTTTGAAAAATTGTCCAAAAAAGGATGATTTACTGTGGCTGGGGAAGAAAACAGGCATGTTAAGTATCTTGAATGTGATATCATCTGCCTAAAGCGGTGATTTGCTTCCTGGTTCCTCTAGGCTCTGTGATGTGGTCCTTGTGCTCTCCCCACTCAGCTCACATCCTAAGCAAAGGGAGGTTTTTCCCTATCTTTCATCCCTGCTTCATGGAACCCTTTCTCTCCCCACCTTCATCTTAGCTTCTTTCTGTGTGTGTACATCTTCCCTTTTTAATTCTTCCGGCAAAAACTTAAAAGGTGTTTCTCAGTTGTCAAGGCAAACAAAAGCAAGCTGGAACAAAGATATGCTGGATGGTTTTTAGAGCAAAGCAAAAATCATAATGTCTTTAGAAAATGTAGTGAATCTAAAGGCTCAAAGACTTTGCTCTGAGTCAATGACTCAAAAAATTTATGTCAGTGAATAACTAGGCAACATATCATCATCCTTTCTGGCTTCTCACCTCCTTCAATCAGACTTCTAAAAATATAACATCAAAGTGAGATCTGATGTGTTTAAGGGGAGTGCAGGAAAGGGAAGGAATTTCTGAAAAGGTGTGAGTAGTGGGATCCCTGTGGCAACGTCTGCTTTAGTGCTGGATGTGCTAAACTTTACAATAAGACATTTCTGTTGATATTGCAACAGGTAAATATTTATTGCTGGGATGGCCGACCTGTATCTCACAAGCTGTGCATGCAAAGGCAGCTTCTGTGTCAGGGTTACTTCAAAGGAAATGATAGATCTATACTGGGAAATTCAAATTCCCAGCAGGGAGATGAAATTACTTGTAAGGACATGCCAAAGTCAGTAATGCTGAGTGGCTTTGCCACTTACCTGCATGTCCAGCTAAATCTCATCTAGATTAGACAAGTGGGAACCCTGAAGGAGTCTCTTTACCTTCTGCCTATGAACCTCTCCTAGAACAATCCCTGACCGACACCTGTGATATGTGTCTTTGGCCAAAGATGATTTAGAAATGTGGTTCACAGGCCAAAGAAGGCTGGTCTGTCTTATGTGCTAAACAGAGAAGAACCACATAACACTGGCTGTCCAATTATTTTCAAAAAGAATAGAGAAAACCTGATAAGTGTGTGAGCAATTTATGAACTCATGAAACTTGTTTTATTCTGGCTTTATGGCCTGATTCTGTAGTGCCTAAACAACTTAAGTTCTTGCTTACACAAGGCTGAGTTATTCATAACATTACTTTTAAATTTGGTTTTCCTTCCTGTTGAAAAGAAAAAGTCATCATCTAAATGGATTAAAAGTTCAACACATCTCTTCATCCTGGTCCAGTATCTTTTCCCTCAAAATGTAACTTTATTGCTTTTGAGACCCTGTAATTAGACATCTGATTCAAAGTTATTTTCGTATATATACAGGCAATGTAGGTCTTGTTTCCCCAGGAACGTGGATGTTAAGAGGTTGTTTGGAAAAGTGGCCAAGTTTAAGTAAGCAATCTTATTTGCGCATTGGAAGGCAGGATTTACACACGTAAAATAAATATAGGAGTCATTAAAACTGTCCTCGATTCTAAAACATACTCATCGTCTTCATGAAGATTTGACTGATCTTGCTAAGCCTGCCTGGCCCCGGATAAGAGTTTCTAACTAAATAAAATATTTTTACAGCAGCTCACTGCTGGCTCCACTGTAAAGAAGTCTCCAAGTCTGCCCATCTGTCTTTTCTAGAACTTCTGTTTGTAAAGGCAAAAGCTTCTTTCCTAAGTGGGTTCAGTGTTAAGCCTTGAAATAAGGGTGCTTATCCCAGTTTCCAGTGGTAGTAGAGTTCTTGTGTTCTGTTCAGTTAGGAAATTCCAGCCATCTCCTCTGTCGTCCTCCCACGCTCCTGTTTTGGAATAGAAGGTTCCTGAGCTGCTAAAGTTAGATTCCAGTTTGAATTTCTCCAGTGTTTGGAGAAGCTTGGGTCAGCATCTCTTATAGAAAACAGCCCAGAGCTGAACTCTGAAGCCAATTCTTTTTGACCAAGCTCACAGATGGCTGGAACCACTCGCCACTTCAAGCCTTTTATTCATCTCACCCAAGCAGTTAATGCCAGATGTGACTGTCTAGACAATTTCTGGTGTACAGGCAGAGGTTTCAGCTGGGCACATCTCTATTTCTGGTTAAAGGTTCTGGTTGTTCCTTACTTGTTGTGAACTCATAAACCCTCTCCCTGAGATAACTTCGTATTTTAGCACTATGGCAGGAATTCTTCCTTGTGAGCTTTCCAGCAGCTGTTCCATAGCTTGAGCATAAAGTCACCATTTCCCCTCAGGCCCTGCTGCTGTTTCTGGGTGGAGGAGGGGTGGAGATGCTGTTCTAGCACATAGAGGGAGAAGGGAGCTGGGGAGGGTTGAAGAAAACTGGAGAAGGGCAGGATGCTCAGTGAGCAGCAGCTGCTGTTGTTAAAAGTGAAAGAACTGCAAAACACTGTCCTTTTCATTCCTTCCCCTGCATACCCAGCCTGCAGTGAGAAGAAGAATGGCAAACGAGCAGAATAAACATATGCTGCTGTACCCCAGGTCCTGCAAGGAGTTAAAGGGCCATTCAATCCAGAAACAGAACTTGACCCCTTTTTTTTTAAGGTTTCAGACAGATTCTTCAGTCCCATCTGTTGTGGTTGAAACTAACGTGAAAGTAATCAATGCTGAATTCTACATCTGAGGAAGCTTTTAAAATAACAAGTTTGTTGACGCTCAGATAATCAAATACAAGGTTTGTTTTCCAGTGGGGAATTTCATAGGTTGCAGACAGCCCTGTTCTTTCTTCTGCTGATCCTTCCTGGAATCTCTTGACTAGTTTAATAGGGCTGGATGGTCTAAACATTTTAATGCTGAATTTGGGACATATGATAGCAATTTCCATGGAAGTGCAGTGGCACAAAAGTACGAGCAAGCACCAGAGCTGTAACCTCTTGCTGCATTGAAACACGGGGTTGCCCCATACATTGGGTTCTGACTCTAGTTGTATCCTCAGAGAATCTTTTTGTCCTACCTGGCTAAAAACGTCCAAGATACTAACTACCTGGAGAATGGGAGCACTGCTAGCCCTGGTGACCTGCTCCTCTAGCCTCTTCTCCAGGAGCCTTGTGTGGTTTGGTCCCAGCTCCCTGTCTGCCTCTTGGCTCAGATGCTGGAAAGAGCTGGCAGACAGTTCATTAGCAGCAGAACAAGGATTTGATTTTCAAGGCCATATCTGTGGACCTGAGATGTGGCTGGAAATTGAATATGTGAGAGAGGAGTGCTGGGGAAGAGATTTTTTTTTCCTCTGGGTAGTAGGAATAGGAGCTGATGTCAAATATTTACCTCTGATATGAACACCATTCAAGGAAGATGCTGCTTTCCAAGTGCTCTTTCCTAGTGCTGTGGGCATGTTATAAGGTCATTCAGGAGAACTTTGCTGTTGGTATACATGGAACTTGTAGCAAAAGGCTCTCTTCTTGCCTGTGCTTCCCCTGAGAAGGGATATGACACTTGGTAGGGTTGTGACACAGATCCAGCCTGATTTGGTCACTGGCCTCTACAGCGCAGAGAGCATTTTTTGCCTCTTCTGGAGGGTATCCCCAGGTTGTTTCTTCCTTGATTTGAATAGGAAGAGTAGTGGTGGCACATGTGGGTGATAGAGGGTATATAGTCTTCCCCCTGTTTCCTAAGAATGACTAAACCAAAATTAATGGACGTCTTTTCATATAAAAATTTCTATATCTTAATTTTCATATGACTCTTATGATTGGCACTCAGTATTTGGAGAGAGTTTATCAGTGCTTGTTTTCCCAATTCCGTTTTTCCTGCTCATTGCTATTTTGCACACAGATTTTGGTGCAACTGAATTTTTTTAGTAGCTTTTACATCTGAAAGAGAAAGTATTTAGGAACAAGCTTTTTATTCTCAGCGTGGTGAATGTTGAGAGTGTTAAAATCCATGGTGTGTATGGATTTGGAGAGTTGTAATAAGATCTGTTCATTGAGGCCTAAGACTATAAGAAAAATGGCTGCTCATCATAAAGTAACCTGAAATACTCAAATACCAGATCAAGTAAGTTTCATTTTGGTTATTTCTTGGTTTTGATGTCATATCCTCATGCAACAATGATTTTATATCAATGTTATCATTGTTAATAGTGATACACATTCTGTATTTTATCTGGATTTAATAGGCCAGGCTAAAAGAGAGATATATGAAGTTTTAATATTAAAACAGATATTTTTACAAGGACTGATGAAATAAACATTTCTTCCTTGATGCTTTTGTGTACTGTGAAAGGAAAATTTCTCCTTTTACCTTTCCTTTCCCAAGTTAGAAAGAAGCTCAAACTAGATAAAACTGTGCTAGGAATACCTAGTCCATCTCTTTTTTTTTTTTTTTTGTTCCCTCGGCTTAACTGGTCACAAGGTCAGGAGAAAATGGTGATGAGAAAGAGTCAGTCTGTAGTGGCTGAAGTGTCCCTGGTCACAGCTGTGAACGCTGGTGAGTGGTGGTTGGTGTGGGCTGCAATTCAAAACAGGAAGGATTAAGTAGCAACAGGGAATACACCAGCAAAGTATTGTGGTCCCAAATGTGCATAATGCCCCAAATTGAGGAACTGTTGTGTGCTGCCATACCAGCCTACATGACCTGATCTCCTTTCTACCTCTGCAGAGGGGATAGAACTACTCATGGTGGAATCTAGCTATAGCTGTCCATGATGAATTGTTGGATTTTAAACAAGCACAACCACACAAGGTGAATGTAGGGTACAAAAATCTTAACTGTGGAATTTTTTACCTTGGTTTGGTTGAAGTCATCTTCAAGTATTTTATCAGGTGTGTACGTAAATGGGTGGGAGGGCAGACGTGCAACAGCATGCACCTTCCACTGTGCCTGGGGATGGTGTTCTCATAATACCAGGGGAAAGTTCAGGGAAATATTTACTCTCAGTAATTATATCCTGGCTTTCTGTGCAGGGTAATTTCAGTCTTTGCAGATGCCTTCATCTATCCAGGGAGTGTAGTGATAAAACTGCATTTCTTCTCTCCCCTTGATTTTACTTCCACCTCCATTTTTACTGCATGGTATCGTAGCTTTTCCACCAAACAAGCAGCAAAGAAGCAAGCAATCCTGATGAGTAATTTTTCTGTTCCCACAGGCAGAGATGAAGAACTTGTTCCTTCTGCTCATGCTAACAATGATGTCACCTTCTGCATTTTCAGTAAGTAAATGCTCTTCTGAACACTGTTACAAGACGTGAAAGATACTTCTGTTAAAAACTGTCAACATCTGTAACTCAAGTGCTTTGTAGAAAGTATTTCTGAAAGAGCTAATAGGTTCAAGTCATCAGGCCTATTGTGGTACATCTTATGAAAAGTCTAACATGGCAATTAAATAACAGAACTCTGGTAGTGCCTTTGGTTCTAGGGATGTTATCTGCAAAGCAGTAATTGCTGTCTCCTGCTTCAAAGCTAGACAGAGTTATCACTTGAAATAAAGAGAATGGATTTTTGGTTAGCTCGTTTTTCTCTCTTCTTTGGTCTTGGAAGTATTAGCCATGTGGTTTATCTCTACTGGGAGAGGTTACTTTATGTTAAGTCAATGTGACATTATCAGAAAAAGAATGCAGCTATTAAGAACTGGGATTCCTCTTCCTTTCTGAGTGAGAAGCAGGATCTTTCCGATGTAAATGCAGCTTGAGAACAGTTTCCCTGACTTGAAGTTAAACTTTGTTAGTGAGTTGGACATCTAAGTTAAAGGATGACGTGCAGAGTAGAGTGGAAGTGTTAGCAAAGGAAGACATTACATGTTTGTTAGGTGTAAAGGAACACAGAGTGAGGGGAAAAAAGAGGCAATTATCACTTGGAGTAAGTGTTTTGCTTTCTAGGCCACCTTTGAAGATCAGGGATGAGAGACCAGAAATCAAGCAGAGTTTGTTAGTTGCCATATTTTCTCTTACAGATGGAAATATGCTTAAACGAGTGCTTGCTGTCTCACATCTAATAAAAAATCATACTGTATGTTAAAAGAACCAGAAATTGAATATATTCTATTCAGTTCATCTCTTCACCTGCCTGTCTCCAATTTGGAGATTTTGGTGATGTTTTTGGGAGGGATATGACTGAAATACCCTGAGTCTGTGAAGGCTGATGTTTCTCTGTAGCATTAGACTCTATCCCCTGCATGCAATCAATAGTTCCTCTTGAAGCCATGCTGAATGAAAGGAGAAGTTTTGCTTGGCCACCACGTAAGTTCAGTTTCCATGACATGCTGGATCTGTCCAGGTCATGAGGAGCAGGAAGATCCAGCAGCACTGAGGCACTCTGCTGTAGTAATTCTGTATTTTGTTTCTAGTAGGGAAGAGAGAAATGGTGTTTGTTTCATGTGGGCCGTTCCTTACCCGATGCTAATGCAGTCAGGCTGACCATAGCAAGAGATGGCCAGCTTGCAAGAGCTGGAGCTGTCAGGACTGATTGTAGTGATGGAACTCAAGTCTGTGCTAGATCAGGCTGAGCACTGAGAGAGTAGTGGGGCTGCCTGAACTCGCCCAGGTGGGTAAGCTCTGGAAAAGCAGTGCCTGTTTCACCTTTCATGATCTTTAGGCATTAGTTGTTAGTTAGGTGATGTCCAATACTTACATTTGCTCCTAGATTGTACTGCAGGTGTGCTAAAGCGAAGGTTGGCTTGAAGCTTGGCTGAAATTCATATTCAAATACATTTTATCTGAACACCATTTCTTTCTATGGATCTGCATTTCTAGGTTGAAATGCTGGTTTTCAATTTATTCTAAATAAATCAGCATTGTTATTGTTTAAAGTGTTAATCTATTGAATAAACTTTTAGATGCCTTAACCAGGTTTGACACAAAGGGCAGAAGGTGCACAAAGACATCAAAGTTAAGGTCATACAGAAACAGTAAAAATTACTGTGAGGAGAGAGAAAGTGGAGATTTTACTAATATTCCTATAGAGGGAAAGGTAGAAAACATGCACAAGAATAATTGTAGTGGGTAGGACTAGTTTGTTTTGCTCTATATCCTGTTTCCAGCTATGTCACAAACATGTGTCTGGAAAAAAACATTAAAAGATAGGCAAGTACAACTTCCCCCAGTACACTTCCAGTTTATGAACCCTTTGAGCTTGAGATGTCTCTGTTTCTCTTCCCTGAATTTGGTCAATGCCTCATTGAAGCCATAACACCAAGATCCTGCTCTTGAGAGCTAAATATCAACTATCATGTAATGATTTCTTAATATTAATTATTCATTAATAAATAATAGCAGTTTGGGATAGGATTTGTGTTTTCCCCTGTGCATCGCCTAAGTTGGCTACATGAAATCTCCGCTGTCATTTTAGTGATAAATCACTTATAGTGTTTTTCCATAGCTCTTTGCAGTATGTCTCTGGTTTTCTGTTGTCCTTTATTACCCTGTATTACCCTTATCATCTGCTTTCGTTACTTCTGTGGTTTTGGCATAACTAATAATTGTGTTGAAGCATTCCGGTTCCTTATGGAATTCTGCTGCTAATGTCAGTTCTTGCAGTGGATGGAGATTTTATTCCTGCTTTTGTCTGTGGGCCACCAGCTCATCATCCATTGAAGAACTGTCCTTCTGACTGCTTAACTTCCTTCAAAGCTTTAGGTGAAGGATTGTTTTGAAAGTTTTTTGGAAATCTGAGTATATCTGGCAGGTTACAATTGTTGACATGTTTGTGAATTGAAGAACTGTGATGTTCTTAGAAGGATTTGCCTTTAAAAGTCCTATTGACTTTTTCCCAAACATCCTGTATTTATACAGGTGCCTGCTAGTTCTGTTCTTTGTTATAACTTCTATTAATTTATCAGTTGACGTCAGTTTTACGCTCTGTGAATGTACAGTTCCATGGGTTCCCCTGGGATCATTTTGTAAACTGGTGTCAGATTTTCCACTTTCCAATAATCACATGTTGAAGTGGATTTAGCTGAGAGGGTTGTCTGCTAGTATGTAACAGTTTATCCATTTCAACCTTGAGTTCCTGTTAGGCCCCTTGGATAAACAACTTCTGGTGACTTCATACTGTGTGTTTTGTCCACTTTTCCAAATAAGCTTGGGGTCATAAAGTTTACTCACAATCATCCTCTTTGTAGAGTTTTCTGAATGTCCTCCATTTCTTCCACAAGGATTCCAAGAATTAATTAGACTTCTCTGCAACAGCAGAATCTTTTCAGAGTTCTTTAAATTCCCTCGTCATCTCCAGGCCACCCAGAGTTTCTGGGAGTCTTTCCGTTTCTGAAAAGTAAGTGGTACCTGCTCTGCCCACTGCCCAGCAAGCCAGCACAGTCCCGCGGGGCAGCATGTCCCTGGCCGTGCAGTGCACCAGCCATGTACCATATCCTGCCCTGCTGACAGAAATCAGTGGTGTGGAAGGAGCCAGCTGTGGGGTGGGACAGCCCAGAGAGGGGTAGCACAGTGAGGAGTGTTGAACAGGGAACATGGAAAAGAGCTGGGAGCCATGAGGGAGTGGGTTCAATGATGTAGGGAGAATCTGAAGTGTTTTGGGAAAATGAAGGTGTCGGGGAACTGCTGGATTTTACTGGATTTGTTAGAGAGGATATGCTAACGAGCCACGGTGAGGGTGAGATGGGGATGAAAGGAGATGTACACAGTGAGTGTAAACCACAAGCCATTAAAGCTAACAAAGCCTGGATTTTTTTTTCCTCATCTTCGTAAAGCAGCTTGTCTTAATAAGATACTCACTTCTTCTGCACCACTTTGTATTTCGCTTCCTGCTGTCCCCATCTTGTTCACTTTCATTCTTGTTTTTCTGGTTTTACTCAAATACAATTCTTTGATTGCTTATTCATTATTCATAGAAATGGTACTTGGCATTATTCACCTTCAAAGCTCTTTGCAAGCCTGCTGTGTTTGAGCCAAGATCAATGGTGAAGACAGAATTATAAAAAAAATGCTTTGCTGATGTGGTTTGGATTAATTAGCTTATTTTTGGTAGCATTTTTGGCTAATATCCTAGCCAGTTGCAAATGGAGTCATCTTGAAAATGTGTATTGGCATAGCAGCAGATGTCTAAATTATAAACATATAAGATATACTGAATGTTTTCAGCTCCCTTTCAATTAAGCTTGAGGGCTGGATACCACATGTCATGCAGAGCTTAGCTATGTGGAAATATATTATTGGTGGTCATCATTGTAGTACTGGGTAGTTCTTCTGGATATAGAAAGGAGAAGGAAATTGTTCATATCTCAAAGAGCACACGGTCTAAGGATACACTCTGCCTGGGTTGTTTTTGTTAGGGCCCTGAGGACACTACTAGGCTTTACTGAGTGGACTTCCCACACCCAGCCCACTGCCCAGGACCCCCTTGTAGTCTCCTGGGGCTGCTGGCTCCTGCCCCAGTGATGCTGCAGTGAGGATCTGCACAACTCTGCCTGGCCAGCCGTGGACCCTGATGAGCCAGGCCCACCTGCAGTCCCATCTCCCAGCCCGGTTTCAGGTGGAGGTGCCCAGTTCCCAGGGCTGGGGCTGTGCCCTGGCGTGTGCTGTTCCCTGGCTTGCTGTGCTGTCCTGGGAGAGCCTCCCGCTACCGGCCCCCAACCCACAGGGAGCAGCCAACCTTTGGGGCACCATGACACTTTTCTTTCTTTTTCCCTTTCCGTTATTAACTTTTCTCTCAGCAATTAATTTTTCCCTAAGCACTTATTATTCCAAGTTAACAAAGCTGCATTTTTTCACTGGAGACTACTTACTTGCCGAGACTTCTTACTTGCCAAAACTTTGGGATTGAAACCATTACAGAAGTGATAGTGGCAATAGTTTTCTTTTGTAAAGCGCTTGGTTTTCACCTTTCTTTCCTACATGTTTCCTAAATGAGGCTATGGTTCAGGGTGTGTCAAAATAAACATTAACCTCGTTTCAGAAACTATAAACACCAGAAAGCAGATAATTATCAAATAAAATGATGCAGTGTTATTTCAAAACTTCTAAGAAAGGTTAAAGAGAGAGAGCCTGATTTTGACTGTAGTTTTAAGCCATGGAAACACTATGTAACATAACCATAACACCACATTACTCATTTATCATTGTGAGCATTATCAGTTTGCAGTGGGTAACAGCTGGACAGGGCCTTGTCGTCGGCCTCTATTTCCTGCCACGTTCTCCCTGTGGGCACTGAGATTTGTATCTGATCCCAATGGAACCTAGTAAGCATGTGAAGCAGCCCCAGAAGTCACAGTAACCACGTTTCAGTGTCCAAAATGATGCTTCAGTTGCATCTCAGTGGGCCAAAGCTGTGCAACCTGCTGTGGCTAAAAGCAAGCAGTGGCCTTGTCCGAAACCTCTCGGGCATGGCATGGTTATCAGTAACCAAGTGCTTTGAGCAGCAGCTGTTGGAGGGGTGTAACAGGATGTTTTGTTGCTGCTCATCAGTCTGGAAAGCAGCAAAAAAAAAAAAAAATCACAAAATAATTTAGGATGACTATCTCTGAATCCTGAAAGGTGCCCAAGGAGAAGGGGTAAGAACTTGCCTGGCATGTAGGTTGTTTGGACGTGTGACTGCAGAACTTCACTGCTCACTTGGGACTGTGTAGTAAATTGATGTTTGCTTTGATAGCTCGCTAGTATTTGAGTTGCAACAAGGCACTAGGAAATTATTCTCACTGAATCACTAGTCCACAGTTGGTGATGTGAACTTTGTGGATCACTGAATGCCTGCAATGCATTTGTCTGGGAAGCACAGTCCTCTTCCCATGCATAGTTTCCTATCCATCTCATCAAACTGACTGGAAAGTCTTTCAAGGGCCCCTTTTAAAGTGTTCCTACATAGTGCCAGCATTTTCTGTCCTTCTGAGTCAAGTCCCATTCATAGATTCTCTTCCAGTGCATGTTTCATACACAAAAATAAACATTACATGGTATATAATAAGCTATCTAGGACACTTTTCCAAAATTCTTTTGTTTGCATGTGATGCCTACTGGAATTGTCTTTGCAGATGAGGTCTGGTGGTCTAATGACTCAGAGGCATAGCTTTTTACTTGCTGATGATATCAGATATAGTTGGCCTGGCAACAGCAGATGCTGCAACTACATCAGCAGTTCGTCTGTCTAGGAACTGATGAAAGCAATGCAGTGTTCATAAAAATGAAATCCCTGGTCTTCTAAACGTCTATACCACAGCAGTCTGTATGCAAATGAGCCCTGAGAGCCTGCGGTGCCAGGGTCATGGGCAATATCACTATTCCCAGAAAAGATGCATTGCTGGTGTCTCAACTGGCGATAAAACTGGACAGAGCAGTTGGGCGTTAGCTGACTGCTCTTCAGGGAGTTTTTAGAAGTCGAGGAAGATGGTTGTATGCATTTTCTCACTTCTCTTGAAACATTAAAATATATACTTTATGCAGATAAAGAACTACGTTCTTGTACGCATGTTAGGCTGAAGCAAGGGAAGAATGGAACCAAATGAATTTGTAACAGTGATGAAGATTATAGATTTTTCATTCTGAAATCCATGAGGGAATGGAATTTAGTTGTCCTGGCTGACATGAGATAAAAGCATTCCAGAGTTTGAAGAGAGCAGAAGGAGGCTTTCGGAACAGAAGCTGGCTGACAGCATCTAAAAGTGTCCTATTATCAGGTTATGTAATACTATATTTATTATTTATTATAAACATGCAGCTTTATATTTGCCCATATACACGTGTGCAGTTACTGAAGTAATGAGGACCGTACACAGATTTCCAAATATGGGAGCTGGGCCCCTATTTAAATATTTCTCTGACACTGTACAGCTTTGGGAGGATTCTTTTGTCTGATGCTCCTTTCTGGGTGTACATAAATGGAGTGATACTGAGAAAAATGATTGTTCCTGCACTCTGTGGATGCATAAGCCTTACAACAAAGAGTCCCTGCAGATTTTACTCTCTATAGAAGGAATAAATAATGCTAGTTCTGTAGGAGGGATATTGGAATATTTATCAGGGTGGTGTGTGTGTGTGTGTCAAGGAAGGGCTTTCTATCCTAATTGCCTTCCAGTAATCTGACTTTCAAATGCTCTTCCTTTGGATTTTTATCTACATGTTTCCTTCTCCCTTATGCTGACTGAAAGGTCCCTCGTTTCCAGGGTGAGCTAATACTGCTCCTAAATCAGTCAGTTGATACAGAGGAATAAGACTGCCGAGAAACAGAGTGGTAGCATATTTTATTCTTTTGAGGGTAAGGGAGGAGAGATTACACGGGGAGGAATTAGGTGTCTGAAAGAAAAACTTGGGAAAATAAGATTGCTGAAAAAACCTTGCTGAAAGCTAAAACTCTATTGTTGGGATTATGCCCAGAAAGGCAAATGAGAATGCAGAAGACAAACAGTGAGCTCAATATCTGGAATGAAAGATTAGGAGAAGGGTTTGGCACAGGGTCAGGGAGATGTTGACTTGGCCAAGAGGAGGTATGTAGAAGTGGCTGTAACCTGGGTAGTGCCATTGAACCAACAGGGTGAAGGCAAATACAGCTAGTCTGAACCAGAGGTATTAGAAAAAATTGCACAGAACTTGTGTGAAGAAAAGCGAGTAGCTGGACTAGGAAGAAAGTGTTTCACATTAGAGAAATATAGGTAATAATTTGGGGTGACTCTGCAGCTAGATAGTTGTGGGTAATTTGGTAGTAAATGCATAGATATGATTGGCTAATATTTCTGACTGTTGCTCTGTCAGCAGCAGGGAATTATTCCTTAAAAGAAGGTGAAGTAAAGAAACAAGACTAACTTGGACATACAGTAAGGCAGGGAGTGTGTGTGGAATATTATAAAACCTGTCCAAATGACAAGGGAGGATTAACCCATGCATCTTGCCTGAGTTGGGCTCCCTGGATGATTTATTAGACTAGCTCCTATTTCTAGCAGAAGCTTGGATGTTTGTGTGTGGAGGCAAATTAGATCACATCACAATAATTTTTTACCTTTTTTTTCTCTGCCTGCCCACTCTTCACTACTGCAAATGTCTCAGTGCCCAAATGGCATGCACTACCTTCTCAGCTGTACAATTGTATACACAAACTGCCCTGCAGGTGCAGCTGCACAGCAAACCCTGTTTTTACAGTGTCACTCGCCATGTAACTCTGCACTTACCTTCTTTTTTCAAGCAGAATTAATCCTGCTGCATCTTGCAAATATTAATTTTTTCCTTAAGATATTCCCATTCTTCCCACTAACCACCTATGTCCTGCTGTACGTGGATCCCATCTGCTGCAGAAGGCCTTTCTTTCCTGAAAATATGATATTTCATATATTTCCAAGACAATGTATTTTGGTTGGTTCCATCACACTTGTAAATTCTTGTCTATATTATCATGGTTATTTCTCTTAATGTCAGTATCCATTCAGACTTTCTAAATACAAAATGAATTAAGGCTGTAGCTAATGATGGCCCAGACCTTGACATCATCATTGGATACAGTTGGGTAAGGGGAAAAAAGGTCCATATATGGAATTCTGTTGCAGTAAAAAGTGTGTTCTGGGGCTTTTCTTTCTGCTTCCTTCTCTTTAGTATTGGACTTAGAGCCAAGGATTTGGGTTTAAGTGGCTCTGTTGATCTGGTGTGGACTGATAGTGCTCAAAGTCCCTGAAGTAATGATTTGCCTTTGGTGCCTTGCTGAGAGGAAGATGTTATCCTCATTTTTAGATTGTTATTCAAAAGTGCTGAAAGTCTATGAATAGATGAACAGTATCAGTTAAGGGAGATTACGAAGCTAGGTGTGCTATGTGGCTTCAGGAAGCTAGTACTCCTGGATACTAGAGGCCTGATCTTTCTGATGTGTTACTCTGTGCCACTTTTCATGTTAGGAATACAGCACAGCAAGACAGCTTTTTTTTTTGCAAGAGAACACACAGGATCTCTGCTTCATTTTCTCTTTTTGATTTTTTTTTCCCCATGTTGCCGTGTCGTTTTGCTATGTCTGTGGGGTTTTTTATTTCCAGGGCCGTCGGATGAAACGGCAGGTTGATGTCTGGGGGAGCTGGGGTGAGTGGGGAAAGTGCAGTCGGAGCTGTGGCGGTGGAGTCAGCTTTCGGCAACGGCGCTGCTATTCCCAAAGGTGAGGGCTAACCTCCTTTTTTTTTTTTTTTTCTTTCCTTTAAGTGTGTTATACTGTTACTGAGCTCCTGCAGTTATGTTCCAATATACATCCAGAAAAAAAAAATGACTTAGTGTTTGATCCCAGGGGAATGAGGCCACTTTTAGATGAACCTGTTTCAGTCTTGTCACTGCTGTTTTGAGTAGTGCCCTCTTCAGTACATGCTTGCTTTGGCTCCTTTGGTAGAGCACAGCAGTTTTCTCTGTGAGATTTAAGGCTGTGCAATCAGGGGATTGGCATGGCAGCAGCTCTTCAATCAGGTCTAGTCCTCTCCTGAGGGAGATGGAGAACAGGCCAGAGCAGTTGGTTTCTGTCCCGAGAGCTGGTGACAGTGCTGAGGTTTTCTCAGGTTTCTGATTCCCAGGGCGATAAATTGCCCCAGAAGAAACGGAAGAGTGAATTTGGCTCAAGCAGTGTTAGCACTGTGCCACCTCATTTGCAGCTGGGTTAGCTGCATCCTAATGAGGATGACTGGTGCTGCACCTGTTTGGAGTGATGGACCTTAGAGATCTCGTTGTGGATGAAAACAAAGCAAAGGAGGGAAAAAAATCCAGACTGTCAATAATATCCTGAAAAAAACAGCCTGTCTCTGTTTAGAGAAATGAGAGGAGGTTTTGTAATAGAAGAAGCCAGCGTTATGAAGCTGCTGCTTCCCACACAGACTAAAGAAAGGTCTCTTTTGAAGGCTGCCCATTATGGTTTATACCTGCCAGAATCCCTGGAGGTCTGTCTCTCCATTTTAGGAGCACTGAGGTGTTAGGCATTGATTGGCTTTGTAGATCAATTTCCTCCATAATTGTTACTCTCCATAATTCTCAGCTGGGGTCATCTGACTGGAATAAGGATGTTGCACACTTTCCATAGGCTTGTTTAGCTCTTCCTAGTAAGGGGCCCATTGTGCACAAAAAAATCAAGATAGATGATGCACAAAGATATTGTGAATTGGCCACTATCCTTCTGCTGCTCATAACATGTTTCTCTTTCTTGTATGGACACCTCGGCCCTTTGCTGGTGGACAATGGACTAAAATCTCTTCTTCCATTATTTAGTTGAAACGTGACCCTGAAGAGCTATACTGCAGTTGTTCATGATGTGTGTCTCATTCCTGCCAGAACACAAACCATAGCATAAAATTCCACCAGAAAGTGACAGCTTGCTTAGTGGTGAAGAAGTGCATTTTAGTTATTTTGCCGTTTCAGGGAACTCTGTGAGGGTGACATGCTCAGTGTGAAGGCGATTTGTAACGTCTGCCATGAGATGACTTTTTGCATGTGTGTTCTTCAGAGAGCTTCATGTATTTTTCCTGTCTTCCAGGACAGAAGGCCCTTCCAGTTGTGTTGGACCAACACGAAGCTATCGGTCATGTAATGTTCAGGTATAGCACTCCGGTTTTAGCTTTTCTTGCCTGTTGCTTCTTTTCCGCAGACAAACATCATTCTTGTTCAGAAATAAGATGTGATTATTAGTTCCTGTTTCTCTGATGTCACTGGTGAATGCAGTTCATTAACAGCACCCCTTCAAAAGTATATTGAAATATGGCCCAATTTAAAGGAGAGGAATAAGAATAAACCCCAAATTTTTACTGTACACTTTATTTTCCTCCTTTTTTATAATAGTCCAATACAAACATTTTCTCTTCCGAACAGAACTGCCCAGAAGGCTCCCGGGATTTCCGGGCAGAGCAGTGTGCAGAGTTTGATGGGACAGAATTCCAAGGCAAGAAATATAAGTGGCTTCCATATTATGGAGGTAATGAGAAACATGTGGGGTTACACTTCATCACAACCTATTAACAATATGTTTTGAAGTGACTGCAATGCTTTTTACTGTAGTATCTTTGCAGGGTACTTCCTTAGGTGGAGTGGGGGGCAGGAGTTGGCATGGAAAAAAATCCTTTTGCCAGCAGCAAAGCATTTCTGTCCTGAAGACACTGGATGCATGGGCCGAGAGACAGCATTGCAGCAATACGTACTTGTCTCTTCTAACAGCCATTCCTTCAGAAACATTGCTCAAGGAAATCTGGAACTGGTTGCAGCTAGGTTATGAAGTACTAGAGAAGCAGAAGTCCCACTGTATTTTCCAATATTGTCAAAAGAATATTAGCAGGGCACAAGAGAAGCAAATATATATATATATAAGCAAGTATATAATTAGTGAGTGCTTCAGAAAACACAACATCTCTTTAATTGGCCCATGTTTTCTTGAGGAACCAGCTCAGGAGTCAGGTGTGGGAACCAGGGTTCCTTGCTCTGAGCTTTGATGTGGTATCATTCACAGTTGGTTAACAAATTATGAGGGATTGTAAGATGGATTTAAAGGGTTTTTTTCTTGATTGTTAAAATAACAGTTCTGTATCAGCACGTGTTCTCATTCTAGAAAGCCCTGTACTCCAAGAGAGTATAAGAGCATTCCTACTAAGGAATAACCAAATATCTACTTAGACCGATGTCCCCTGAGGAAATATTTGCGTACAGCGAGACTTTACCAGGGTATTTTTCCAGCCTCCAGCAGTTTGTGACCCAGAAATTCGTTCAATATCTGCCACCTAATATCAGTCCACCCCTCTGTTTCTGCTCCTGTGATCTAGAACTAGGTTTCTGGTGCAGTATCAAGCTATTATATAATGTTTCTTTTTTCTCTCCTGCCAGCACCTAATAAGTGTGAGTTAAACTGTATTCCCAAGGGAGAAAACTTCTACTACAGGCACAAGGAAGCAGTGGTAGACGGGACTACCTGTGAACCTGGCAAGCGGGATATCTGTGTAGAGGGAGTCTGTCAGGTTAGTCATCTTGTTACTTCCTTCATTCATCATTTGGTCTGTCAGTCTTTGTTGTCTCTCTTTTTTCTGCTTGATCTTTCATAATAGCATCAGAAAAGGTGAATCGTTCCGTTTCAAGGTGCTGAGGAGCATGTGGACAGCATTTATCTGGCTCTGAATGTGAAATAGTAGATACCAGCTTTGTCGTTTCTCTGTCAACTCCTTCTCTGCACTATCCTGACTTTCCAGGCTCCCTAGATTCAGGTTTTCTCAAGAGATCTGTCCAGCATTTGGCCTTTTTTTCCCCTCTGTCATTACAGTTTATTCCTATTAATGCTCCTATGCTCTGACAGGCCGTTGGCTGTGATAATATGCTGGAATCTGCCAAGAAGGAGGACAAGTGCCTGCAGTGTGGAGGAGATGGCAGCACCTGCTATGGTGTGAAGGGCACTTTTGATATGGCCAGCCTCCCCAAAGGTACAGATGATCCTAGGTATTTTGGGCAGGTGAGAAGGAGAGAGTTAAACCAAACATCAACAGCTACAAAGGCTGATGGGGACACCTGCTCACATGATTGTTATAGGCATGCTTGGATGCTCACTTGAAATATCTGTACGGTGTGTGGCCTTAGCATCAGAAAAGGTACTCTTGGCCTTATCCTGGGATAAGGCCTTCC
The DNA here is from genome assembly GCA_013397755.1 of Cnemophilus loriae. NCBI lineage: Eukaryota > Metazoa > Chordata > Aves > Passeriformes > Corvidae > Cnemophilus > Cnemophilus loriae. The sequence continues at coordinate 66,839 of VZTF01004753.1, forward strand.
TTAATCTGTGTCCATACCGAAGTACTTGCCATGATGCTGATGTCTTTCCCCGCTCCCTCTGCAGCAGGTGCTATAAATGCACCATAATAACGTCACCGTACACTGCCTTCGTGAGGCTGTCCAGTGCCTTGATAGCCCCACCAGGACACGTGCAGGGCTAGAAATGCAACTGCATCTTGTGCATTTGGTCAATTTTGAAAAATTTCAAGATGTGGTCACATCTGTGACGCTTATGGTCACATCTCTCTATGTTGAACTCCTACATGATTCTTGCTGAAATTCCAAAGATTTCAAAATGTAGAAAATGGACTTTTCTGAGGTGTCATTGGAAATTTTTACACGTGGACTGATCTGTGGATAATGTAGGGTGAGGCTATTCAGCATGCAGTTAAAGTGATGATGGAAATGCTTCACGTCACCATCAAAAAGTTCATCCAGTTGTTCAGGCACCAATGAAACCATGAGCATCTTTGGCACAGAAGAGTGGCTGTATGGCAGCCACAGTCAGATATTGAATAATCCCCTTTTTTTTTTCAGGTTACAATCAAATCTTTATTATCCCTATGGGAGCCACAAGCATCCAAGTTAAGGAGGTTAAGCCCAGCAGGAACTTCCTAGGTATGATTGATGTCAGAATCTGTGTATCAGTCCGTTTGGATTCCAGCCATTATGCTAAAATCTGGTTTTCAGGTATGGGTTTTGGGATGTTTACCTTGAGGGCTTGACATGGCAGAGCAAAAAACTGAATATCAGGACCTGAATATTGAGTGTCTTTAAAATGTGAGTGATACACAACTCTGGGCTTCACATTTACCTGATTTTCTCTCCTGTGGACATCTTGCTGTTGGGTGGAGGATAAAAATACCCAAACCACATTGAGACTTCCTGCCTGTAACTTAAAAGGAGTCTCGTTGATACAACAAAATTTGGCTATGAGTTCTGTTGTTTGGTGAATGCAAACCCTACCTACTCCTGCCATCTAGAAGTTTGGAATGGGCTTCTTTTCCCCATAGATTTCTTTTGGGTGTTTGTACCCTGCCTCAAAATCTGGTCGTTCTGCAGAGGGTGAAAAGGAGGGAGAAAAGGCCTTGCCTAGCTTTCTGGGCAGGGCTGAGGAAATTCCAGTGGAGAAAGCAAATACTCTTCTGCTTTCTGAGTGTTCCGTCACTCAGTGCTTTGGACAAATCAGTCTGGTGATGTTTTCCTTTGTAGAAAACTGGATTCAACACACATCTTGCTTTCTGAATAGAGCACCTGATGAACCAGATAGTGGTGTAAAGGCAGTGGAGTGTGAATCCCACATCTTAATGGCAAGCCGGACAAAGGCTGACTTCGACTGTGCCCCAGCAGCTAACAGTGGGGAATGCAGAGGCAGGGCAGGAATATGCTGGAGGCGTTTGGCTGTGCAGCAAAAAAGTGCTTGATCTGCAGCAAAGCTGGCAAGAACCACTGTTTGAATGTGGAGCAGCTTCTGCTAAAAAAGCCATACAGGAAGGACAGCAATGATGGAGGATGATGGTCACCCTCATTTGCTTGTGATACAGTATTGAGTGGAAACAGGAGCAACCCTGTGGAGTTCTTATGATCCTCTTTCTCTGGCATGTGGGTTTGTCCAGCTGTCAAGAACGTGCGAGGGGAGTATTACCTGAACGGGCATTGGACAATCGACTTCAGCCGGGCGCTGCAGGTGGCCAGCACGGTGCTGCACTATGACCGTGGCTCGGAGGGTGACGTGGCCCCAGAGCTCCTCCATGCCCGGGGTCCCACCACAGAACCCCTTGTCATTGAGGTGAGCGGCTGCGCCTTGCCCCGCTGACACCCTGCTCTCGCTTTGCATGGTGGGAGTGCGCTGGTGGATACCACTTCGGAAAAACTGGAGATGTGATGGGGTCCCCAGGAATCTTACAAGGCTGTGGGCCTTCAAGCTAGAGCAAGGTGGTCTTTCTGCAGAAATAGCACTTATTGCTGCTCTGGTTCTATTGCCCAGATATGAGTACTGCAAGGCTCGATGTTGGTTTCCTGCCTATTCCTTCGGGCTCTAACTTTAAGGGAGGCAACAGTCAGCACCAAATGCTGTAGGGGCAGGGACAGGCTCCAGGACACTGCTTGTTATACCGTGCTGTAGGGCAGGAAAGGTACTTGCTGTGCCAGGAGCAGCTGGGTCTTCTAAAGCCGAGAGGGATGAATGTACCCTTCTCTGAAAAGTAATGCTCTCCAGAATATGATAGAAGGCAAGGAGAAAATACAGTGCAGAGAATTAGTGCTTCTTGAATGGGAGGAGTGCAAGTCAGCTCAAATTTCCCTGACTTCCTCCCATGCTTTCGCAGCTCATCAGCCAGGAGCCAAACACGGGGGTACGGTATGAGTATTACCTGCCCTTGCAAGGACAGGCCTCTGGTTACAGCTGGAGCTACGGTTCCTGGAGCGAGTGCAGCTCTGAATGTGGAGGAGGTAAGGGGAGAGGACCTGATCCCTGGTGGCTGGTGTGGGGTTTATATCCACACCCTGCAGGCAGTGTGACAGTGTGCTGCCCTCTGCAGCAGCTTCCCAGCAGTCTCCAGCTGGAAGGCAGCACAGGTATCCACAGGGTGTTTGCTAAGGTTTCGTCAAGGGAGGGTAATGCATGGAGTCACAACAGGATTGTGCCCCATGCCTTGTTCTGTCTTATTTTCCATTCCCTAGTCCTCAGACTTATTACTAGGACCTGTTAAGAATCTTCATATATAGGCTTTGTTTTGATTTGCTTCAGGTCTTCATAGTCTTTTCAACCACTTGAAAGGTCGTCTCCAAGGAGACCTGGCCTACATGAGTGAATCACATCATTCTCCTCTGCCACAGCCTGGAAGATTTCCTCTCTCCAAGAGGACTGTCAGATCTCCTGGGGTGTCCCATCATGTTCAGTTTACAGATTCTTCCATGAGCAACATTATGGATTTTAAGCTTAAAAGAGAAACAAACCAAAAAACTTCAATCAAACAACCAAAAAACCCCCCTCTCCAGCTGATTAGAATATAGTGTTCTTATTATCAGCCTCTTCTGGGCTTCTGTGCTAATGGCCATTTTGGCAGCTTTTGCCATATTGTGACAGGAGGTGCTAAAATTGTCTTTGCGTGGGCACTCATACCCTGTAGGAAGCATGAAGGGTTGCAAGTTTTACTCCCATATCCGGTCTTCACAAGACTGACCTTTTGAGTCTAACAGGAGACCCCCCAGTTCTGCACACACCTTACAGGGCTCCTTCATGAGCACCTTACAGGTAGGGCACTTCCTCTGTGAGTCTCGATCCATAATATAACAGGAAAATTCCCCTCAGCTATGCAGTGCTATACTGTCTCCCTCGCTCTTCCAGTAGACTCCTATACTGTGGGAAGGCATAATTTCTCCATATAGTGAGAGGCAGAGAACTGCACCTGTCTCTTTTCCAGAATGGCTGCGACAGGTGTGGATTCTACACGACTTTAGAAACTCGTGTTGCCAACCCCAGCACGTTGCAAACCTAGTCCTGGGTAGCTTGTGTTGAACAGATACTCTCTTGCTTGTCCCCTAGGTTTCCAATCCCGCTTGGTGTTTTGTACCATAGACAATGAAATTTATCCGGACTATATGTGCAGGAATAAACCACAACCAGACAATAACCGGACGTGTGGTCATCAGCCTTGTCCCCAGACAAAACGGTATGATTTCTTTCCTTCTTCTGGGGTCTGATTTCTTCCTGAGGTGCTTTTGGAACCGAGAAAAAGAGCGACCCTCTCACTTCTGCCCTCCAGCATGGTTCTCTCCAAGGAGGTGCTTCACTTCTAAGAGAAAGACAAAAGATGGGGATGGTAACACAGTGATGAGTATTTCTGTGTGCACAAGGAAAGGTCTTAATACATCCTGTGTTCATTTTATAGACCAATTAAATTTGCCTTCCAAAATAAGATTGTGGAAGACAGCTGTCTAGCCCATGTAGGAGATATGAAACAGATTCTCTGGTTTTTCTTCTCTTGAGCTGGAGGCTACAAAGACAGAGTAGAAGGTCTGAGCTGGTGTCATTTTATGTCATTTCTGCATTCCCAGTGTCTTTTCTCTTAGAAAGGGATGAGTCCTGGAGTCTTTTCATTCTCCAGCACTTTCAAACCCTTTCACCCATCCATTTCCACCTTGTCCCTTACAGCTGGCTTCACTTCGCTCTTAATGGGCATCCAGAGCTGTAACATGAGCATTAGCTGTGTATCTGTGCATCAATGGAGGCCTCTGAGAGTGCTGGTGTGCGTGAGAGGGCACATGAGACCATTTCTGAATATATGTTAGCCTGTAGCTACTTGTTTTAAGTTCTTTAAAACCTTTGTTCTATATATAAAGGACTTCTTACATCTACCTGCCGCAAGCCTGGAGTCACAGCGGCGCACGGAGCTCTCAGATGAAGAGGTAACAAGGAGAAGGAAGTTACAGAAAGCACAGGAAGGCAGCTGCTCTCTTCTGCTCTCCACCTAGTTGCCCACTGAAGTCCGTGGGGGCTTTCCTCTTTGGCACTGGTGGTAGAAGTGGGTGTTGCTTTGCTTTTGATGCTTTCCAGTGAAAACGGTGGTGGAGGGTGCTGGCTGGCAGCTTTGCTTAGGTGGCTGCACGTGCCTCTGGTAACTTGATTCTTAGGGGACTGAGAAGGGGACAATTCCTTCATAGCTTCTGGCTGCTTATTCTCATGTTTTCTCTGGAATCAGGGTAAAGAAGTTCTGGACGTTTGTTTTGTTTTGTTTTTTTTTTAATTTACTTATCAAGATAAAAGAACATAAATGAAAAGAGAGCATGATCGTTTGGGCAATTGTAGCATTGGCCAGCATGGCACAGAGAAAGCCTTAGAGTTTCTTAAAAGCTCTTCTTTCTTTGGCATGGCCCCTTATGGCAGGCAGAAAAGAGCCTGTAAGGTGCGATGAGTGCAAGGATGTGACAGATACAATAATGTACACTGAGATATGAGAAGTTAAAAGTATCAAAAGCAAAACAGTTGTCCCCTAGCAAGCTGCTAATCGCTTAGGACTGGCAATTTTTGCCCTCTGATGAGGGTCCCAGCCTTATGGTTGACCTTGTCTTACAAAGGAAATGAAACAAGATTTAGAGAGGTCTTGACTCTCAATTGAAGGAAGCTGATGATCCCATCAGATGATCCCATCTGGTTGATACAGCCTTTCCAAAACTGTACATTTGCTTTACAGGTGGCAGAATACAATTGTTGGGGGGAGTTATTCATACTGGAGCTTTTGAAAAAACTTGATCAATAATTTGTTATAAGCCCTGTGACCACACCATTGTAAAGGGCTTCTACTGAATGTTCCCTTTCCAAAGGAAACATTTTAGAGTGAAGGCCATTCAGTTTTGGGTTGACATTTGCATCTTTAGCAATAAAGAAGGATATGGTTAGGAGCTGACCATGGCAGAGTCTACTGTGGAATCCTGTTAGGATGTGACTATGAATTGGCTGGCTGAAACTTGGTGAAGGGGTGGCAAGGGCCAGGCTAGGGAAGTAGCTGGAATGCTGGGGGAGAAAACATGAACTGCTTTCACTCCCTGGCTGGGCCTTACCTGGCTGCAAGGGGACATAGCAGCTGGCAAGCAGATCACTATGATGCTCCCCCTCCACAAGCGATGCCTTTGGGCTGCACTGCATGCTGGACTTGGGGATGAAACATCGTATTGTTGCTGAAGCCAGGCCGTGCAAGCTGTGCTTCCAGCTACTCGGCTAGCTCTGAGAAGCTGGAGTGGCCATGGGCAGAGATTTTAGCACCTAGACAGATGATTTTGTGGACATTCTTCTTGTTGGCAAGGGTGTATCCTTTCTGCAGCAGCTTCTGCAACCAAAGACAAGACAAAATCTATTTACATTTTTGTGGGCTCTTTGTATATGTGCTGGAGTTAGAGAATTTGACTGATGGGAGGAATAAACTAGCTTTCTACTGGCTGTCAGTGAAAAGTTAAGCACTTCTGAGAGTGACTGGCATGGTCTGCGGGCAGAGTGAGGACTTGGCTTGGTTTCACTGTCTCTGATAATGTCTGGAGTGTAATGTGTGGGTTAGGCTGTTGTGGTAGCTTTACTTTTAGCTGATCTGGATTGTTTTCTTTGAGCTTTTTCTTTCCTTTTCTTTGATACTCTATTCCAGGCACGATATTTTTGCAGACATCAGGAGACCAAAAGTCATGGAGAGAGATCTTCCCCTTCTGGGAGAGCTCTGCATTTCCAGAGAAACAAGTGTTTCGTTGCTGGAGATATGTCTCTGGAGTGGGACTAATGCTCTGCATTGCCAATTAAGCTGGGCATGCTTGGTCAAATGGGAACTCTGATTCTATTCTGCAAAGGGACATCATCCCTGTTTGATTTCTACAGGGATGTGGCACCGACTCCTCTGTGCCTCCGGGCAGTTTGGCTGGGCTTACTTTTTTTTTTTTTTTGCTTGATTCTGTGACCTGCAGGTGGAAGACGGGAGAGTGGGGCCCCTGCTCAGCTACCTGTGGCGGGGGCACCCAGACTCGCCCGGTGTACTGCGTGGCGTTTGACGGCCAGAGCTCGCAGGGGGTGGTGGACGACGCCGAGTGCATGGCCTTCGCCCAGCAGCCGCGCCGCAGCCAGCCCTGCAACGTCAGGCAGTGTGCCACCTGGAGCACGGGGCCCTGGTCCGAGGTCAGTGCCCCTGGACAGGTAACAGCCTCTTGGCCCCTACTGGAGGAGGATTTGCCAAAGCTTGGGGAGAAAGAGCCAGGCTCCGATTCAGGGACTACAAAAAGCATGTGTCGCTGGATAGGTGGCGTGCGGAGGTATAGAACTGCAGCTCTCCAACGCACTCCTATGAACACATCCCTGCTCCTCAAAACTGTGCATGCCCCTGCACCTCCGCTCTTCTCGTTGCATGTTCTTCCTTCTCTGGTCTGCCAATCCTTTCCCCACTGCTGTGTTTTTATCAGACCCCCCCCACACCTTGCCCTGGCTTGGTTTCTGAGCCAGGCCTGGTGGAGGCAGAGGGTGGGCAGGAGAGCTGCTGTCCATCAACTGAGGATGTGCAGTAGCACACACTCCTCTGTGAAACAGGAGCTCATGGCTTCTGCCTGTGCCGGTTATTTCCGTGCATTTTGCTGCCTTGGCATCACCAGCCCAGGACAGCAATACCATCATCACAACAGCAAGATACTCTCAAAACACTGGTGACCTGCTGTTTGCTGTGTGTCTGCACAGGGATTCTCCAAACACAGCCACGTGGTGCATTTTTGATGGTTGTGTGCATTTATATCTGCAGGAGTGGAAACAGCTCAAACTGTGTGTGCTCAGTGCAGCCAGACAGGCTTTTAGAAGGCATCTTACATTCCGAGGGCTTAGCAAGTAAAGGGAATGTCTACTCAGTCCCTAAAGTACAAGTGAATTTTCCTCTTTTAGAAGAAGTACATGCATGCTTGCAACATTTGATTTGCAGTCTTGTAAGCTGTACTTAGACTGTCTGAGTTGCACAACAGCACAAAATGCAACTTGGAGGCATGATAACCTAGACTGGAAAGTCCTTCCACCCACTCTTTCCCCCACCTCGTGAGATGTGAGGTGTGACTTCGGGGTTGTGGAGTAAGAGTGCTGTTTGGGGAAGGCACCAAGAGTCATGTTCTTACAAACTGATTCCTGAGTGATTCTTTCCAGGGTTCTCAGAAGTGACTGTGTTTCGTGTACTCTCAGAGTTAAAAGGTTACTCTGGTAAATGAATGGCTGAAACTCAGCTGGGAAGCTCATCTGAAGTGATTCAGACTGTCCCCAAGTTAATGCTCTCTGTAAGACACCTTGGTAATTCATGTAGAAGTAGGTTGGATTCCAGGAAACACTGCTGTGAATTTAAGAGGGCATTGAAAATGTCACAAACTAGTCACTAGTATAGAAGTTGTCACAGCTCCGCGCTGTAAAAATAGAGCACAAGGTCTTCAGGCAAAAGATATGAGCAGTGTAAGAACCTAACCTTTTACCTTCCCTAAAATTCTTTACCTTGCATTGATTTTAATCAGATGTAAATAACATAAGTTTCCAGATATTTTCTACCATGTTTTGTTCTCAATGTGTTCTGCATTATGATATTTTTCTAAATTCATCTTCCACATCTCCTCTGGGGAGAGATCAAGAGTAATTGTATCAATAGGCCAAAATCATCTAGTGATCTCCAGATGTCCCAGACCCTAACCCGTGCTCCCATGCCTTACTGTCTCCTCTACAGCATAAACAGCTACTCTGCTAACTCCCACCCCAGAAAATTATTTTAGTGATAGCTGGTTGTTTCAGGCAGTCTCAAAATAGTGCTCTGCTCTAATGACAGGGAGCCCAGCCTGGAACTGCAAGAGGAAGCCAGGTGCTTCTTTTTAATTGTTGGGCCCCTCTCTGCAGTGCTCAGCCAGCTGTGGGGAAGGAGTCCAGACCCGGACTGTCACCTGCAGGACGCAGCAGGGCTCTCAGGCTCAGGACTTCGCTTGTCTAACGGAGCCAAAGCCATCGGCCACCCAGCCCTGCCTTAAGGAGAACTGCATCCAGGAAATCGGCTGGCACGTTGGAGACTGGGGTCTGGTGAGCACTTCACTGTCATGGCTCGGAAATCACTGATTGTATTGCTGTGCTCCTCACAAACGAGCTTTGATCCGTACAGTCTGCACATTGGCTGAGGCTGGGAGCAAGTACTGCTTCATTCCCAGCCCCTTGGCTCACAGTTGTGTTGTAACTGGCACTAGTAATGCTCCAGTTAATCTGATGCCTGCTTTGTATGCAGCTGCTACAAAAATAAATCCTTCTGAGGGGAGATTATCGTTTCAGTGACAGTGGCAAAATGCAGCCAATAAGGTGAAACAATCCACTCTTGCTGCTTATTCCCAATTCTTTGCTCCATCGCTGTGATCAGCAGGACAGCTCTCTGGCCAAGTATGGCTTAGAGCTCTAGGCTTCGGGACTGGTCATTGCACTTGGTGATATGCTTTAAAGTACATTTTTGTAATTATTCAGATACACTGTGCTTCAGATGGATTAATCTTGTCTTTGTGGTGGAAGCCAGACTGTCTTCAACGTGGGAAAAGTGTTGGTGGGTAGAAATATGGGTAGATCCAATGCATCAGGTGACTTTCAAACACACGTTTTCACTTCTCTGCTAGCCAGACCAGCTTGTACTGAGCTAAAACATGTTACATCTACTTCTTCATGAGATATGGACCAAGTTTTAGTTACAGCTAAGGAAGTTTCATATCTTAATCTGATCTTTCTCCTGACTTTCTGATATCAGAAGGGCTCCTATCTGCCTCTCTGAATTAGAGAGAAATACTCTCCCAATGTTTATAGAGCTTGCCATGAGCCGTGTGGGTTGCACAGACACCTCATGCTATCCCCTCCTGTGAGCTGCTGCTCATTACTCCCTCTCATCCACAGCTTCCAGAGAGACAAACTCCAGTTAGCTGCTTACAAGAAAGCCACTCGTTTGCTTCCCAGTTGTAATTTGTTGTTCTTGAATGCAAACTGACCCACTCACAGCTGGTGGGTCCCCAGAGAATTGAGGTGCCTTTACGCCTTCAGGCTGAAATGATTCTCTCCAGCTTCCTGACACACCACTGTGCGTAACAGCAGCTCATCTGGATGTTACAGTCTGAGTGTGGCACAGAGCCTAATGCTTCAGGGCTGGGTGGAACATCTGGTAAAATGGTTTAAAGTATGATTTTCTAATTGTTCAGATGATTCCAGCTGAAATATTGTTTGCTTTGTCTTGGTGGAGGAAGCTGTGCTCAGCCTGCAGCTAATCATGCAGCTGTTCCCCACTTCTGGTCTGTGGGGTTTCTGCATTCAGCCTCTGCTGCCTGCTCACTGCCTTGTCTCTGTGCCCAAGTGTTCCAAGAGCTGCGATTCGGGCATCCGGACACGCCAGGTCATCTGTGCTGACGGCGACTCCAAATTCTACAGTCCTGAGACATGCAAAGCCATCCAGCCACAGAAACCAGCCACCTTGGGTAGCTGCAACACACAGCCCTGCTACCTGCCACAGCGTGAGTGGTATTGCTGCACACCCAGCTTTTCCCAACATGCTTTTGCTTAGGAGTAGAAATTCCCAGCTCTGCACCAGCTTATGTTCTCAGCTTTTTGCCTGCCTGTCTCCATCCTGTGAGTTTGCCATAGTTAGGCACACAAAGCTTCTTCAGAGTCCCAGTACCTGTGCTGTTTGAAATGTATGCGACAAGCTTGGGGACAACATTGGTGTGTGTGTCCATTCTGAATCCAGTATTCTATGATGGCTCATCCAGTGTGTGCTGCAGACTGATCCCAGGACTCCCAGTCCAGAAGGATGGTAACTTGGGCAGGCTCAGTAGCTAAAAACTGTAGCCAACTCTCATCTCTACGTGGTGTGGACCGGCTCTAAGGGAGTCACAACTCTTCAGAACATTTTGCTTCTTGTCTGTGTCTATTCTTCATGTCAGAGCTGCAATGCTGACTTTTGGCTGCCTGCCCGTTGTAGGTCGCTTGTCCTGACAATCCAATCGAATCCAATTGCTGCTCAGCAGCTATTCCACAAGAGGTACTGGAACATTTTCATCAGCTTTTGTCTCCTGCTGACTCCTGGATGTATTTGCAATTATTAGAGCACAGGGCTGGACTAACTGCACTCATTTTGTGTATGTCTCTCTTTGCAGAGGTCCCCAGTATGCAGGACACCATGGGATACGATGTCGCTCGCCAGTCCTTGCTGACGCGTTACAACCCAAACAGCCCTGCCCCAGGTTTGGAAGAATGTTTTTTAATTTAGGGGTTTGATGATGGGGTACTTAGAACAGGGTGTGGTAGGGAGAGGGATCATTCTTTTCTTCATTTTTCTCTTTTGTTTCATGGGCTCCTAGAAATTCAAGGAGCCAAGGACAAAATGTAGATCCTTTTACACCAATAGTGAGCAGTATTTGAATCTACCCATGCAGAAGACTCTGTACAGTATAGGGATCCCAGGTTCTGTCAGCATGACTTAAGTGCTGGCTGGAAAAAGTGATGCCCAAAGCAGATCACAGGAACAAGAAAGGATGATGTGTAGGGACCACAGCAACGTGACAGGTGGTTTCTCATGGGACAGCAGGAAGAATGGTCAGGACAATGCGCAAAGTACCTCAGCCAGACCAGGAAGGGTGGGCCAGAAGACACCCCTAGAGGTGATGCAGAAAATCCTGCCAGGTAGCCTTGGGCAGGTACAACAGAGCAGAGAGGAGGAAAGCTGACCAGATTTTGATGCTCACCTGCGTACTTTAAGGAGTTCTCTCCCCAGATTCTGATGATGGAAGGATGCTCCCTGGGAATACCATGATCCATAGTACCTCAGGGAATCAGCACATTCCATCCACCAAAGACCATGGCATCAACTTGTTTCCTGTCCGCTGGGAGCCCCAGTCACGCTCGCCAGGTTCCCATCGGCTCAGCTTCTCTCAGGACCCCCCTGCAGGGACTGGCTCCCAGGACTGCCACCAGAGCCCACACGGCTGCTGTCCAGACAGGCACACTCCGGCGTCGGGCCCTTTGGGGAGAGGCTGCCCTTTCAGCACCTGCCACCAAAACAGGTAGCTGGAAGTAGATAGGCCTGAGCAGGGAGGCACTGCCTTTCCTGGGGGCTTCCTGAAACCTGTGGCCCGTGCCTGTTGACTGGGCAGGTCAGGTGTCACTGCAGCCCTTCTGTCTGTAGGTATGGCTGCTGCCCTGATGGAGTATCTGCTGCCCAGGGTCCAAACAACATGGGATGCCCACAACATTACCGTGACATTCAAACAAGACAAAATCATCCCACTGCGACCGCTCCAGCAGTAAGTACAAAAGCTCTTTGCATTTTAGGAGTTGATCAGATAGGAAGATTCAGATTTGACCCTGCTGACTCACAGTATGGATTCTGTTGGGCTTCATCTCTGTCAGTAATGCTGAGGAACCAATACTCCAGGCATGGCATCAAGGTCTTTGGCCCACCTTGCTCCTGTTCAGTCTGGAGCATCCACCTGCAATTCTCTATAAGCAGGGTACAGAGCAGGTGTTGGAGAGATGTCTGAGAAGTAGAAGGCCATTCTATGTAGAGTTGATTGAATAATCCTGAGTAATCAAATTTTTGTTGGTCAGAAAATTGCTATCCAATTTCTAGGGAAAAAAAAATGGGAAAAACATGGCTTCTATTAATTGCTTTTGTCTGTCAACTCTGCAGATTAATTCAAGGCGGGGAGGTGATCCCTCCTATAGCTTGGGATGCTTGTCGGCTGGCAGTAAGAACCGGCCTGCAGCTGGGTTGCTTAGGTGTGCCTTGCAGAGAAGTGCAGCCCTGGCTCCATGGCTGACAGCCAAGTTTCCCAACCCTTCCCAGCACAAAAGCTTCTAGGAGGCAAACAAGCAAACAGTGGTGCCTATTAACAGCTGGCTGACAGCTTGCACACGGTGCCTTGCATGTGCTGCTGTCCTCATGTGTGAGGATAACTCTTGGCTTTCCATTCCTGTGTCCAAGGCAAGCCAAGCCTTGTCCCAGCAGCACCCCTCGGGCGAGTGCCGCGGCTCCGTGTACGGCTGCTGCTTTGACAACGTCGCCTCAGCCTCGGGTCCTCGAGGGGAAGGATGTCTCAATAGGCCCAACTACCGTAAGTGATGCTTTGGCTTACTGGTTTAGAAACACAGAAGGAGTCCAGTGGCACATAGAAGTTTCCTGTGTAGAGGCTCTGCTCTTTGTAAAATGTAGTAAATAATCTCTCAGAAGAGAATTTCTGCCTGGTGGTTGGGGCAGCAGAAGCTTGCAGGGAGTGTAGAAAAGCAGCCTGAGGATTCAGCTCTGTCAGCTGCCACAGAAATTCTTGTGAATTCTGCTGATAGTTGGACAGAAGTGTGTTTGTGTGATCTCTGTCAGTCTGTAGGACTACTCGGGAGCTGTTTATCCCTGAGAAGACACTCTGATGCAGCCTGGAGTGCTCCAAATGAATTACCCAGGTTTAGGAGGAGTAGGGATCCCCTGAGGAATCAGGGCAGTGCTCAGCCTTCAGATAGCCTGTGGACAGGGGAGGAATGAGAACTACATGGGGAAGGAGGAGTTGCTCAGGGCTGCATGGATGCCCTCAGCCAGCAAAGATCAATCCAGTGCCTGCTGTGCAATGAGGGCACGAGAGCTGCTGGGCAAAAGCATCTCTGCTCCTTTAGTGCGCAGCTGTACCCTGTGCAGGCACATTGCTGCTGCAGCACCTTGCCCTCCTGCTGCAGCACAGAGATTGCTGGGTGGCCTTCCCTGTGGTGCAGCCTTGCGGAAGGGGAAAGCTCTCAGGATCCTCTCTGCTGAGCCACAGCTCGACAAAGCTGTCTCAGCCGGAGCCCTGCATCCAGTGTTTGTTAGCATGTGGCTGTGATACCCGTGGCTCTGGGTTTGTAGACCCCTTGGGCCGTGCTCCTCTTTATATCAGTGTGTAGGGGTATTCTGTAGTGTGTGACTCTTCTTCACAGCTGGGTCTAAGCCACCTGCTTTGTGGGCTGGAAATGTGCAAATGGCAGCCATGTGTCCCTTGCAGGAGAGGAAGCTCTAGAGCCTGCCTTGCAGTTGCATAATTCTCCAAGCAAGGCTGTAAAGCATCTGTCTAGTATCTAGATTCAGAAATGTCTCCAAGGATGGTTCTTCCCTCAGAGGCAAAACTGAGGCAAAAAGAAACATGTGAGCAGTTTCTCAGTTTCAAAGCACAGCTGGATAAGACACCCAGGTGTCCTACTTTCCCACCTGCCCTCTGCCCACAGGGCCATCAGATAGATCATCTAGGTAGGTGGCTTGAAGCCCCCGGACCTTCGTGCTTTGTGACTCTCACATCTCCCTCTGTTCCACTCTTTTTGGTAGCATACCCTGTCACGTGCCTGCTGCCCAGTGCCCACGGCCCCTGCACCAACTGGACCACTCGCTGGTACTTCGTGGGAGTTGTTGGCAAGTGCAACCGGTTTTGGTATGGCGGCTGTCAGGGCAATAAAAACAGCTTTGCCTCGGAGGAGGAGTGCATGAGAGTGTGCCACAGCTCCGTGGGGGTCAGTCATCTGGAGCACCAGCCTTCTCCTGGCACAGGAGCCCTGCAACACCAGCAGACTGGCTCCAGTTCTCATACAGGACATACTCAGGGTCAGCAGCAACCACCCACAAGAGAGACTGCAAGTCACAGCCAAGAAGGAAGAACCTATGGGGCTTCACACCCCACGCAAGACAGCCACAGACAGGACAGCTGGAGAAGGGACGTGCTGCCAGAGTCCTTGCCAGGGACTGGTGTGCTGGAGAGCCAGCGCTGGGACACTCGGCGAAGCAGACTGGGCAGCCTGGGCCAGCTGCGCTCCTGGGAAACAGCCGTGCCTGGGCCCTCGGACAGGCAGAGCAGCAGTGGCCAGCAGGTGCTGCCCCGGGAAGGCAAGCAGTGGCGTGAAGCTTTCGGAGCAGATGTTTCCATGACAGAAGGATTTGGGCACCAGGAGTCTGCAGACTTGTTCCCAGCACAGGCTCTGCACAGGTGATGATTTCCACCCACCCCTCCCCCCTGTTCTGCCAGCTCATTGTGAAGCTTTCTCTGGAGTGAAAATGTTGTCCCAGCTGGGACCAGCTAACTGGGAATGCCATGTGATGGATTAGCTACACATGTGGCCTCTTGGTAAATCAAGTCACTGTTATTCAGGCCCTGGCATTACCTGCTGTCTCTTTCCTTGCATAGTCCCTGGTCTCTGACAGCACTGAAGTATCATGTGTGAAAAGACTGCAGAATCCTGGGGTCTCTGTCTGGGAGGCCTTCTTACACTGTAAATGAGAATCCGTAGGTGTTTTTCTTGTTCTGACCAACAAATTTAGCTGACTCTCTGACTTCAGAGCCTTTATCTCAGCACTGCATGGAGCAGCAGTGGGTTGTTCTAGGGAAGACTTTTAAGATGCAGAGTTTGGGTCAAGATCCAGACAGTGTTACCCAGAAAATCAGGAGTGTGTAGAGCTAGATCTAAACATGTCTGCATTGGATCTGTGTCTGTCTGCTGAGCTGAACCTTGTTCCTTCAGAAGAGAGGGGTTACAGGGCTTTCTTCCAGGAGGTATTGTAGCATTCGGTCTGTCCAGAGCGGTCTTTGCTGTATAGGAGAGGGCTCCCCATGTTGCCCAGTGCATCTGCTCAGAACTGAATGGACAGCTGGTCCTGCTTTGCCTTGTCGTTGTAACTCATCCAGAGTCACATTAGAGGACACAGAGGTGAGGAGGGCAGCAGAAGTGCCAATGGAATCAGTTTCTCTTTCAGAACAATCCTGGAGGAAGCCAAGCCCTCTCTTGTGACAGCAGTTGTGGGACAAAACGTCCAGCTGGTCTGCAAGACTGGCATATCTCCCCTCTCCAGAGTGGAGTGGATGAAGAACAGCCGACCGGTCTCCTCCAACAGGTGAGCTCAGCTCCCTTCATTGTAGAGCAGATGGGCTCTCTGCTGGGCAGAGTGCCAAATATGCAGTCCAAAAAGGACTGTCATGGTTTCACCCCAGCTGGCAACTCAGCCTCACAGAGCTGCTCACTCACCCCTGGTGGGATGGGGGAGAGAATCGGAAGGGTAAAACTGAGAAAATCCATGGACTGAGATAAAGACACTTTAAAAGATAAAACAAAAGCCGTGGGTGCAAGCCAAGCAAAATAAGGAATTCATTCACCACTTCCCACAGGCAGGCAGGTGTTCAGCGTTCTCCAGAAGAGCAGGGCCCCATCACACATAACAGTGACTTGGGAAGACAAACACCATCACTCCGAACTCCCCCCCCCGCTCCTTCTCCTTTCCCCAGCTTTACATGCTGAGCATGATGCCATATGGTATGGAATATCCGTGTGGTCTGTCAGGGTCAGCGGTCCCAGCTGTGTCCCCTCCCAGCTTCTTGTGTACCCGCAGCTCACTGGCGGGTGGGGTGAGAAGCAGAAAAGGCCTTGACTTGGTGTAAACACTTCTCAGCAGTAGTGAAAACACCAACACTGTTTTCAGCACAAATGCAAAACACAGCCACATACCAGCTACTGTGAAGAAAATTAACACTGTACCAGCCGCAACCAGCACACTTTTTTTTTTTTTTTAAAGAAATAAAGAAGCCTCCATATTCATGTAAAGGAATGAACTGTCCACCTGCTCTGTGCATAGCAGAATCAGTCTGCACCAGTGATGAGGTATTGGCTAGAGTTATGGGGTAGAGCAAGTGCTGTCCCATAACACCGATGGAAGGCACTGGTGGAAGCTGACATGGGTAGTGATGCAGAAAAATATTGCTTCTTTTGGGTTCATCTTGGGGCAGCACTAAGCCAGTAGTTGGGGGTGAAACTTGGAGCCTAATAACCTAGAGTTCCTCTGGCTGGAAATCTCTGGCACAATTTTTTTTAAAACTACTTTTAAACCTGTTTTTCCTGGGAAGTCTGTTTCCAGCAAGAGTCTGGAGCCAGTCAGTCCCTGTGAGTTATGAAAATCACAGTTAAGAAAAGCCCAGTTATGCTTTTCTGTTTGCAGTTGACTGCTGGGACTCAAGCTCCCGCCTGGAAGGGCAGTTTGCCTCCTCATGGGAGAGGGTTACTGAAAGCAGTTCCCTGTTTTCCATCTCAGTTTTTCCTCTCCGTTCCTGACCTCCTTTCTGCTGCAGTTATTTCCCCTGCCTGTGACCCGCCTGTGGTCAGCAGGGTTTTGTTTTTTCCCTAAGCCAGGGAGGGCACTACGTGGGCATGTTTTGCGTAACATCAGCCGCAGGGCCGCCGTGCCCTGGCCGGTTGCTGGGGGTGGGCAGGCACAGGCAGCGCTCCCCGCACGTGTTCCAGGCACACCTACCAGTCCGACAGCTCCCTGGTGATCAGCCACGTCGAGCCCGAGGACGCTGGGACCTACACGTGCCTCACTTCTGACGGGAGGACGGAGAGCCGACAGATTCAGCTGCAGATCACAGGTGAATTGCCTTCTGCTCAGGGCTCCTCATTAATGGTTACTGACCACAGGCTCAATAAAGCCAGCTGCAGGAGCAAACTTCCTCAGCTGCCAAGAGGGAGTGTGGAGGCAGCAGGGCCTCTTTTGGCGTTGCCTCATGATAAAGCCTTAGCCCTAAAATACTTCCTCCCCTGCAGGGCCACCCCATAACTGGAGTTGTGGCTTGCCTGTAACCCGCCCCATTTCTAGCACAGCGAGCATGTCTTCCTCCCTGAGAGCCATCAGCTGCCTCCTGATCCAAAACATAACTGCTGGTGCATTTATGTTTTGTGTTTTGCCCAAACAGATCCTGCTGGGTAACGAATGATTCCCTGTTCTGAAAGATGTGCCTTATTTCAGAAACAAAACCAAAAAAATATGAAAGACTAGTGGCAAAAGATGGGCCAGAAAGGCACCGTGTAGCCTTCAATCTCTGAAGTGTGCTTTGTCACAGCAATGGCACATGGGGCAGAAGGCACTGTGGCCTAAGGGATGTTTCAATGTGTTCACTGAGAGAGGAGAAAAAGGCGTCTAAAATTGCTTGCCTGCAGGTCTGTGATTCTCATTAGTAGACAGCGCAGGTTTACTGCACTAGTCAGCCAGAAAGCAGATGGCTGAAGGGCTCTTTGGCTCCAGTTCAGCAAGCTCTCCCAAGCTCACAGAAACCCTACGCAAGAGGTCACAGCAAGAAGTGTCCTTCTATTCACATATGGCATTTTGTTTTGAATAGAGTACCAGAGCAGTGCTCTGGCAGAGGGTGAGAGAGGTCGGGTCCTCCACAAGGCGAATCAGCAGCACCGAGGGTTATCCAGAGGCAGGCAGCTCGTGCAGGCAGCCGGCTCCTCCGCGCGTCGGCAGCTCACATACAGGTAGGTTCATGTACAGCAACAGTTTGTCCACCGTGCCCAGCTGATGAACCATATGGCATCTCTTCATGTAGAACAGCCGAAGATTGGAAAGGTCCTGGGTCAGCTGTTCCAGGGCACGGTTGGGAAGCAAGCAGTACTGAACTGCTGACAACAGGAACGGGAGAAGATCCCAGTCACAAGCTGTCTTCTGTCCTCCCCGAGGGTCTCTTGAAAGAAGCATACTCTGAGCAGATGCACAGGGAAGCTGGCAGCAAAGGAGCTGGGTTCAAACAAAAGAAGTATCGGGGCAGCATCCTTAGCTGTTCATGTTAGTGTAGGCAGAAGGAGAAACCTGTTCTGAAAAAAAACCAAAGCAAATAGGAGCTGCTTAACTAGCACAAAAGAGACACATATATATATTGAAAAAAACTTCAGTTCCTTCACCCTCCACTAATTAATTTTAAATATTTTGTGTCAAACCGGTTTGACCCAAAATAGTCTCCTCATGTACTGGCATATTCTGCAGCTTCTTGCGTGGTTTTTTATCCCTTCTAGGCCCCACAGAAATAAAGGGGGACAAATTATTTTTGTCTTAAATGCAGTATGTTGGGATTCCAGATTAAATAGGGCCATGATCTGATCCCTCCTTTTTTTTGAGTTTACAACCTAAAAGCCAGCCAATTTGCTGAGCTCTGCAGCAATCTCCTTAGCTGCTTCTGCCTAAAAGCAGTAATAAGTGATTCATTGAATTAAGAACACTGAATTAAGGCTCTTTGGTTTTATTTTTTGAGATCAAGAATTCAGGTCATAGAATGGGGGGGTAGATGACGTTTTATTTAACTGTGGGAACATCATGGTTTAGTTCCCTTCTAAGACAGTATTTAGCTGTAGTTATAAGAGAGCAAAGAACATGAGGAGACAAGTGTTGTGAAAACCTGACCTCAGCCTTTCTGCTGCGTGGACAACCAGCTCGTGGACCTTGCATGCAGTCAGGTGATTGCAATAGGCTCTTCACACCCCAAAAAGGCTCATTTTTGTGTGCCAGAGAAGCACCTAAGGGGAAGCTTGCTTGGTGCCTTGTTTGGGACTTTGTACTGTGTGTTCACATTGTTAATGCTTCCTCAGCTGTTATCCAGAGGGTTGCTGTAAGAACCAGGGTTGCTGTCTGTAATGGGTTAAGCTGGCTGACAGGAGTGCAGCACCAAGCTGCGCTGAACTGGAGCAGGATTTCATAGAGGCTGCTCTCTTCTGAATGCTGGGGGTGAGTGTTGGTAATGGCAAGCATCAGAGCTCTGATGGGAGTACAGAGACCTCCCTTCGCTGTTGGAGGCAAAAAATAAGGCTTGTGATTAAAAAAGCCTCGTGCTGAAGGTCAAATGCTGAGCAAGGAAGTTTCTACATCTTTTGCTGTGCTTGTGAACTTTGCAGGTTGAAAATGGATAAGAGCGAGCCCACAATAGTGGAGGCCAATGTTGGGGAGAGAGTCAGACTGCCCTGCACAGTGGAAGCATCACCAGCTCTCACCATTGAGTGGCAGAAAGATGGGCAGCCCCTCTCCTCTCCCAGGTGAGCTCCCAGGCGGCTCCAACCATTCATGAGAAGAGCATCCTCTTTTCTTTTCCTTCCCTATCTCCTCCCTGAGAGAACAGAGCTGTTGGCCATGCAGCAAGGGCCTGTCTGGCTTTATGCTGTCCAGCTTCCTCCATCAAGGCCAGGCTGTACTGCTGGCCTGCCCTGTCCTCCCTCCCTCACAGATGGAAGTTTGAATGTTGAACCCTTGAGGGAACAGCTGTGACACAGGGTCTACAAGTGAGCCAGGGCTCAAATTTATTCAGCTACAAGGTTAGCAGAAAAGGAACACATGGCAAGCAAATTTGCTAAAAAGCAGCTGGTCAGTGAGCAAGGGCAGAGGTTCACAGCAAACCAAGATCAGGGCACCTGCAGTGAACTTCCACAGCTACTGGTGCTGCTCTCTCCTCACTCTGCTCCCAGAAATCTGTTCTAGCAGCAAGTTTTTCCAGAGTCTACAGCATCAGTGCTGGGATTTGAGGACTAAGAGTTGCATTACAACCCCTGCAGCATCTGAGCTGCTAAACTTTTGCTCAGTGGTGCTACAAAGTTGTGCACGAGGCTTAGCTTCATCTCTGCTGCTGGAGTCCCATCCTGACCCAAGCACAGGCTGAGGGACATTCTGGCTTTGTTCCCCAGGCACAGGCAGCAGTCGGACGGGGCCTTGCTGATCAGCCGGGTCAGCTCTGAAGACATCGGCTTCTTTACCTGCATTGCCTCCAATGGACGTGACCGGGACCAGCGCCAGGTCCTGCTCCGACCTCTAGGTACTGGATGGGTGGAAGCACGCACAGCTCGTGTGCACAGGAGTGGGAAACAGGGAAGGCTGTGCAGGGACAGCGTGGGTTCCTTCACTGGCCGTGCCTCCTTGCTTCACACCTAATGTTTAACAGGCAACTTGAGGGCAAGGGAAGAGCGAGTTGTTTTGCCCAATGGTCATCTGCATGTGTGCAGTATATCGTGGTGCTCCAGGCAGCTGGGAAAAGGGATTGATAGCACAGTAAGTGACTCTCGGGGCCTTGTTTCTGGGACATTGGTGTGGAATGAGTATAAGAGCAAGAGAAGCTAAGGAGACGGTTCTTCTGTGTATGGGACGTGCATGTGTCCAGCTGGAGGAGAAAGCTCTTTGAGGCCTCTGTTACTTGTCCCTTCTTGAGCCAAAGTCTTAGGAAATCCACATTCTCCATAGCAGCAATGGCACAGCCTCAAACATGCTGTTTCAAGGCCCAGGGGCTTGTAGCTCGTCAAGGGATGTGTTGGACTTTTCCCATGAGGGAATGCTCCTGCTACCAGGGGGAGTATGGCATTGTCTTCCTGCTAGTGATGATTTCCCTTCTGGTTTAGGAGAGCTGAGGATCACTGGTCTTCTGCCAAGCATCACGGTACCTGAGGGAGGGACTGCTCAGCTTCATTGTACAGTGACTGGGAACAATGTGAATATAAGGTGGTCAAGGTGAGCAAAAGTGAGATGGAACTGCCCGTTCCTTCTCTTCCCAAACCTCATCGTTTACCCGCCAAATACTAATGCAGGGTGCCTGCCAGGTATGGCAGAGATCACAGTTATCAGCCCCAACTAGTATCACCTACTCTTTCTTAAAACAACTTGGATGTTACCCAAAAATCCTGGGCAAGATCCCTGTAGGGTGTGGTCATCAAGTTCATGTTCCAGTCAAATAAGGACAAAATCAGATGTTAAACTAAGATTTCATGGAGTTCAGAAGGGCTCTGTGCTGGAAAACTAGTGACATGAAAACAAGAAGAACTAAAATGAGTAATCAGAGGAAAATCTTTAGTTGCTTTTTGAAAAACCCTCTCTGGCTAATCCTGACAGACATTTTAGGCCTTCCCAGCTTCCTGTTGTAACAGTTCTCTCCATTTACTGTCAAGTGGGAGCAAAGGAGATTTAGAGGCGTTTTAAAGTGAAAAGCTACATCCTCTTGATAGTTTACTGTGAAACTCTGAATTTGTGCAAGTGTTTGGTGAGGGTTGTTTTTCCTGTTTGAAAATAATCAGTTCTGCTTTGGAGCCTTCTTACAAACTATCCAGGGAGATGGACTGGTAAGTGCTGAAATTCCAAGGGTTAGGGCTGAAGCGGGCCATCTCACACAGAGAGCTTTTCTTCCACACATTAGTTTGGTATTTGAGCTAACAAAATGATGCATGTTTCAGAGTTGGAATGAAACCCTTTTCAGTGAAACAAATTTCATTTCGTTGGTAACTAGGAGTTCATAATTCTGGCAGTTTTCCTGCTGGGCACAGATTATTCCAGGAGGAACTGAACAGGCACAATCTTGCTGGTTTTTTTAAACAAACTTTTAAAGGGAGAGGAGAGAGGGCGCATTGTTCGCTACCCCATATGCTCATCAAGCAATATGTGCTGCTATCAATGCCAGCCAAACAAGTACTGCCAGACCACAACCTGGAGAGAGGGAAAGGCACATTGGATTTTCTCTTAGCTCCTCAAACCTCAAGAATGTGTGCTAGTGGAAAGGGCAATGTCTTTGCACAGAGCACACAGACACAGCTACCTCCCACGCAGACACTGGGCAACGGATGCAGACTCGCTCAGGCTCATGTTACCAGCCAACTGTAGGGCCAGGTTGTGCAAAAGATTTCTTCCTTCCTGCTGAACTTGTAAAAAATTCACCCTTTTCACAGAACATCATTTTCCAAAGAGCACAGGGAGCTCCTTTAGCCCCCATGGGTGGCAACAGTGGAACATTTTGTTTTTCACCACAGGAATGGAGTCCCTATGCGGGGGGACGGCCACCACATCCACCTGTCCCAGGATGGAAGCCTGACTATAAGCAACGTCCAGGAGGCTGACGAGGGATCCTACACGTGCAGTGCCTACAGCAGCAGCAGCTCTGTCAGTGCCAGCACGGAGGTGAAGGTGCTGAGGAGCCGGCCGAGCAGTGAGTACAGCCCGGCCTTCCTGCTTCTCCCGGCACAGTGCCCGGCCCTCGGCCGCTATCGCACCCGTTGTGTGCGCCAGTCCAGCACCAGCCTTGGGCTTTGGGGAGCAGCAGGAGCCTCTGGGTCGTTCTATCTCAGAAGCCCTGCTTTCCATGGACAGAAAAGCAGGATGCTGGAAACGCCCCCCTGACCAGGGCACTGGGAGCCTAATTAACCTCCTGAGGCCAAAGTGCCATAGCTGGTTGACCAAATAGTTGGTTGCATGATTTGTAGTTGGACTTTGGACACCATCCAGCTATCTTTACATAGAGGGTAGGTAGAGAAGTCTCTCCTCTCCCTGGAAACTGCATTCTCCTCCTGTATCTCACCAGAGGTGTCTGTTTCATCTTGAAACTCATCATCTCCTTCTTGATGTTGGACTAAATTTAGAACTGGTGGGGTGGAGGAAGCAGGAACGTGCTGTGTCTTTTGGGAGGGAATAGCAGTCTGAGGATAAATTTACAGCTGCTTCACCCTTTGCTTGGCTGCAGCTACTGCGAGTCATGCTATGGACCTGAGCAGAGAGTGCGTGGACCAGCCCCACCTTGCCAACTGTGACCTGATCCTGCAGGCCCAGCTTTGTGGTAACGAGTACTATTCCAGCTTCTGCTGCGCCAGCTGCGCTCGCCACCGCCCGCAGGGCAGCCCCCCGCACGCCCGCGGGTGACAGCCACAGCCACGACCACAGTGACTGATGACAAGACTGGAGGTCTCAACTCTGTTCTTTCACTGCCTGGGACTGTTCTAGGAACTCTGTCCTGCTGGACAGCTCAAGAGGATGAATTGAACAGCGTGCAGTGGGTGTAAATACTCAGAGGTGGGACACCCACCATCCTCAGGGTTACTGTAAACTCCTTTTCCCCTGTATGCCTTGCTGTACCTAATCCGCCTCTTAAGGGTAGTTGCTGTCATTCACAGAACCAGATGATAGTAGGGACGTAAGGATGATGTGACTAGAGAAGGCAGAGGACCAGCATGAAAGAAGGAGAGACCAATTCTTCATACAAGCAAGAGAGAAGTGCTCTTAAAAACATAATCTCTGAAGTGTTTGAAGATGGGCCTTAACCATTCCAGCCAAAGCACTAATGAGCCATGAACATTTGTTCCTCCAATAAGCATTGCTGAACAAGCACTCCTGGGGAGCACTTTCCATCTAAATGCAAAGGACTTTGGCCACAAGAAACAGCTTGATGCATATAAAATTAGTGTTCAGGTCCTAGGAGATTACTGGCTCTCAGGATGCAGCTGTAATGTCATGTTACTGTAGCTGTTTTATTCCAGTAGACCTTAGACAAATTTCTAGTAGGGTCAGTTTGGTTTCTACTTGACTGCAATCAGCTTTGGAGTGAAATGCAGAAGCAGTGCTTCACAGAAAGCTTAAGACAAAAGAGAAAACTACTTTTAGCCCTTCCTGAATGTTAGGGGTAATTTAGATGAATTTACCAACCCTGTTACGAGATGCTGCAGTTTAAATAGCACTCATTCTAGGAAGGCTCAGCAGGTAATTTTTTTTCCCCTGAGCCAGAACTGTGCTGTTCTGATGCTGTGCTGAGTTTGGGTGGGGGCTAATAATAAACACACAGAAATACGTGTGGAGGGGCATTTCACTTGCCAGAATAAACCTGCCAAGGATCTGCTCTAGTCTCAGTTAAATCCAGGAAAGCCTGGCTCTGCATGTGGCCTGGGCTGATGCCTGCTGCTATGGGCTAACAAGTTAGGACTTCCAGATGCAGAGCAGCTGTAGCTGAAAAGCATCCTTCATTTCAAGACCAACACGGCGTGGCAGCAAGCGTGCATCTGAGGCCCTGAAAATCTCAGGCATTAG
The DNA here is from genome assembly GCA_013397755.1 of Cnemophilus loriae. NCBI lineage: Eukaryota > Metazoa > Chordata > Aves > Passeriformes > Corvidae > Cnemophilus > Cnemophilus loriae. The sequence goes on from VZTF01004753.1 coordinate 90,970, forward strand.
GGGTGGGGTGGTGAGATTTTATCATGATTATATCATGTTAAACCAGGAAAAGGCCCTTGGGTATCTTCAGTATCTCAAAATGGAATTACTTTTGAGCAAAAGGGTTCTTTTACAGCCTCCACACTACTGTTCTACCCTAGCATCTGCCCTGACAGTCTCCTTCTTCCTCATTCTAGACTTGGAGGGGTTGATCATAATTATTAGCAACATTACCCATGTATTATTTGCATAGATACAGCTATAAACCGGTGTGTAGATGTTGGTATTTTGGTTGGAGGAGACAGAGGATTGAGTTTTTTTACTTTTGTCTTCTACTTGTGTTACTTTAAGCCGTCTAAGAAATGCAGCTAATTCAGGACTGTGCTCACACCACTCTCCTCTCCTTCAGTCCTGACTCAGGACCCACCAGGACAGCAGCAATACATAGGTGGAAATTGCCAGGGTTGATAGCCTAGAGCTGGTTTGTACTCTAAACCTAGTAGATCAATTCAGATGGACCTAAAAATAAGAATCACATACCTAATGACTGCACTCTCATCAGCACAGGTATGGTTCAGGACTGGACACACTGATTTAGGATGTGAACAAACTGCAAAGTCTAGAAGCAATCCAGTACTGGAGAGAGAGGTGACAGTCACACAGCTATTTGGGGTTGGGTCCTTCTGTGGTCTGATAGATTCTCTTTCGTAGGAAAGGCAAAAATACTTATTTTGCATTTAAGACCCTTTAATTTGATTAGGAAAAATTTCCTCTGCTGGAATGCAGGGCAGGCATTACAGTATAAGGTTTGAAGTGGAAATCTTTGGGTATTTAAGAACAATGACATGGTCCTGAAAACATCCACTTGCGTTTGTACGTATTTTTGCATTTAACATCTCAGCCCAGGACCTTTTTCTGTGTGTGTGTGTACAGGATATTTTATCATTTTAGTATATAGTACGGCTTTTGCCTTTTGAGACCATGCACTAATCAGAGACTCTGTAAATTCCAGTCATATTGAAGCCTTCTCTGTTCCATGTGTGGCATCAAGGGGTAGTCAGGATCTGCTGCCCTGCTCAGGAGCATGGCTAGAAGTGGATGTATCAGACCCTTTTGTCCCAGAGTAAGCAGCCAGTTCTGTAAAATCCCTTTCTACAATCTCAGAGGCTCTATTTTTAGAATATATAAATATTCTGTGTAGTCAGCTGTCATTTAAACTCTATGGTTATATAAGATGGAGCCAGGAAGTGCTTTCTTCCAGACTCATGAGGGCTGTAACAGCCCCCTGCCTGCTGATGGCCTTTAACACTGGAAGTGCTTTGGCTAGTGCAGTTTCTTCTGACCTCCTTTCAGCTCCACAACCATGGCAGTAAGGGTGGGTGTGACAGGCACGCAGTTCCCTGCTGTAAATCCATGCCGTCAAGTTAACTAAAGGATCTTTAAATTTCTTCTGACACGATCAGCTTCTCCCTCTCTGTAGTATCCCTTAATCACCTACTCCAGGTTTACTTTTTTTATGTGAGAATCAAGATGTTCGTTTTCTTCCCTAAACAACAGCTTGTAGGAAGTGCTTATCTCCAGGGCAGGACAAGGGTGTAGCTATACTGGGCTATTTTCAGCTTGATCTTGGGGCCCTTACTGTGAAAGATACATAACTAACTGCTTTCTTTCCTACTATAAATGTCTATAAATACTTGTTTGCTTTCTGAAAGCTGAAAAAAGCATTGACACCAACTCAAATCCCAGAGGGAGTGTTTGCATTACAGTATGACTCGTGTCATACTGAACAGAGGTAAGAATCTGTAATGTCAAAACTTGTAGTTTTCTAGACTGTCACTGTAAGACTCACTGTACTCGCCTGGAAATGGAAACTGCTGGCAAGCTCAAATCCTAGGGCCAACAAAGGGAGTGTTTCTTCCCCTTCAGGTTATGGAGTCTGACTTTTTTCCTTGTGTGTAAACTGACGTGGTGCCTGTGAGAGTGCAGTAAGAACCACTTGCACTAACAGGGTAGATATCAGCCCACTGGAAGAACAGAAAAGAAGTGAAAATAAGTCATCATCTCAACATGGCTCCTTTTAGTAATAGGGAAAAGAAAGAGTTTTCCTTTTAGCCCTTATTGAATGTTACTGTCCTTATCTTTTTCTCTTTGTAAATATTCAGTGATAGAAAATACAGCTACGCAAATGCAAAATCTGATGTTTTCAGTAAAGGCCTCTATTTTAGAGCTTTAAGTGTTTATGCGTCACAAAGATATTTTGAAATTCAGTCTTAAAGTTCAGTGCAACCTAACACGTTGTAGAAAATGAGAGGTGTTAAGATATTATTCCTAAGCTGCTGGGTTGGCAAGCAGTGCTCATCCACATTCACCTTACAAGACAGAAGATATCCAGAAGGGCAAATGGTGACAACTGAAGTGGGGTGGGAAATAAAGCTCTTGCAGCCAGTGCTTCTACCACCAACATTTATTTCTGTTAAAGCAGATTATAAATCATCAGTACAAATATATATAACTTACATTTGCTTGTAAGGCCAAAGTTTAAAAGTAAAGTTAAAATGAGATGGTTTTCACAAGTCACCAGAGGCAGAACCTGGACCAGCTGCAGCCTTAACCACAAGGTTTCACAAATCAGTGGGAAAGAATAAAACCAAAGTTAAAAACCTCTAATAACTATCGACAGACAGACATAAAATGGTTTCCCAGGCAGCCCCAGGATGTAGATATGATGACAGTAAGTTGTCACAGTAGTGTTAGAACCAATAGATTAAGACAAAGAAACTGCAGCAATATATGAAAGGAAAAAAATCCATAGTATATAGAATATGTAGATTGATTCCAATAAAAAACAGTAAATTCTCCCCATGGTTTTCAAACCATGACAATACTGTTCTTTAATTTTCTTTATTTAAAACTACGATATAATGACTTATTGGTTGTGATTGTTGTTGCAATATGCTACTTACAATGAACAGGTACAAGAACAAGCTAGAGCCCCTTTTTCCACCCCCCCAATATTACTTACAATAAGAATCAGCAATAAATCAATCTTATGTACAATTTCTTACATCCAACCCCCTTTTTTTTTAACCTTTGGCAAGATTACTTACAACTCATACAGCTTTTAATATCCAACTATTTAAAATATTCTAAATGCATAAAAATAAAGATTTTGGCTTTACTTTATTCTTTACATATAATATTCACTTTGTTACTCAAAATGGAAGCTCAACTTTTTCCACAAACCTAGCTTTTGCTAAGGTGACAACATCCCATCCATATCCACCCCCCACCCTACCCAATTTTTCCCTGAGGGGGGAACATTCAGGACTTGCAGGGCATCAGGAGGACACAGGTACAAACATCTGCCTTCCTTTCTGTGAGATGATTGATGTTTTTGCAGAACAGGCTTTGGGACTGGGTGCCTTTCTTTGCTCCATTTGACTTCCAGCTTTCTAAGTGAGGAGGGAATGCAGACCGGGCAGGGACCAGGACTCCTTTTAAGAACTGCACATTAAATTCTCTGTGTGTTTCCATCCTCCCCATAACTGCTCCCTCTTTCTAACCCATTTTTGTTTGAAGGGACCTTTGGGATTATCAAAGCAAACTGATCGGAAACAGTCCCCTCTGCTCCCTTTATCCCTCTATGCTAATGTACAATTTATCCGCCCCGCACGGGACCGCTTAAAGTTCGATCTCGAATGTCTTCTGTAGGTCACTGGAGAAGGGGTTGGTCGGGGAGGGGTTGGTGCGCTGCTTGGCCTTGCCCTCCAGAGCTGCCCACTGGGCCTCAAAGGGGTCGACCTGCGGGGCGGCCGCGGGGGGCTGCGAATGCTTGTCCTCGGCAGCCCATTTGCCCCCCTCCACGCCGTTGAAGGCGGCGGAGCCGTTGTGCTGCGCGGGCGGGTGGAAGAAGGGGCTGGCAGTGGCGCTGCTGCTGCTGTCGTACTGAGGGACCGGCTGCTGCTTCACCAGGCTGGGGGACTGATGCGGGTGGGCCGCTGGAGTGTGGCTGGCAGTACCAAAGACGTTGGCTACCATCTGGGAAGGTGTGATTCCAACCACAGGGACGCTTGGGGCTGCATAGGTCATCCCATTTGCTACAGCGTAAGGCTGAGCTGGAATAAATGCTGGCTGCATGGGCGGTACCACACCCACTGGCACAGGCTGAGGCGCAATGAAGGTGCTGACTGGGAAGGCTGGTGCTGACTGGGAGGCTGGAGCTGCTGGAGGAGGCTGGAGCAGTGGCTGTGGGGCTGGGGTTGGGGCTGAGGTTGGCTGCTGTTGGGCTCTGACAGTCTTTGAGACCTCTTCCAACCAGCGGTCTGCCTCTGAGGGAGTACGTCTGTGATTTCCTTGGAAGAGACTTGGTGAGGCCGCACCTGAGGAGGTGCTACTCCATTCGGTGCCTGGGAAGGAAAGATTGGGCAAGTCACTAATATTTCCACTCCTCATCCTTTTATTGGTTACAAAGACTGGAAGGTGTACACAAGAACACACAGGCCTCCTCCCGCCCTGACTGAAAGATGCTCCCAACATTGGAAGCATCTTTATTCATCCACTGTACTGTTCTGTTCTAAAAAGACATTCATCAAGATGAGGTAGGTAAGAGCTTCTTCACTAACGTGCAGATTTATGAGGTTTTTTTTCTTCATAGCAGACATCTGAGACTTTAGGGTACACAGGAAAGCTGCTGTCTGCACTCATAACTTGGCAGCAATGATCTAGTCCATAATCACTAATCCCCCTAACGGGGAGTATCAGTTTCTGAATGCACAGCTCAGGACTGGTGGACTTGGAACACAAAAGTCTAAAACAGTTTCTTAAAGACACAGTCTGGTACTCTTACAAGGCCAAGCAGAACCTACTGTTTCACTAGCAAAGCTTCCTCTCATGGAGTGGTGCTCACACCATGAAATGAAGTAACTTAGATTGCAGCCTTCTAGCGCGTGTGCCCACATGGGTGACAGCCGTTTCACCTTACACAGTGCAGGCAAGGCCTGGAGGGACAGACTAAACTTACTAAACAGAAGAAACGAACCTCTAAAGCCTTTAAGCAACCAACTTAATCCCTCCTTATGTACGTTAGTGAAAAGAACACACAAAAATTTTTGGGTACACAGATTCTTTCCCTTTTATACACACAAACTCGCATACAACTTCATTACTTCCTTTTTAAGCACTGATTTTATAAAATGCTGCCAAACTAAGAATCAGTCCAGGTTATAGGCCCAGAACCAGCAAGTTCATCACTTCCCTCCATCCACTTGTGCAAAACGCTACTACTTCCGGCTTTTGTTCCTGTTCCTTCCATTTGCCATTAAGTGGCACTGACAATTGTCTCAGGGGCTCAATTTATGCTTTTGATCCAAGTTCTTATAGCAATGCACCGGATCTACTTCCAATCTTACCAGCAACCACGGCTGCAGCTCCAGTACTAGCAGCAGGAGCATGAGCCCAAGGATTGGTTTCACGAACTGGCATAGCTGTGGACACTACAGCAGCTTGGGATGGTTTAGCAGCAAGCACACAGAAGGCAGAGGCAGTGCCATTGACTAAAATGGGAGCAGACAACATCAGTGCGATTAATTCATGCAAGGCATGCACGTGACTGGAGTATTAGTGGGCCAGGTCATACCTATCAACATACAACAATTTTAGACACTTCCACATGACAGGAGTTTGTGTAATTAGCCAAACTGGGCTGACAGTCAATAAAGGTAGTAAATTTCATTTCACCAAGCCAACACTTGTTAAGAGAATCATGGGATGGTGGATTTTGATATACTTTAGGAAGCCTTGAGTTCCGATGACTGACTGAACTTAAATTTGTTATTTCTGTAAGGAAGAGATATGGCTCACCAGTAGTTATTGTACAGTTAATTTTAGATTCAAAAGAAGAACACGTTGTAGATACAAAGTAACAATAACTACATTTAACATGGAGAGGTTCTTTTTTCACCCAACTTTTATAAAAGCATAGCAGTAAAATGAATATTAATGGCTGCTATGAGTTCTATAGCTGGCATTTTCCCACAACTTATCTAAGAATTTGTGTAAAAAACAGTAATCACAGTGGCACAAAATCCCTTCCCTTGTGAGATTTGGTTCCTATGACACACTCCTATGCAGTTCAGGAGGCAGAATGTTAAAATAGCCATTACCTCAAAGCCAGTCCCTTTTATAGGCAACTATCGTGTGGTAGGTGCACGAACTTATTGTTAAAAACAAAACCACAGAAAAATTAAACAGACAAGATGAATAAAGCAGGATGCATTCACCCAAAATACTGGTAACAGGACTTGCACAAGAAATTACGACCACGTGTTACTGGAAAGCAACATTATGTGCATTCAAGCCTCATCCAGCACCCAAAGAAATCACAAACCTTGAAAGGCAGGAGACTGTGGTGCAACTACTGTCACTGGTTTTGTCATGGGGGCCGAAGAGAAAGGATCTTCTGATGGTGTGCTGAAAGCACTGGTGATCTGAGAGCACAGGGCACTAATGCTGTCTGTTTCCCCTTCTACCTCTGGGACTAAAATGTAAACAGAATTCATTAAATTGAAAGCTTAAAGGATACAGAAACAATTTACAACTACTAATGTGAAACTGAAATATAATTAGTTCCCTTATGTCCTACATGTTCTTGTTACTGATTTGCATGACAGCTTTTTTTTTTTTTACATTAGTGTTGAAGATCTGGCCTGAAATAGAACACCACATTAATGTATTTTGTGATTAAGTCAAGAGGGCAAGGAGATCACTGTTCCAGATTTAAAGGATGCTTGTATCAGAAAATAAAAAGTTTTCTGCAGCTTAAGTAGAGATCTAAATCTTCCACTATTAAAGTGCTAAACTTCTCAAGGGTTTGGCTCTAAGATTTGGCATTCTGTGAAATGAAAATACTTATGATAGATTTAAGTGTTCCAACAACATACTTGTACAGTAACTAGATGAACTCTAAATGTACTGACAGCAATGCACAACAGCAAGTTCAGTCTAGAGTTAGTGCTGATTTTTCCAGTTCAGGGGTAGCTGAAATCCCCAGTTCCTGTGCTAGAATCATGAAAGCAAAAGCTGAATGCTCAGATAAAATGGATGCTCAGTTTTAAACGAAGCATCAGTATCATGTGGATAATGCAACATCTGGAGTAAAGCTGCCAGCTTACCAGATGTTCTCATTCTTACTAATGGCAGTGTTTTCTAAAAGTACCGATCATCAGTCCGTCATTGCACAGAACTGACATGAGCAGGCATAATCAAGCACAAAATAGTGTAAGAAACATAAAATGTCTGCACACAACATGCACCAGGTCTAAAATTCAGGAGGAGGCATGCCCAAAAATTGATTCTTTGGGGGATATTCCAATACAGTGCATGCAGTGGGACAGTAAGCAGCACTGGCAGTGGCATATACGGGAACATGCATCAGAGATGTTCTGGATCATGAAGAATTGAGATTGTGGTGTGCTCCGTGACTATCACTACTGAGCAACGTACTATTACTGCACTGATTTGGCTCAGTGTTGGTCTTAAAGCACAGGTCACTAAACAAGGATTATGAAAGAAGTCAGACTAAGTATTTTTGTTGGGTTTGCCTTTGCCACAGTAATTTTTACTTCAAAGCTTAGAACCCCAAAACCAGCTCTGTTGCCAAGTAAGAGTACAGCTGGCCTGAATGATTAACACCTAGCTAAGGGAACTCTAGGACATTATGCAACGTAATGAACACCTCAGGAGTTTATGTTGGGATGACTCTTAGAAAACCCCACTAGTATCATGTGAAAACTGTACCACATAATATTGATACAGACAGCTGTACCACCTGAACAGGTAGGTTCTCTTAATGCAACGTGAAAAGCAATTTCATTGCTTTCAAAAACAATTCAGACAGGCAGAAGGACAGACTGCAGAAGAGCATCACGTGATCCCAAGACAAGTGGTTAAGGCCTTGAAGGGATTTGTGCCTCAGGATGCCCTGACAGTAAGTGGAAGAACTGGTTTAGTGACTCAGAGGAGCTAAGAGCCAAAACCTACTAATTCACCAACACCCATTCCTGGAACACTTCAAGCTGTGCTCCAGTACTTCACATAGCAATTAGAACTGTCTTCTGCAAGTGAACCCTGCATTTGAAATTCTTGCCTATTCCCAAAGCAGAAGTTTTCTGACATGGTGATGTTTGTTCATGATAAATGATCAACATGAGGCAGGAAGAAGGATTTACTAGAAAATGAGGAGTTACTTGAAGCCACAGAGAAAGAAAGGAGGAAGAGACAATTTAAGGCAATGTTTCACTGGAACCATTTGATTTTACCTGAGTTTTTCATGGGGAAATCGGTCTTCCTTTGCACTGTTGAAGGCAGCTCATTTATTCGCAAAGACAACTGGCGTTTAAAAGGAGACATCTTTTGGCTGAGGGCGGGGAAGCCCCTGAAAGACCCTTGCCTGGCAAGCTGTTCTATAGGGGCGTGCCGCCGTGGGATAGCGTGGGGGTTGCTCATTTCTTTATCCAGAGAGGCAGCAACTTCAGCAGTAGGAGAGGTTGGTGAGCCAGAAGAGGGGGCAGTATTGTTTGGTGCAGCACCTGGTGCTACTGTTTTCACTTCTGTTTCAACTGCTGGAGGAAACAGGGTGACGTTAGAAAAGTAAAGCAAAGTACTGTTCAACTGTCTACCTGTACTCCCATTTGTTTTGAAAAGAGAAATTGCGGGAATTTGCATAACTATTAGTCTTGCAAATGAGTTTCTAACAGAACAGCAGAAACACAATTTCTGTATACCTTCACTGTCTTCACCACGCCACCTGACATACACCCAAGCCCCACAGCTTTCTAAGGCAAGCCACTTCCTAGAAATGACAGCCTCACGTATGTATTCTTTCTAGCTGTTCCTGAGATCCCAGCTCTAGAAATACTTGCAATTCGGTTATAGTTAAGACTGAAAAATGTATTGTGTATTTGAGACCTTTACTTTGCCTTACACAGAACCATGGACAAAATATTACTACAAACTGTATTAAGTGACTTAGGGCAGCACAGCTCAGCAGCAGCAGCAGGGAACAGAAGACAGATCCAGGACCCTCTTTTAAAAGCCACCCTTCCAGCCCTGCAGAATCAGCAGCAGCAGCCAAACACACTGCACAAACTTCAGCAGGCCAAAGGTAGCAGCAGCACTCAACAGGTTGGGCTGCAGCTCCCAGCTCCTCCAGGAAATACATTACAGGTAGAGGGAAATGTGCTGCAAGGTAGATCCAGCCTCTGAGCTGACAGGCCTTGCTAACACCAGATAAATTTGCAAGGAGTTCCTGTGTCACTTCTGTACTGAATTTAGCTGCAATGTTACCACCTAATCATGAGTTAGTTGCACTGGAAGCTCCTCCAACTTAAAGTCAGCTGCTCCGTTTTGCAGGGCTTTGTGTAGCACCACAATGCTCCTGTCAGACAGGCCTAATAGTAAAAATGTAGGATTAAGCTTTGTTTAAATCATGACACTTATGATTAGAATTGCAGTGGGGATTTTTCCACCTCTAGGAAGACTCTTTCTTACTCATAAATGAATTGGCTTTGGGGGCAACAAACACAGCTCATCAACACAGAAGGACAAAAGGAAATCTCACTATTCCGGTATGAACTCTCATTCTACCTATACTGTTTTCCAAACATTTTAGAAAAAGCAATTACTTTTTTGACACATCAGCAGAACAACTAAAAGTCTGATAAAGAGAGGAGTCAGACTAGAGATTTCTGAGGAGCTGGAATGGTAGGAGGAACTAATTATGTTGTTTTGCAAGCTTCAGTACCCATGAGTTGCAGCTGCTCATTCAAGTGAAACTCTTCTCATCAGTCTTTCTTGGAAAGGATTTCACACACCTTCATTGAGTCAAGACTTTGACTCATGCCCTCAAGTAACAAAGGCCTTGTGTTTAAGCTTCATTTAGCACATTCTAAAACTAACATATGGAAACAAGCAGATGGATGACGAAAACTAAGATTAAAGTTTTGCAATCAAGGGGCAGCATAAAACTTGCTGGGGAATCCTCTGAAACAGAAGTCTGACTTCACTGTGAAGCAGGTTATGAACAGTATTTATAATACTTGGTTTTTTGTTAGCTGTAGAATTCCAGGCTTTGTAATAAAACTCGAGTACGAAGTTCTACTTTCACTTAATTTCAGAACATGCCATCTCCTCTCAATTCAGTTAGTCACTAATTCTGAACGTAATTAATAGTCAAACAGCTGTGTGTTTTATGGGGAGGGAGTGGTTATTCTGGATTTTTTTTGGAAAGCACTCTGATTGATCTGTTCTTCCCTCATGCAGTATAACTCCATACATACACTCTGTAACTTGCCTTAAAAATCAAAATAAAAATACATTCTTTTCTAAGAAAAATGCATATAATTTTCTGTTCATTTACCACAAGCATTAGTCTACATAAATGATTACTTTGTGTCTGGCCAGCTTGTATTTTTTAAACAATTTTCTAATAAGGCCTTTTAGTATGGCACCTGTGGTGTTCTCTGCCATAAAGCAGGCTGACAAAACAAAGCAGAAGCAGCTTTCACATATGAAGCCACTTGCACCTTTTCTAGAAGACACATGGGAAAATGATGAGTGAATGTGGGAGCATTTTTCATCCTGTGAACTGACAAGGGTCTGGGAATATGATTTAACATAGTAAGGTTCAAGAGAGGGAATGCTGTAAGGACGTTAAGCTTCGATCCTCACGGAGGCCTCAGTGCTGGTTCTGCTTGCTGTAGATGATTGTTTAAATTGCATCCCGTACCTTTAGCATCCGGCATCTGTCTCATAATTTCCTCTCTCTCTGCTTGTTCAGTAGCTGTAGTGACCCTGAATGACCCCTCTCTAGTGAATGTGGTTCTGCTGGCATCAAAGGTGGCAGTCACTCCACACTCCTTCTCTCGCTTCTGCTTTCGCTCCAGGCATGCTGCAAATGCACAGCCCACGGCGTGACTCAACCTTTCCCCCTGCACAAGACAACATTGCATCACACAGTGACTGGAACAGAAACATACATGTGCTTCAAGCATCACAAACTGATAACCTGCCTTTACAAGATTAATCTAATTAAGGCATTAAAGGAAACTATTTTAATTGTATTTTAACCTTAAACCTGGTACATAAAGACTCCCAACTACTAATGCACAAGCCATTTCAGGAAGGCCACCCAGGAAAGAATGAGATTGTTGGATGATCTGCTTAGTTCAACTGCTAAGATGCCAGTGCGATAACGTGCCTGCACTGATCCCTTGCCCCTAAATACATCTGTGCACAAAGAAACTCTCATGAAGCCATCCTAAGGTGTAAGTCCTGAAGCACAGGTAAGTGCTATTCCTGGGGAAAGTTTACAGGGGGCTCAAGGAGATACTACCCTTGTGTGCACCTGTGAAAGTTAAAAGTACAGTGGTGACCACTCACGCCTCTTAATGGTCCTGACCAAATGCACAAGTTAAGAGTTAGGAGTGCCTAATGAAAAGCACTTCCATTATTCATCAGGTCAAAAGATTCCACTATCCAATAACTGTAAAAAGGAAATTCAAGTTGGAGGAAGTCCAGCAACCCAGCTGATACAGCTGCTACAGTTGAATCAGAGGCACTATTGCTACCAGTAGCTCAACTCATCTATCATAATCAGTAAGTGAATTGACCTGTTATTCACAGATGAGAACAGAAATGTTCCAGCTCTAACATAAGTTTTACTGGGAATTTCTGACTTTATTGTTTAAAGGAAAATGATAAATTATCAAGCACCATTGCTCTGAACATGCAGCTCTAGGGAGTTCACACAGTGAATTTGCATGAGGTTTCAAGTACTTTGTATAATATAGGCAGGATTCAACAAATAGTAGAGAGAAGAAAAGGCCAGATCAGGCAGTTAAATAACTTACCTAAGTCTTCACAGCAAGAAACTGATTTTAAACCTACTCAAAACATTTTTGTCACTCAGAAGCAAATAGAATGCTAATTTAATTCAGTTTAGCTCCATCTCTTAACATTCAGATGACTTTTCATTCAAGATAACATTCGCATACAAGACACTGCATTCATAACTAGTCTGTATTTACTCACTATGATTTTATCCTGGAAAAACTGTCATTGCTGTTTCAGTTTTTGGCTGTAAACATTTTCAGATGAGAAAATTTTCTGTCTATTCTTAGAAGAGTAGTTCCCTTCTGCTGGAGATTGTCTGAGTCTGACTGCGCTCCTTTTACGCACAGGCTGAGCAGCATTTCTCTCCATAAGACAGCACCACAGACGGATGGCAAGTAATTCAGATACAGGGAATTAGAATTAAAATAATTTTCAAGGACTATGTAATATCTCAGCTGGAGTCAAAACATACTGCAGTAGTGCAGGTACTCAATTTTTCTGCCCTTTACTTCTAGCTAAGAGCTGGGAGAGCTGGCCACACACCATATTAAACTCACCGTGTCCTTCACAGCCATAAAGCAGTGGCAGATCCAGCGTCTCGTTGTGCCATCTCGGCAGATGTATGAGAACGCCCGGTCAAAGTTCCTGTCTGGTGCGCAGAAAGAAACCTTCTCTATTGTCTGATCAACTATAAGATCCTAGAGGGAAAAAAATCCCCCCCACAATAAAAGAAATGTGAGGAAATATGGCCAAACACTTGAACAAGTCATTGTCAGTAGTAACTGCACAAAAATGAGTTCTGCTAAAAAGGGGATAACCTGCTGTGGCTGTAATTATCTGTCATCAGTCGCCATTCAGAATCTGTTCCCAGTATGAAACAAAAAGAAGAGATGACATTCTCCACCAGCCATCTTTGGCAGAGGTGTGCCAATGCACCACGTAAGAATTTAGGGACCCAGTGAATTCCTATGATCTCTCCTCTAGACTAAGGAGGCACACATTATTTTATTTTTACAGCAGCTCCGTAGTCTTGCAGCCAGAAAGTCTACACTGGGGTTAAAACACAACACTGAAACTTAGGGGAGAGGTCTGCAAGCGTGAAAAGGTCCAACAGCTGCTACACGAAGAGCAAAAACTCATCTCCCAGTCAGCTAAGCAGGGATCCAAGAGAAAAGCACCACCAGCACTGGTAGTATCAAACACTCCCTATTTAATCCCATAGATGGGAGAAGTGTTTCTAAAAAGGACACAGTACAGTTTAAGATTGTGCCATCCTCATTAAAAATTAGTTTTCCAGTACTTTTTTCCAAATTATTTCATTTGGTTGGTGGCTAGTACTTGGCACCTCTGCTGATGTACTCAACCACCAGGAGGCAATAGTTTATTTTCTTTTCAAATCCTATACTTTTAATTACCTCCAGAGTCTGCATAGCTTATTAAAATTCAATTTGAAAATATTACATATATGCAGCAACATTTCTAAAAATAATACATGTATTATTACTTTTAAATGAGGCAATCAGTAGACTGAATTCATTCACATCAGTATGTTTGTATCAGAAACTGAATTCTTGAGAGATAGCAGCTTTAGCTCTGATGAATCATACCACTACAGCAGCCCTGGAGAAGTCTAACCACAAGCAGATATTTGACAGGCAGTTGCACTCCAGAGGGATATGAATTACCTCTGCCTGTCAGCGTTGGCTTGGAGAAATCATCTTTTAGGTTGACAAACTTAAGTGTTAATTGATATGAACATAAACTATTTCAGACTGACAAGAGTTAAAACTCTTCTCATAGCCATGCCATCTTTTAAAATACTAGTGCACTTGTAGTGGTAAGCCTAAAGCTCTTATTTCTAACTGCCTACATCTACATAAAACCAAGAATCATTTGCTCTTACTTGGACACAGGTGTCTTGGTGGTACACCATGTGCTAATTAATAATTTAAAAATTGTAATTTCACAATAAAAAACTTGTAAAACAATCTAGAATCATGCCACAAATATATTAGTTTTCCACTTCAGACCAATATCTTAGGTATTAAATATTATTAAATTTCATATATGCAGTTACTATTAGTATTGAGTCTGAAGGTACAATCTCCCTATTTCATTTACTCTCTTCATTGCATTTTTGGAAACTCTTGTTCATTCAGATCCATTCTAGGATTTGGATGTACTGAAAATTATATTGATTTTTATATATATATATTATATTGATTAATGTGAGTTTGCCTATGCACTACTATTGCAACCTTTTGCAGTGGTGCAGAACAAAGTCCAGGGACTCTTCAAGTTCACTATGAACAGAACTTATCAGGAAAACAAATGCTGGTGCCAGTAAATGCAACAAAAAGTATTCCAAGCTTGTGCTACCCCTGCCACATTTTATAAAATGTGTCTTGAGAGTAGTGTGGAATAAACTGGGAAAAAAATTAGCAGGTGTACATATGTTTACAAAACAAGAAGTTACCAAACTAAACTACACACTTCAGTCTTCCTTTCAAATACCAACATTTGCAGTAACATAAAGATTGGTGTGCATTTAAAGATATAGCACATACATTATTACAGAGAGATTTAAAACTTTTGCCCAGGGAAATCTAACCTTTGTTTTCTCATCTACAACTCTGAGTCCATCCGCCGAAACCCACAGGACTGCTTTGACGGCTTTCTTCCCAGACTTTCAAGAAAAGAAAAAAAAAAAAAAAAAAAAAGGAAAGAACAAAACAAAACAGTTTTATGCCAACAGCTGATTGCCTCCCGCTTCCCCTCTCCAAGAACTATAACATTAAGTGTAGATGAAGTCCATGGTCAGTAGGGTGCCCAAAGCTCAATCCAAGTTGCAAAACATTAAGAGAACCAAGCCAAAGCCAGTATTTCAGAAACAGCACGTCGTGGGGATGGGGAGAGGGCACAGGACAGGTGAGGCAGAAATAAGGTGTACATCCACTGACAGTAAAGAATTCAAGACTGACCAAGTGGGTGAATTCCACTAGAGTCAGAAGACACTCATTCATAAGGAGTTACACCACAGGTAGCTTCTTCAGCACAAGTTTAAACATAGGAAAATTCTTACCTGATAATTCCACCAGCCCTACCCTCTGCCCTAACAGTCACATGGCAGAATCATGGCATCACCCTAAACCAGTGTTAAAAGCACCCCAAAATCATTGGTTACTGTGTAGCTTATTAAGCTCATGAGCTTAATGCTAAGATCAATCACTCAAACACGTTTCACTGATTTATTAAGACCTAAATGTCTAATCTTGGGAGAGAGGTATAAAAATAGGATTTCTTAACCCTTTGGTGTGTATCTTGAAAAAGCAGTGGTGTGTGGCAGGCAGCCGCAGCAGAGAGCGGGCTGGCTTTTATCCAAAACCTGACTGTGGGAACTTTCAGCTGCCGCAAGCTGAGGCTAAGCAAAAGTGGGAAACACAGGAAGGCTTCAGGAGCCATTTAAACTGCAGATTCTTTCTTGGCTGTTTACTTTTCAAGGGAAAGTTACAGTAAACAGTATAAACACAATATTCTTCTGAAGCTAATTCACTGAAAATAGGTCAATGTAATTTTACATTTGGTTGTTGCAGAGAACTCCTACTAGAAAACTAGTATCCTTTTTTAGCATGCCCCTTTAATTCACAAGCCCCCTACTTCAGCTAGTTATTAAAATATTCTCTCTATGTGTTTTGAAGCACTGAGTTAACATAGTTTGAAGCTGCTAATGGCACCCACCAGAAACCACTGCAGGGAGTCAAGAAAGCAACAACAGGGGTAAAATAAAGAAAAAAAAAAAGATGAAGTGGTTTCAGCTAGTGACTTCAAGCTAGAATTGCAACTATTTTATAATTTTTTTAATGGTTTATTGCAGATGTATATACTTTATATTCTTACAGCAAGTAATGGAACAAGAATACATTCTGGCATAAGCTACTGCATGTTCCAAGTCAGCAATACCAATTTTAACACTGTAAGAATGAACTGTCTTGGAGTGAAAAGTCTCCAATTATATCACATTGGTTTCATTCTCAGAGAAAGCAGCAAGAATGAAGAAAAAGGCACTGGCAGAACTTCTGTTTGTTTTTTGGGGAGGAACTTTGTGTCCCGATTTTGGAAGCAGCAATGACATCCTGAGCATTTTCAAAAAGCTTAGTGAGAACAGAGAATGGCACTGACTTGCACAGAAGAGCATTTAAAGAAAAAAAGAGAGAAAATAAGCACAGCATGAAAGCAAGCTACAGAGAAGTGCTTGCAGAAGCAAGTTTCTAAATGACCATCCAGCCTGTTGGATACCCCAGAGAATGTTTACTTTAGATTCTGGAATGCCTCATGGAAAGAGTGCAATTCACGACAGAAGATATACTTAAATTTACCATCATATGTGTTAGAAAATATTGCAGCATATAAAAGTCACTTCTAATATTTTGTTTTAAAAGGCAGTAAGTATCAATACCCACAAAATATGATCTGTATTTTTAATGCTCAGCTAACTTCCACAGCCTGAAAGTCCCTATCAATTTCCGAAACAAATGATTTGTAGAAGTCTGTCTCCTTGAACTGTTTCAAAAAGAGTATCGTTTTTTTATAAGCCGTAAGTCTTAAAAGTCTTTATTTCAAGCAAATACAAGCAATCAAGAGAAGATAATGCCTGCAGGTAACTGTTTGGTTTAGATTGCCATCATTAGATTAAGAGACACACATCTTTCCCTAGCAAACAATAAAAACCTTGTCTCTTCAGAAACTGTGAACAGTTCCTGAAGTTTGTATTAAAGCCAAGTTTAACTGAGCTGGGTACTCCATAAAGCAATGCTGATCTTCAGCAGAGCTACTCCTCACCCACTATTTTACCAAATGAGGATTTAGAAATAGCTAACACATGGAATTTCATGTTTCTCAGAATAAAACAAAAAGGCTGAAGAGCCTCCTAAGCCCTCCTTTCCCACTGAAACATAAGGTTCCACATGCAAGATAACCAAAGATGGGTTTGCTACACTAAGAGAAAAAGAAAACTCACTTTCATCTCCCAATTCCTTCTTCTAGATTTATGGTGGATGCAGTGCTCTGAAGGGGCTTATCCTTACAGTCTATACCCCAAACCCACTGCTACTAGTGCTAGACAATGAATGATTTTTACATTTACTGAATTCTCAGCTTATCTGTGCCTACCAGTGATGTATAAAGGAACATACTCCTCCAATACAGCTTCCATTGGATATACAAATCAAAGTACTACTTCATTATGAGCGGGATATTGCCAAGTAATTTGTGATTACAGAGGAGATAGGAGCATTTGCACAATTGGCACATACCGGACAAAGATCAGACCAGCTGCAAGATACTGCATGGGAAGTGACCCCAACGCAGGATCACAGCTTGTGTAACAAATGCTGGGAGGTACAGGCAACTCCAAACAGAACTATTTAAAGCAAACTGCCAATATCCACTGGAACAGGATGGTCTGAAATGTTGCTACCAAAGGACTCATCTAGACATCCAGATCAGTAGCTTGTCTTCATATTCTAGAGCTTTTAGATGACAGCACTGCCTGAGGAGAGCCACGTGTGGCACCGACTCCAGGGAGCCTGATTTGTCAGTGCTGAGTCAGCACCGATAGAAACCTCACTGCTCAGCACTTCTGGGGAGGTCAGTTATCTGCTCCAGCACGAGACTCATTACCTGGACTCATTTCAGAGTCCTCAGATGTCTCCAGAAGGGTGGGTGGGCACTGATCCTAACACACAACGAGGCTGGAGGACAAAGGAGGTCCATGGCAGGTTGGGCAGAAACCTCACTGACAAACTGGCAATGCCCTAGAGATGGGCATCCACCAAACAAAAAGTAGTGGCTTTGATACCTTACTATATTGTAAGGTGGAAAACAAAGTATTAAAGATGCCAGAACATAAGTTGCCCAATAATGCATTTTTAGAATATTTTTACTTTGTTTCTGGTTTTTCTGCCTATTATATTTTATTCTATCCTCGGACTTAGACACGGCTCTAAGATGAAGCTGGAGCCTGAGGTATATATAAAGAAAATTTTTCGTTTCAGACTCTGTATGAAACATTGTGTGATGAGAAATACACACACTATGTGGAGGCAAAACATGAGAAAGATCCCTAAATCTGTACTACTACTCATTACAACAGAAAAGCTTTTGTTTTAAAAGGAGCTGCCTAAAAAGGCAGCTTGTTTGATAGCTGCAAAAGCCAAACCTGGAGCTATCAACAGACATCTCATTTTTATTTAAAGCTGAAAAAAAGCATTTTCAATACTAACCACTTGAACATTTCCAGACACAAATCCATTGTATTTACCTTTTACAAGGAGAAAAATATGGACAGGGAAAGCAGCAAACATGTCTAGGCTGACTTTCTGAAAGCTGCTGGTGTGTTTTAAATAGCTCAGCAGTTTGGAATAGTATATTAATCCCAATGCAAGGCATTTGGGGAGAAATTATAGATGAGAGACAGCCAAAAGATATTAGAGTTATTAGTATTTCTCAAGTATTAATAAGAGAACAGCTGTCCCTTTTTCTGCAGATTTCCCAAGATGTGGGCTCCTGTTGTAGACCAAAGCTGTAATAAAGGTACTGCCATACTGGTGCTGTGGGGATATCTAAACACTATGAATTTAAGTGGTTTCAGTGCTAATTAATGAAATCCACAAGCTGAAGTAGAAGTAGGTTCTTCTTTGTCAAAATATTATAATACAAGAGAAAGGAAATCTAAAATGCTGTGTTGAAGTACTAGAGTTCATTAAATATCAACCAAGATGTACTAGGGAAGATGGCATATTTAATAATTTAAAAAGTGAAAGATTTTTACGTAAGTGCTATACAAATGCCTTTCCTTTTACATCTTTGCTTTCTTATGTACCCTAACGTAAGCTAGAAACAACAAGCAGAGAGAAAACTAACATATCTAATCAAGCTGAGGTGGCGGGCTTTCTGTTTGTTTTCAATTTAGCACTTTGGGTCTGGTCTTTCTAGATTCCAGCTCTAAGATTTGATTTGCACACAGGACTGTTCTCATTAATCTGACAGATCTGCCATCTTCTGTATTTTAGCCCCTCACCATCACTACACTTTGGATGTGTGCTTTCGCAGATCATAGGAAGAAACCAGCACTGGAGAAACGGACATCCCTGTGTGACAGCCATCACTATCTGAGTGAATGGTGAAAAACGATCAGCTGAAAAAAACCTTACTTACTCCCCAAACAAAGCCAAAACCAATCTATGACCAGAGAATAATCTGCTTCGAAAGACTTCAGCACGTATGAAAGTTACAAACCTGTCAGTTTCTATTTAAGTGAAGTTTCATTTTATAACAAGATACTTGAGAAGCCATTATCTTAGATTAACTCCATTTGAAAGCGGGATTAAAATGTTTTACAGGAATTTTAAACACAGAAGTAGGAAACAGAGGTAAAAGAGAGAGCAGTATTTCTGCCTTGCAGAAATGTAGACAGCAGGAATAAAACCACCCAGTCACCAGTACAGCACATTCTAAAAAACGACAGAGTTGCCTCCCTTCTTATCTAAGACACTGTCCTTGTGCAAACAAGAGTAACAACAGAAACTGTAGATTGAGCTGAAATTAGGAAAATAAAGTAGGTAAATGCCTGATCTCATCTTCATATACCTTTGAATTAGGACTGTGCTCAAAAAATGAAGGTTTAAGAGATGGCACACTGCTTTCTCCCAGTGCTAACATTTGGGGAGCAACTCATGCTGCCGGGCAGCTGAGCATGAAGCACTTACAAGGCACAGACATCAACTGTTCTGTAGGTATTTGCCCAGGTGATATAGGTTGGCACAAGTTTAAGGGTTAAAAAAGATTCTTTTTTTTTTTTTTCAGGAACACTAAATCACTTCAGAACACTGGATTTCTGATACAGTCCACAGATATTTAAGTTTCTGTTTCAGGTTACTTTTGAAACCACATTCTTTGTTTGATCAAAATATTTCCAAGTCTGTTTTACAAGCAAATATTCTGAAATGGATTAAGGAACTCTCAACACCCTGATTTTATGGCAGTGCTATACCAGGGATGTAACTCCTTATAGTGCAAGCACAAACAAGGCATTAAACTTACTTTTCCAAAGAAGCCTTTGAAGAACTTCCTTTCCTGGAGGAACAGGGGGGACAAGTCGAGCGCTATTACTGTAGGTAGCTAAAATGTCCCAGGGTTTTCAAACCAACAAGCACACACAAGAATAGGGTTTGGAGGGAAAGGAAGGGGTTTTTAGAGTTATCCATGAGAAGGTGCGACAGGCAAATGTGAAAATAATCCCATGAAAATGCAGATCAAAGGGCACACACACAAATTCTAATAAGCTACTGCCCTGAAATTGGTGGAAAGAAGAAAAACCTCAGCCCCAATTTCATGCAAAGTGGTTACTTTATTTTCACTCTCCCTTGTTTAGTCCCTTTTGGTTAGGTTATAAACCAAACTTGGCAGCAGACATGGTGGTTTAACAAGTAAAATACTGTACAGGCTCTTGTGAAATGCAAAGTTCTAACTCCAGAATTGCAGTCAAGTTTGCTCTGTATTGATCACTCTTCCCCAAAGCTAATGTTCTGTTGTTGGAGAACAGCTTCTCCAAAGCTAATGTATGTTGGAGAAGCATGTATGGCTGATATAAAGCAGGGGTAAGTACGGCTGCATTTTATTCCATTTGTTTGTTACTCTGGCTTACATGCTACTCTTATGCTTCACATCTTAAGCAGTCTTCTCTGAAGAGCAAAGAATTTCATCTTAACCTTGTGGTAAAACTAAAATACAAATGAGACTCCCTTCTCTTTCTCTAAAGCCTTCCAAGGCTTTATGCAATAGTTATACAAATACTAGTTATTCATTCTACAACTCTGAATCGATAGGTTGAACAGCCTTTAAAATCAGCTCAGGCAGGCAGAGACAGTTAGGCAAGTGCAAAGATACCAAAGGCTGAACTACAACTTCCTAAATTTCTTCAGGAAAGCAATTATACAGATTGCCCAATCCACATTAAGAAAAAGCCAGCACACAATTTTAAGCATATTTGCATGCAGTTTAGTTTACTAGCTTTATTTTGTTACCAGACTGTGAAAAGTAAACTACGTGAGAGAACACTTCACCAGGCCTGGGGCTCTGTGAGCACAGCCACATGCTGCTTCACGTTTGAGGGAAGCTGAGGTGAAGCACAGAGCTGTTCCTGCTACCTTTCCAGATTGCTTCACCTGTAAGAAAGCTCTGGTATAGCAGTAATGAGGAGGAGGTGGAGAATTGCAGAAGAGACAGGGAGTGTCTCTGTGACAGCCCCCGACCCCACATTTACACTGTGCAATTCCAACCTGTTCGTCACTGATACTACTGTATTAAAAGTATTGCCACAGATATCCTGAGGCAGTGTCTGGAGAATTAATTGATAAACAAGGTTATATTTAAATCAAAGCTATGGTTCTGACGCAAGCCAACAAGAGCCACGAAACACAAAGTTAAGGAGGGAGTGTCAATCCCAACTTTGCATTTCCTGGCCCTGCTGGTGTGTCCCTCTCCGCACAACATCTTTCCACAGAACGTTTTACCAAGTATCTGTAACATATTCATGTCAACTCCGACACTGTATAAAGAAAATCTCCAAGCTCAGTCAGCTGAAAAGCTTAAGCATTTTTGGAGGCAGGAACAGTTATGTATTTGGACAGGATATGCTGAACACTAGGAGGGGAACTAATGGATTAATCACAATGTAGTGTACATAATGAGAAGGGGTTGGATGCTGCTGCCAAGTTGATCAATGACTATTGCATTACACTAAATAACAGCTTTTTAAAGACAGCAAAAGCTAAAGAGATTCACCAGAAGCTACCTCATTTTTAGGTGACAGTTAATTTTGCTCTCAGAAAAATGCTTGTTAAACAAGATTATTTTTTTAAATAAACTAGACAAGGTTAATGGAAAAGGCATCATGCAAAATGGGTTTTAAACAACACTAAGTTAATGTAGTTTAGAGATAACTAATGCATTTTTAAAAATATTAAATTATGTCTCTTTACCTGCTAAAACAAGAACATATATTAAAACAAATGCATAATTTAAAACAAAAAGTGGCAAGTTAGAAACCAATACTACAAGCTAAAGCTGATTTAAAATCAAAATATGACATGACAGAGTACACTTTTGTTTTTATATGATGTTCCCACACCTGAGTCAAATACACGTAACATGGCTCTTAAAGTTAATTTCCAGTTGGCTCTAAGTATTTTAAATTCAGTGAAATGGTTCTGAAGAAATCATTTAGAGCTTCATGTCCATCTGCAAGAACCTTATCAGATATTAAATGTATACAAAGCTAGCAATATATCTCTCCTCAGGGAATACTGTAAGTTCCATTGGTAAAATTCTATTAAGGAAAAATGCAAGTTCTGTTGATAATATGAACCCACATTAACAATAGACTAATAGCTGAATACATGGGTTTCTGATCTATTAATGAGACTGTGATGCCATTTCACCAGACAGAAAATTACAGTATTGTTGGTGTGCAGTTTCAGAGCTATAAAACTGTTAACAAAAGAGTACAGTGTGGATGAGGAATTCTTGAGCTAAAAGTGGCTTCTTGTACTCAGTTGTCAATTTAGCAATGTCTGAATAAAATGCTCACCATCAATTGTTTGCAAGTTCTGCAAGATGTAGTGCTCAAAAACAATTATACCACATTAAAGGAGCAGGTAATAAAAAAATCCCTGAAAGGTTATTTCCCACAATAAAGAGACAGAGATATCTGTTTGCATCTTTTCTTTCAAAAAGCAAAGCAGTAATTAAACTATTCCTAAAGTCAAGATTAACACTGTCCTATATTCTTCTTAGCAAATCTCATAAAATCTTTTAAAATCGAGTAGTCAGTCCTATAAAAGAACAGTTTTCAGTTCCTCAAATGAATTGCCAACTGTTGTACAGCAAGAATTAAGAATTAAAATATAACTATTAGAATAAGAAAAGACAGAGAGAACTTAATTTTTGGAAGCTACACGATACAAATATTTCAGCAATTCTAATTTTCATTGACTGGATTTATAAAACCTACATCTTACCTGCAGAGAATAAAGTTTAAAATAGCCCACATACACTTCAATGTCATTTAACTCCATTAAAAGTGAAGTCTAATTTCCCTCAAGCTAGTCTTTCAGTTTGAGCACTGCAGCTCCAACTTGTAATTCTTCCAAAAGCAAGAGAAAGTCCATCAAAATAAGTAAGTACTGGGAAAGCAAGGAACTACCAGAAGAACTACCAGAATGTCTTATCATATTCCTCACAAGCTGAAATATCACCCAGTGTTTGGCTTCTGTTAAATTAAGAGAGTGTCTTCTACAGAAAAGAGCTTTCAGGAATGGTGATGTCCTGAAGAAATGCCCCTGGTTTGCTGGGGGTGAGGGGCAGGCCTTGAATTGCAGTGAGAAGCTCCAAATGAACCTTGGATCTGATAGAGTCTAGCAACTAAAGCACACAAAGTAATTTCAGTAATCTGAATCTTCCTCTTGGGGCCCAAAGAGAATTTCACCTCTACTTCTCAACTTCCAACACTGACAAAGGAGACAAATAGCAATTGTAAGAGAGATGCACACTTGTATCTGGTGTACATACAGACATCAAACAGCAGAAGAAATCAAAATTATGTGAAGAAAAATGTTAATTTAAGAGAATAGGTAAATTCACACGATCCACAATTTGGAATGATGACATAACATGGAATAGGGAAATTTAACTATTTACTTTCAGAAAATGCTGACTAAGTAACTGTAAAAGTTAGATATCCAAGTCTGACATTTGAATCAATAATTCAGGTGATCAAGAATCACAATCCTAGAAATCCACATTCCAGAAGAAACTGAGTGCTATGCTTTTACTATGTCTCATTAATTATAAGCTTAGCTACACTTAGCTGGCTCATGGACTTGTAAGATTTTTATGAACTAGAGAACAGCTACTTCATAGCATAGCTCCCCAGGGAAGAGAATGAGAGAAGTTGCATAAAGTAGGTATTGCAGTGCTATTTGATGTGCTAACAGAAAGTATTCAGAGAGAATAAAAATCAAGAAGAGACAAAAACGGATGCAATTGATTATGTGGTCAGTACTTGCACTTTTAGGTACGTAAACTAGATCCACAGAACAAAGAAACTCATTTATATTTTGTGTGGCCCTTTTTAATAAAAACCAATCACTAATCACTGCGGACTGAATGGGAACAGATGGGATGCAGCTTTAACAGGTTACTATACATCAGCTGAGAAAGAAAAGAATGAAAAGACTTGATTTTAATCAGAGCACTAAACCAATTCACAAACTTTACAGCACGACAGAAGGCAGAAAAGATAACCTATAATCCTCTGCTGTATGCTAGGAAGAAGGGAAAAACAGGTTTAGATGGAAGCCATTTGAGCGCTCAAACTTGGTGAGGAAAGAAAAGAGATGTCCAGTGGCACATATTTTAAGTCAGTAAAAGTGTGGTAGAAGGGTTTGACGGACTTGTAGTAATTTTGTTCAGCTGCAAGGATACAAGGGTTTCTTCCACTGAATGCATACTGAAGAATGCATACAGATAAAACATGTAAGAGAAGCGATGACAAGGACTGCAGTTCTCTATCTCTATTCAAAATCCAAATTTTTCATGTCCTTTCTCCTGTTCTTTTCAATGATGTTAAAGCCTCAGTTCCTTGACAGACTGATCACTGCCTTTCTGGAGTTTGGTATTTCCGCAGGATTTTGTGGTATTATTACTGCAGGAAAGAGATGACAAGACCTCTTCAAATGAGCCACAGAAATACAAAGAGCTTTGAACGAGTGCCATTTACAGGAGCAAACGTTCACAGAAGCCAAACTAAGAGCAGCCCACTTCATGACATATCAGAATTAGGCAGCCTTCAGGCCACTTTGAGCAGATGCAAGCCAGATTATTTCATGCATGACTACAATGTTGCAGTGCATTAGAAAAAAAAGCATCCTAAAACAAGTAATATTTTGTATAATAATGGTGAATTAAGTCACTATTAAAGTGGCAGGCAACAGAGGGAAAGAGAGAGAGAGGGAGAAGAAAAGAGAGAGAGGGAGAAGCTGTTAAAAAACAATGGTTGAAGTCCCATGTGGGTACCAACTTAGCCTGAAAGGTCAAAGAGAATTTTTACACATTTGTTTTGCAAATAGTTTCTGCAAGTAGAAAGAACAGTTGTAACTCTCCCTCTCACCACCAGATTAGCACATCCCCCCAAGACCAGCAGTGCTCTCAAACTGGCCAACTGTTCTCCTAACATGGGTCAAAAGTTCAGTTTTTAGCTGGAGCACTGCTCCGAACAGACCTTTTCCAGTAACACTCACAGCCCCAAAGCCAATGCTTTCATTAAACAAATATACATACAGATTTCAGCCTCTTCACAGCATCTTCACAGATATGCATTCCTCTGGATTCATCCACTTCGACGTGTCCCAAGTACTGCAGGAAAGAGTATGAGGAGAAAAGCTTAACAGCAGCTCCATAAACTCCCTGGGTTTTGATGAATCCAAGCTTTGAATTCATCTCAGTACAACTGATGTGATAGACATTACCAGCACTTTGCCAGCCTTCTTTTGAACCTGCACTTGGAGGTTTGACTGTACATATATATGGGGGCACCAGCATCAGCAGAAAAGCGTAATACAACTAGAAATTTTGAGGGAAAGACAGACTTCCCTTACTCAGGGGAAAATACGTAATTGAGAAGTATTGAAAACTGTATTTTCCTGCTTATTCATAGCAAGCTTTAGTAATTTTTTTTTAGTAGCATAGCATGAAAACCTTACATCAATATAGAGATGATGGTGAATAAATTATTTTTGAATAATGATAAATACATTTAGTATTGAAAACGGAATTACACTACACAGTAAGATAACCAAATGTTTTCGAATGTTAATGTCCAAATATCAGAAATTTGCCCATCACCCCCTTTTTTAAAATTGTAAACCAAAATTGTTTATCTTCATTACAACAACAGGCTGTTATGTGGACACTGAGACATTCATCATTCTTACAAAGAGGTGTTTAGAAAAAAAAAAAAAATCTGTTTTCCACATATTCCTCTTACCAAGCACTACTTAAACCCCCTAGCAACAAAACAGTGAATAGAAACTTCAAGCTTCAAAGCGTTTAAATTTACAACCCAGAATAATATTAGTCTATAGGGAAAGCAACTGCAAGAAATACATCAGAGTGTAGTGTTTGGGGTACCATGGATAGCTTAATTTTACACACTTTTAGCTTTAATTTTTCCAATTTCACTGCCTTTTCCAATCATAGTTCTTTTTGACAGTGAAAGGAAGTGTTCTCTCAGAAAAATTCCTATCCTTATTCAAAGTATTTAACTCTTGAAGAAAACCACAGAAACTATCAAAACCTTTCTGAAGTTTTGTATTAAGAGCTATACGTGAAAGAAACTTTTCCCAATTTATTTGCCATTGTAAAAGTTGTATACAAGTCAGCATCTAGATTCTAGGCTAGCTACAGAGTGAATAAGTGGTTTTAAAATATCAGAATCAATGCTTGTGTCACTTAATGCAGTAGTAAACACTAGTTTAATAACCTATTAAGAAGTTGCACTCTGTAACAGACCATTCTGTTGTGAGTTATTTGAAATCTTTTAGATTTTCTTTCCTTAATTAGGATACTAGACTTAGCTAGACGGACAAAAAAACATTTCACTCACAGCACCACACTGAAGTATCCTCAGATTAAGAGATTCAACTATAGGGAGAAAATCAAGATTGTTTCAAAGATTTAACAGAAATTAGAAAGTTGAGTTTTTTTCATGCAAGGCAAGATACTCCAGAAGAGGAGGCTCTTTATATCATTAAATTGCTGCAAGATTTAAAATATCTTAAGTGACAGAGAGATTTAGCATTAAATCTCACTATGTGGCGTTTTTCTAACAGAGTTAAATGTGGATGGAACAATTTGGGAAGAATTTCATTTGAATCAGCCCTCGCAGCTGGCGAACAGCTTGAAAAATAAATTGCACTGGAACTAGAAGATAAATAAAAGAGTTCTGACTCTTTAGAGCTTTTTCAAAATGAGCTCTGCGAAGCTGAAGCCTTATAACTGAACGCTGGAGCTGCCAAAACAGCAACTGTACTCCCTCAGTTGAGTTTGCTGAACACTTGCGCAAGATTTTCATTTCTCCAGAACACAAAGTGGAACATTATAATCCTAAAAATACACAAACAGTCACAACTAAAGATGCAATTGCTATGTGTCTGGAAGTACATATGTACATCAACAACTACTCAGTTGTGCCGTGACTCCTCTGGGAGAAGTTCCAGAAATGCAGAAATTCTGTTGCACATATCTGTCATGAGAAAGCTTTGGGTTTAGTAACTTCTCTTTAAGAAGAGAGTGATATAGACAGGAACAAGACTGAGGTTTATACTGGATAGAAAAAAAAATATATGTAAGGAATGAACCACCTAGTTTGCATGACCATTTGTATCATCCACACAGAGGGCAACTTTCAGATTTCCTGACCTATCTGCACATCTCATTTACTCCAGTGCAGCCAAAATGTTTCCAACTGAAGATTCAAACCATTCAGCCCTTGTACTTGGCAACCTGCCTTTTGCTTAGAAAAGGGAGAAACAGAGCAGGGTAAATATTGCCCTCATGTCACACTGCAAAACAGACAACTATTCTCCCCTGTGTTGCCAAACCTCTATTCAAGTTCCATGCTCCAACTTTCAGCAATCAGTCATGCCACTGCTGCTGGAGACAGCAAGTTTAGCTGCAGTTTTCAATACTGCTTCCACTCCCATGAATGGAGACATTATTACACGTATCAAGTGCATCTATCCACACCAAAAGGATACAATCCACAGACCTCATTGAGCATCAATCAATTCTGAATTATAAAATAAATTACACTGTCACATAATACTTCTTTATGATATAGAGGACAAAAGGTGCTTTGTTTGCATTTACATGTTACACTTCTAGCCCTTCATAAAAAAAGAAAGAAACTTGTTCTTGCCATGGCACCAGTTTTGCAGAAGCCAAAAGCTCATCATTAGCACTGGTGTTGAACATTTTACAGGCAATTTCAAAATTCTTCTTGCTTTGGTTTTTTCTTTTTCTAGGATGGAGCGGTGGTGTGTTAATTCCTTATACGTGCCAATGTACTTTTCTTTCTTGTAAAAATAAATTTTAACTCTATAACCAGAATGATGTGGTCCTCTTCTTTTTATAGGAAGCAAACATCCCTTAAGCAGCAGATTCCCTTCCAAGTCTTCAAGCTTCTTCCATCAGTCTGAGAGTAGATATACGTGGCTCCTGTATTTAACCAGTGGTACAGTATTTATCTGGCTTTTAATGGATTGTAATCAAAGACCAAAATATTTCCTCAAGAAAATTGGCAAAAAACTCTGTCAAAGACTGAGACCTCTTCTTGTGTCTGTATTTTAAACAGTAGTGTTAAATTGTAAATATATCTCAACCTAGCCTTAAATCTGAAATATTGGCTCAACTTACTAGTGCAGAAGCATTTAATGAGTGACATTTCAAAATTTAATAAAGGAAATGCAGCTACTAGTTAAGAGTCTGAAATGAAAGTTAAACACCAGAATTCAGGACTTAAGAAAAATAAACTATTGTTAACGACTCTGTTGTTACATCGCTGGAAAGAGATTACATGGAAACCACTTTAAAAAGCAGATACACAAATCCCACACTTCTATACAGAACCTTTCGGGACCTTTGAAAGGAAAAAAAGTTTGAAAGTTCCCTTTCAAACTAAAGGAGAAGAAACATACTGTTGAAGTGCCTGGGCAGCAACTGTCCTATATAAGTAAAATCTCATGTAAATCAATGACAGCACATTACCACAAACACACTCAAGGACTGGGACACAAGTACTGGGTACACAGAAATCCATGTGAACTGCCTAAGGCATACTGTGGTGGACGATGACACTGAGAACAGTAAGGAAAGGAGTACCCATGACATTTGCAAAGAGCATTTCTTGTCACAGGGGTTGTTGCAGCTAGCGTTTCTGGAGAAAGTGAGTACTTTTCCATCAGGAAAATGCACATAGCAGGAAAGCAGCATTAATATTGAATGCACTCCTACTTAATTTCCATAGCAACCAGTGAATGATAGTCATGACATCAGCAATTCTCGGACATAAGATGTTCTGTAAGAGATTTAATCGTTATACCAGAAATTAACCACCAGTGCTTTTACAGAAAGCTAAAATCCATGTGGGCAGAGTCCACATACAGAGTAACATAACCTAAAAGCTCTAATCCAAATAAAATACTTTCAGGGGCTGTTAGGGAAAAGTCCTTAATGCAAACACTATTAAATAGAAGCACTGCTTATATTAACATTTTTAGCAAAAAGAAGATGAGATTATGGTACAGCAAATTAAACAAAAGCCAAAAAACTTTCCCTCTTCATCACTGATTTTCATGTTCTCTTTCACTGATAGTGGTGTTTGGTATCAATCTCAAGCCAAACATAAAGCAATCGACAGAAGAACAAGTTAAACTGGCACACAGCAAAGCATCCTTAGAATTTGAAAAATGCTTGAGAAACTTTCTTCTTTTTCAACATTTTAAACTTTTTCCAACTTCATCTAAAAACCAACAACTCACTTACCATATCAAGTGTTTCTGGTGAAGTTCTCCTACTGTCTTCTCCCAAATACATGCTATTGAAATTGCTCCTACTAAAACATCAAGGGCTCATATATCAAGTCAGAAATAAAACACCATCTGTGTCCTAGTACAAGCAATACTGCCCTGATCTTCTTTGTTTTCATTTCTCTCACAAATACTTGGCTGACTCAGTTTCCAAAATTTCAAAGTTCGACAATAACAGCTGGCAAAAAGAAGATGCTTCATGAGAGCTCCTTCAACCTGGACAACTCACTCAAGCCAGTTCTGTTTGTTCAAGTTTGGTAATATGCTTTTACAGTCTCTCTTTGAAACAGACTCAGCTACACAAATAATTGAAGTTCCCTCTGTATCAGCAGATGTTCACATGCACTGTTTTATTTGCAGTAACAGATTAGGTTCTTTGGATTACATTTGAAACTAGACGGACACAGGAAATGAGCTTACTTGAAGTCTTGGCCAAGGTGTCCTGTGCTGGGAAACGAGCTGCCATAAAGAGAAGCACACCAGCATTTCTTGGTATTTTTCCTAGAGGCAACGACATTCCTCTTTCTTCCTCTGTGTAAGTTCTGTGGTATTATTTGCAACAGTAAGACTGACTACTTGACATTTGCATGTGCAGATATGCTTCTAGAATTGGCATTGCTCAAAAATTAAAGCCTGAGCTCCAAAGTTTCAGAGTGAAATGCTGTTTTGCAAGCAGACATAAGCTTAAATCCAGAAATCCTGGATACATCTTAAAGCTGAGCTACTTTTCCACTGACTTCTAAGATTTACATTCCAATGTTCAATACTTTATTTCTCTCCTCTCACACTCATGCTCCTGCTTTCTAAATTTATCCGTTTGAAACAGATGTTTGCTCAAAGCTGCAGAAGCACAGACAAGAGAAACTCTATGATTAAGCATCAACAAAGTTTAATTTTGCTTAATTTGACTTTGTTAGGCAAAGCTATAGGTTAGTTAGGATGCTACGCACATCACCAAAAATCAAAATGTCTCATCGCCTGTTAAATCCCCCAAAACAGGAACTGTAGCAGTCTATGACTGCTAAATGTCTCTGAATAATGAGGATCAAAAGAATCTAAAGTAGTATCTATACCAGTATTTCTCCCTATTTTTCACATCACACTCACCTAAGAGCCACACTGTGCATTTCCCATACTGGTTCTCACACAACCTTTACCACTGTCAACGGAAACAACACTGTGAGGGAATAACAAACATTTCCAGTCAGGAATATTGAAGATGAAGTAGAGAAGCTCAATACAGGATACACAAATGCTATATTCTTCATTTTCTTACAAATCCCTAAAATGAGGCAGAGAGGGAACTCAGAAGGTTATGTAGGACAGCACTTGCTTCAGGGCAGGATCTACTTCCACATCTACATCAGAGAAGTCAGCCTTGAAGTATTATGACATTTCTGTAACTGGAGATCAATAGGCTAGACCTTCTACACTGTAGTTTACATGTCTCACTGTAGAAAGGGATGTTATTATGCTGAGTTGTTATTGCTAATGCATATCCTGAATTTCCCTTGATGAGGCTTAAACACACTATTTCTCCTCATCCCTTCACAGCTTCATCTATGTACTGCCAGACTTTGGTTTTCAACTGTATGCTTTCATGTGCAATTCCTATTTTTCCAGGAATTTAGCATTATTTAATAAATTTAAAACTTTCTTTTAAAAAAAGAAAAGAAAAAATAACGGAAAATCAAGTATCAGGTGTTGATAGCACACACCACACAGGTGCACACTGTACCTTTTCTTCAACTCCTGCAAAAAAAATTCAGTTTCCATATATGACACTGGAGATCTCCTAATTTTAAAAAACAGAATTAAAAAGCATAACCCAGTGAGAACTTTTTGATTTCCGACACCTAAATTACATTTAAAATAAATATTTCTGCAAGGCCATCCAAACCATTTTAATTCTCTTATCTTTAAAACAATGTGAAGTATATAAAACTGTTTAAGAATTTCACCTTTGCAAAAGACAGGAGGTTTTTAAAACTCAGCAAGAAGCTTCATTTAAAACTTCTTGTTTGCAAAGCTATTCAAACAAAACTAAGGGTTAGACACTAGGGTGAAAAGTTTAAAGATTAGGGTTTGCCTTACATTCCTTTTAGCCATGACAAAAATCCATAGGTATATATTGGAGGTAAGCTTCACACCTTCCATTATAATCACCATCTTTTAGAATTAGCTGTCTTCCAGCCTTTTTCCTGTGATGTTAAATGCTGCAGGATTTTTAAAATGTACCATTGCTTGCTGAGGGTAAGCATTCAGTAGGAATGGTTACTGTTCATTGCTAACATCAGTTCATGCCTTCAGAGGTAGAGATTTCTAGTGTTTAATGCGTAAGGCTGTACAACATTTCAGAAATCAGCAGATTTGTCACATTAACTTCTTAAAAATACTTAACATAGTTTCCAAAGACTATTCAAGTACCTCAAGCTTTCACAGTGAAAAATATCACATGCTTAACTTAAAGGCACTTCAACATCATGCTGGTAAATTCTTTCACAGCTATTATTTCAAACTAGAAGTGCACTTAAGACATAAAATAAAAGCCACAGTCACCTGTGCTGGTACCAGTCTTCCTGACCTGGAGAAACAGAATGGCGTGCAAGCTGTATTTATAAACTTACTAAAAATAAGAAGTTGTTTTTAATATGGGATTTATAAATTTGACATTAAGAAATAAAGTTCAATATGCAAATTCCAAAACTAAAGAGGACAAGTGGGCAGCCACGAGTGGTGCGAGAACACAAAGCAAAGTGACTGAAATGGCCTTATGTCCTACTGATGGTGGTTTCAGCAGTACCACAAACAGCTCAACAACCTAAACACAGGGACCCCAGGGATGAGAACTGACATTCACAGGTCCCAGCGAGGGTACTCTACTGGCTTCTGCCAGTTGTTCCCTTTCCTTCTGTCTCTTCTTGAACACAAAGCAATACAGTGTCTTCCAAACATCTCCCATCAAAGCAAGGGTTAGACAGAAAACAGTTCATGAGCACTTGTTCTGAAAAGTCAATTCTTTTATATATGGAAGTACAACTCTATCCATACAATTGTTATTTGTCAACACTAACACAGAAATCAAATTCAGCGGAAAGGCTAACTCCAATGATATCAGGTACTCTCAGCAGCAAACCCTGGATGCCAGAGATAGAAATGTGGTTTGTTACTCTTCCACACCAGCTTTTTCACCATCTTTAGTCTTCCAGGTGGAGTAAAAAAATGCAAGTAAACTTGCAGGTGATATTCAACAGTAGCCTTAGATGCCTTAAGGTCAAAAGAGACTGACCACCAAAAACATGGCAGTGACAGAACAAAACTAATTAAATTATCCAAGATACACAAAACTGTCGCGTCTTCTAGAACAACAGGCACCAACCAGCAGATAATACTCTGTTTAACACGTCCTTTTGGTCAGAACCACCAAGAATTTGCAAATGTTTGGTTTGTTTGGTTCTCTTAGGTAGAAGGAAATGACCTAATTTTTGTGATATAAATTTCACAGGCCAGTTACTCCAAAGTGCATTTGTATGAATGAAAACCACTTACCCAGAGGGACACTCAAAAAGGCTTTTCAGACAAAAGAAGCCCTAGTGTCAAATATTTTAGTCATTATACCACAGAATAGCTGCTTGTTTTCAGTGAGGTAGTGTCTGGAGCAAGAAAGCATGTTTAAATATGTGTATGTCAATGAACTTCATTTGTTGCAATTATAATGTATAAAATTGCTTATAAATAAATTATAGCACTGATAGACACGGCTGTAATGTCTGTTAGAATATTCAGCTTCTGAATAGTTTTAAACACAATCTCTTCATCTAACGCCCCTATATGCTGCATGTATCTGGCACAGTTTTTCTCTCAGAGGAAGGATTCACTACTGAAACACAGTATTTACTTTTCAGTTTGTTAGGACAGTGGAAAAGAACTTGTCCCTGAAAATAGACTTCTGCACAGACTTTGCAGCAGATGTACCACTGCCGTATTTAATAATGGGGCAACTCTTGTTGAACACCTGTAGAAGCTGCAAGGTATTATGCCTCCACACCACCAAAGTTAGGAAAGAAATGTCATTTAAGTCCCCAGTAAAATAGCAAAAGTCTGCAAGTCACTTTGCTAAACACAAGTTTAACATCCTTTTCATACCTTTGCTGACAAACAGGACCTGTCTCTCCTTGGCTCTTCTTTCAATCTAACTTTAGCGGATTCAAAGCACTTTACACAGAAGAGCACTGCAGGAAAGTCAGTAGCCATTGCATGGCCCTATCTTTCAGTGCCAGGTTACCACCTTCAGGTGTGGTTAGATTTCCAGTACAGAGAAAAACTATCTGTAATTACATCTACGCACTAAAATGACTGAGAAAATACGATCAATAGCTGGCTACATGCAACACAGCCTCACCAACTAGAAGAAAACCACAGACTGTTAAAGCAAGAAAGAGTGCTACTGACTAAAAGGGACAGTATGCATCCATGATTATTGCCACCTCCAAATTTATGAGCACAGCACTGGAGAGAACCAGCTGTGGATGGAATCTACTTCCCTGAATTTTAAAGCAACATAAAGGAACGTAACAGGAATTTTGCCAATACTTTCCACAGAGCATCTTCTCTCCCAAAGGGAAGATGATCCATAGATATATCAGATTTGCTCAAAATCCAACAGAACACTTAAGAACTTTAACAATAAGGATCAGCTGTGGACATAGCACAGGAAGAGCTTCAAGAAACATGCCAACATAGAAAACCTTTCAGTAACATTAAATCCGCAGTACAGCGTCCTCCAAGCACAATGAATGAGCAGCTACTGGAGTCCCTGTCCAACACTAACAGAGTGAAGCCTGAAGGCAGGATGAAATCCCATTTGCAACATGACTTTCAAAGTGCTTCCACATGCTCTGTAATGTCTAAAAAAAGGATAAATCTGTGGTAGCACTCAACAAGCACCCAAGCTCTGGGCAAAATATAAATGCCCAAAGGCAAGAAGTTAATAACCAAACCAATTTAAGAGATCTTTTTTACAAGAGAAACCAAGAGCAAATGTTCCCTTACGTGTTTGCACTAGTCTCCTCTATCTCAANTCTTACCTAAACGACACAGCAAGCATTAGAAAAAACAAAGCCCACAGCTTGGCTGCTACTACACTAGTCTCACGTATTTTACTTTCAAATAGAAAATCTTACAGACAGCTGCAGCATTTATTAAGAACTCTCAGGTCTTCACTGAGTACATGTGAAGTCTTCCCCACCCCTGCAAAAGCCAGATTCTGGTCTTGCTACTCATTTATGCTTTGAGCTTCAAAGAATTACAGATGATGATTTTTAGACAGCGGGCAAGGCAGATCATAAGAAGTCAGAACAGGCTAATCCCTCGCCCTCCCAACCCCCCCAACATATTAAAGTGTGGTTGAGCAGCTACAATACAGACAATGGACCACTTTGGAATTCCCACTGCAAAACTCAAAGAAAATTCAGGTATAGTCACCATCTTTCAGATCTGAATGCATTCCTATTCATTAACCGTTCTTCCCAAAATATCTCACTTTGTCCTGCTCCATTGAGGAGCATCAGGAAGAAAAGTTCCCCCATCAGATATTTAAGGATATAGGAGACTGCATACTTTTCCTGGAATGTATGAATTCCCAAAAATTACCCAAGACAGGCGTAACAGGATACTCTCCTTCAATAGCACGAAGTTCTATTCTTTCTGTGAGCAAAATACAGTACCCACCCACTAAAGCGATGACTCTACATCTGGTTTATCTCGTTCCCTCACAATGGCATACTTCCTGTCTCTATCTATTAAACACCAGTTAACACCCACTCTGCATCCCAAGCCTTATAAAAATTTCCACTTTGTCCATATCAAGGCACACTATTTTGGACAATAAATTCTAATCAAATAAGATAAAACACCTCTTAATATCAAATTGCTCTGAATTTAAGTTTTCACATAACTGCAAGTTCTTTAAATATTAATAGTCTACCATTCTGACCAAATCAAGATATGTACCTTACATTTACCTTAAGAGAATTTTTTTCCAAAGAACAAATTTAATTAATTCAGTGAATTCCAATCAAAAGCAGACTAATGAGCGCATGTAAGTCCCATTACAATGACAGGATGCAAAGATTCATCCATTTCTACGCCTTTTCAGCGCAGAATAGGCCAAAACCTTTTTTGACTTTGGGTACATGTGCCCAGAATAGATGAATGCTTCATTTAAATACAGGAAGCACTTATCCTTAGAAGTGCAAGTCCTGACTGAGAGTTTAAAAAAACGTCAGTCTTTTAACACTGAGAAGTGGTTCACACCCTTTGTGTTCAGTAAAGGATTGAAAAAGTCTGAATAAAACTAAATGTCTATAAATTGAGGACTTTGCTTTTCAACTTGTGTAATGCCTAACTTATGAAAAAATAACCATCCTCAAACTTACAACTCCGTTCTCTTCTAGACAGTGTTAAACCTTAATCTAAGTTTGAGCTTTCACAGAGCAATTACTTTCAAAGCTTTGGCAAAACACCATCTCTGTTTAGGACTGAATTACAGTTCCTTCCTCTTAGCAGAAAAATAACTCAAGACAAAAATAAGCAAGAAGCCATGAACTAGAAATGTTGTATACACTTGAGTATATATAAAAGCACACAATAAGCAACTCTAGTAGGGTAAAGCAGGGCATTAACCTTGTGTGAAAATTATCTCATATTTACCACATATCTACACCAAACCACAACTTAACAAAAATATGAAACAGTCAGTTTAAAGAATTCCACCGAGTAACACCACATGTTTAACTATCAGACAGAACTACTTCAAGCTTAATACAAAGTAAAACTAAGGAAAGGTCCTTAGGTATCAGAACCATAGACTGTGTTCCTTGTACATAGATATTTAATCCATCAGCTTTCCCTGAGCGTCATCTGTTACCAATCTACTGTAGATCTACTATTAGTGTACCTTGAGGAAGAAAGGGGAGGATATGAAACATACCACCTTAAATTTTAAATTTATTTTCATTCTGGTATTTATTAAGTATTAATATTAAATACTATTCTAAATTATTAAAGTACTGTTTCTTAAATAAAGAGGAAGGAGAATTGGACACAAAAAAGAAAATACCTATTTATAATACTCTGATAATCTGGAATGAGTTACCAGAATTTTAAAAGGTCATTTCAGTTTCATATGCATTAACAGTCTGTAATATACACACACAAAATCATAGCACAGAGGCTTTCTCAGAAGTTAGCAAGTGCTTCTAACCTCATGCAGTAGTCGGAATCTTAGGTGTTACTTGACAATATTTTCATTTATCAAGAGGAAGGAAGGATTGCTTTCCAAGTGCAGCCCACCACTTACCTTACAAGTCAAACTGTAACCACAACTACATTAACAGAGAGAACTGAGTACCTTTCCATGCAATCCAAGAGGTCTATCTTTTCTGATCTTCCAGAAAACTAAAGACAAATATTGTATTACTCCTCTACCTAGCTACATGACTTATTCCAACTAGATAATAATGTAGGGTATCTCAGACTGATTTTCCAAGGCATTTGTTACATGAGTCATCTGGTTTTAAGAAAAAAGCCACATCCTTTGCAATGAAAGCTGACTGTAAAATAGGTCAGTGTGTAATGAAGCATGTTTCTGGCTTATGCTTGCCAAAAAAACCCCAAATAATAATTCATGGCAAGAGTACCTCATGGATAGCCAAAAGAAAGACAGAAACTCTTACCTTAACAGGAAAGCTACACTTCCCAGTACGAACGCCTTCTTCATCAGTCTGCCACTGATGAGGCCTGCTGGCCTCTGGGACATAGACATCTTTCTTTCTCCTAAAG
This sequence comes from Cnemophilus loriae, assembly GCA_013397755.1. NCBI lineage: Eukaryota > Metazoa > Chordata > Aves > Passeriformes > Corvidae > Cnemophilus > Cnemophilus loriae. The sequence continues at coordinate 128,385 of VZTF01004753.1, forward strand.
CTTTGCCGTAATTTGTTCATTTCTCAGATTTTCACGTCCTAGAAGAAGAAAAAAAGAACACTGCCAATAGGCACCAAACACACATTTAGCCACTTTGGGTCAACCACTACCATGACAAATGACCCTGCAGAAAACCTGAGCTTTTGCGAAGATGAATGGAAGGATCTGTGAAAGGAAAATATTTTGGACACAGATTCAGAGAAAAAGGGATATTCGCTTCAAAACGGAAAACACAAATCCACATTATTTAACATCTTTCCACAGCAACTGAAGCATTAGACCCAGGAATAACTATTACTGGGAGCATAAGGTTACCTAAAATAGCTGACGGAGAAGCTCTGAAGAGTGATGCACATGAAATCCTGCCTCCCCAAATTTAAACACCTACCTAAAGCAACCAAGCAAGACACCAATAGCAAAAGTTTCCAAGGCACTCATGCAAGGGAAAGGATTCACAGCTCTAAAACTGCTCCTAAAATCAAGTGCTTATGCTGTTCATTAAGTACAAGAGATAGGTTCACACTTTTACAGAGGGAAACAGTCCAGCCCTTGCTTAGTCTACTGGTAGAATTCTTACGTTTAAATGAGAAATGCACTTCTTCAAAAGGGGAAGACAGTGCTGCAAATACACTTCTGAAGCCTAGAATTCAAAACTTCGTATACACTATGCCTTTATGTATCAATTTCTATATACAATCCCATCTACACTTTTGACATGCTCACCTTTACTATATTCAAACTACAATTAGCCAAGCTATCAGAGAAATTACTACTAATAAAAAGACTCAATATTCACCTAAAGAAGTAAAATCATCTGGGATACGAAGTGAGGAATACTGAAAACATACTGAAAGGCTTCTTGAGATTTGGTTGTCTTTCCTGGAAAAGGAGCCTTCTTACAACCATGGCATCTCATTTTGACCGAAAAAAAGATGCTGCAGAATGCAAGGCAACAAAATCTAATTGGTTTATATATGCTTATTTCCCATTAGATTGAATAAACTACAGAATATAGATATTTATGGGTCTCAATAGCTGGCCTTTGAACAAAAGCTGCTTTAAAAGCAGTTGGAACACCATTTTAAACCTTGGAAAGAATTAGTATCTTCCAGTCAAAACTATTTGACACAGGTGAGAAAAATCGATACCTTCATGTTTGTGGTATCCGACATTTAAGAAGTTTAAAATCAAAATGCAGCTATTTCAAAGCTGAACAAAAGCCAGAAATTAAAAGCATTATAGAAAATCACTGCCCACCACTAATTACAAATACTAAATTGTTTTGTATCTCACGGCGCACTTTAGACTTTCCAAATGACAAAAAGGTGTGAGTTATGTTACTGACTCCCTAAAACCTCCTTCGGCAGCTGTTACTTTCTTCCTCAAGCAGCAGATAATTAAACAAGTCAGTTCCCACTGAATCTTACGGGCATGATACTGGCTAATTTCTCTAGAATCTTCCATCTTTCTATAATCTGTTAAACGAAATATTTTAAGATAAGCATATGGGATAATTCCTGAGGTATTTCCACATCAGAAAACAGCCACACCAAACACCACTTCTACAGCAAACACTGTGCTCAAACTTGCTTGATGAGTATTTGAAAGCAACAAGGTGTGACACTCTAAGCAACCTAAATCCAAATGCAAATTAAGTGAAGGGTTGGGAGGTATGGCAAAGGCTATAGGCAACTGTCCCTAGCAGGTACCTAGAACTGCCATGAGGTCTAACAAGCAGTGTAAGTGCAGGGATGGGAAGCTGCTGAAGGATTCTCTATCACAATTATCTAGTTATAAAGCAGTGTTAACTTCATTCCTTCATAGCTACAAAGTGCTTGTCATAACTAGGAACATAAATATTTTCTTCAATTTACTCAAGCAGATTTAGAGATTAGAACATATGTGCAAAATAAAAACCACGCACATTTCTTACCACTCAATAAGCTGAAGCAGCTCTGTTCTGCTTTCAGCTGGGACAGAGTTAATTTTCTTCCCAGTAGCTGGTACAGTGCTGTGTTTTGGATTTAGGCTGAGAAAAATGTTGATAACACATTGGTTTAGTTGTTGCTAAGGAGTGTTTACACTAAGTCAAGGTCTTTTCTGCTTCTCACCCCACCCTACCATTGAGGTGGCTGCAGGGCACAAAAAGTTGTGAGGGGACACAGCTGGGACAGCTGGGCCCAACTGACTACAGGCATATCCCACAGGATATGGCACCATGCTCAGCAAGTAAAGCTGGGGGAAGAAGGAAGGAAGGGGGTACATTTAGAGTGATGGTGTTTGTCCTCCCAAGTGACCACTGTGTGTGATGGAGCCCTGCTCTCCTGGGGATGGCCAAACACCTGCCTGCCCATGGGAAGCAGTAAATTAATTTCTTGCTTTGCTTGCCTGTGTGACTTTTGTTTTACCTATTAAAATGTTTTTATCTCAATCCATGAAATTTTCAGTTTTGCTCTTCTGATTCTCTCGTCCATCTCACCGGGAAGAGTGAGCAACTGGCTGGATGGGGTTTAGTTGCCATCTGGGGTTAAGCCACAACACTCTTCTATAAACATTGTTTATTTTACAAGCTATAAGCCATTTTAAAATCTCTAAATGTGCAAAAGCAATTCTCGAAGTTTTAAGAGGAGCTGCAAAGCTTCTATTCTCCATCAAGGCTTACAGAGGCATTACAGCAATATTAGTTATGTATTTTGTTTTACAAACTGCAGATGGAGGATTCTATGCATTAGTCTAAAGGAATCAGAATTTCAAGGGAGGCCATTCAATCACCTTGGGCAGGTGAGACATACTGCAGCAAATCTCTACGTGGCACCTCAGCTCATAAGGATACTCACTCTTGTCCCTGCTGCAGACTGGCAGTGCCACAGCACGATGAGCAAAACCACTGTTCCAGCTGCTTCAGTGAAAAGTGCAGGAATCTGGTCAGCACATGGCTTACAGCCCAGCTGCCCGACCTTGCACTCCAGTGAGAGACAAATGGGCATGGATACTCCACTCTGCCAAAAGGGGAACAGACACTTAAGCAGATACAATTAGATGCAGTAAGGCTCATGTGTCAGTTGTGAAGATCTCAAGGTAACTCTTGAATCTCAAAAACTTCAGTCAATAGCAAAGCAAGGACTGAGGACAGCACACAGCCACTGTACCACTTGTGAAAAACCGCAGCCTAATTGCCTTATCATAACATTTGCTTATGCGAGCATTCCGTTGGACTTCTCCCTCCCGGGCACTGCTGTTGCCCATAAGACTGGCGCCTTATCAGACATTTATTCTGACTAGGAATCTCAATCCCCAGGGGAGGAAAAGAGTAAGAGTTCCTCAACTACATTTTGTATGAGAAGCTGAAGTGGCATTTTGCCCAAAGTATTTCCTTTTCACCAAAAACCAAACCTATTTTCCTAAATGTTCTAATTTTGAGGTCACGTTGGCAACAAACAGTTCAAAAATAGCTTATTCTATCTGATAGAAATGCTGACAAATAGCAAAATTAATTTCTGTTCAGGCAACCAGCAGGCTCTCTCCAATGGCCAGACTTGGGTTTTCTGAAACGTCAGACTTACGAGTAGGTTGCAGAACAGTATGTCCTATAAATACCTAATTTGCTGGTAACACGCATGTCAGGACAACACAACTAGAGCTGTCACCTGATGGGAAAGTGTTAAATAGAACAATTCATACAGGCTGCATATTTGAGGATTCAGGAGAGAAGCACATGAATTGCTACAATTAAGTGCTGGAATTTTTACTAATTTTGTCTGGAACTCAGAATCTCTGCACAGAAGCTCTTAAGAGAGATGAAAGAGCATTTTCTACTTGAATTCCTTGTAGGGCACTTCACGTTTCCATACAAGCCCCATGTGCTTGCCAACACAACAGACACCAGCCTAGGCTGAAATAAGCTATCAGGGTATTTTCTACTAAACTGACAGCATCACTGGTACTGTAAAAAGTTTGATACTATGTTTTGGGATTATGTAAGATGAAAGTTATCAGACTTTGATATTTTTTATTTAGCAACTTATTTTTGTCATGTAATTAGAAGCATTTTAAAATCACCCAAGAGACAAACCTAAACACCAAAACCTCTATTTCCTTTTCACTTTTACAAATCCAGCTTGGACCCAGAGAAAGAGGACAATGGAGACTTTGAAGATAAACCTAGTGAAAAGCCAAGACAGGGAACTCAAAATCTAATTAAATCACAAAACACAACATTACATCAGGGACAAACTGCTAACAAAGGCTGAAAGCACTGAGCCTCCTGGAGAAATGAGGAAACAGAGCCACTTTGGGTCCCGGTACATTTCAAGGTTATCTTACTGCAGACAGCTGAGTATCTGAATGGTCGTTCCCACTGGAGAAAAAAAAAAAAGGCAAAACAAACCCCAACAAAACAAAACAAAACCACCCACACAATATAAAAATCTCCACCATTTTTGTAATTCAAGAGATTACAACATGAGACTAGACATTAGACCATTTCCCAAAGCACCTACCTACAAAAGGTATCAAAAAGACAAATGAGTTTTTAAATTTATGTTGCCATTTATTTTTATGCAAACTTATTTTGGAAAGAGAACTCCAAAGGCAATATAAGGAGAGCTTGAGCATCATTATTCTTCTGACCAGCAGAAAAACTACCACTTACACCTCTATCAGTCCACTGACAGCTTAGGGGCAGAATTGTCAGAAAAAAAACAGAGACAGAAACAACACTGTCATGGATACAAGTGCACATTGAAGCACTCTTGGCTTCACTGTCTTGTGCATCATCAGGTTATGGCTGCAGAACAAATTACTGCAAGATAAACCAGCATGTTAATTCATGTCTTGTTAGCTGCTCTGCTGTTCAAGTGTGTTCACTTTTACCCTTCAGTGAGCACAAGCCAGCAATTTACCCTTCAGTGGGAGATGGGTAAGCTTTCATATCAACTGAAGTTAGATCAGGAGGAAGCTGCTGCTGATGCAAATTTGGAGCTTAGCTTTGCAAGAGTTTACCTACGTAACGATATCTTTAGATAAGCAGCTCATTTACACTGCACATAGGTGTTTCTTGCAGAGCAGCTACTGCTACAGGGCAATCCAAACTACAGAATCTGCAGGGCAGAAGGACAATATGGGTACCTAGGTACCCGAACTGCATGCACAAATTCAAGTGGTTAGATTTTAAGCTAAGGTGTACCACGTATTTCACACTAAGCAACCATTTACAGTTTCAACACTGAGGACAAAGAAATAGCACAAACATTTTCTATCTTTCTTCTGAACTCTAGCCTTCACAAAGGTTATTTAATCTGCATTTAATTATCTCTTATATTTTCTGTTTGCAATGAAAAAGGATAAAAACGGGTATTAAGTCTTCAATCAGTTTTTTAAAACCATTCAGCAGGTTCAGGATTACTTTCTGTTTTCTTTCAGAATTTAATACTGTTTCCTATTTACCAATTTAGAAAAAATAAAGTCATGGGTCAAACAAGGGCAAAGTACTCTCTGCAGCCTGCAACAAATACAGAGTACCCTGGGGCGGAAGGAACAGCCCCCCCTCGCACACATACACACCCACTCCGGGTGCCATCCTCCTGATTCGTAGTACAAAGTCCTCCTACAAGCCTGAACCACCAGGAGTAGTACTGACACATGAACAGAACTCCTAGAAGTATGCACTTCAAACAGCAGGGAAATGCAGTTTTAAGAACAATTTGTTATAAGGGATCATTCTAAAATTTACAAGCCTCCCTGTACAACTAATTCAATTAATTTGATACTATCAGATTAAGTCATTTAAAAGAAAAAAAAGTCTCATTCACATCTGTATGGCCTGCTGGCCACACACAGGTGAGGGCTAAGCAGCTGCACAACTATCTGCTCCCTATGTGCTCCTCCCCAGTGAAATACACCTAATATTACTGAAAGGCCAAGCCAAAAAGAGCCCGAAACCCAGAGCAAAAACCTCATCCATCTCTAATATGTTCTTCTCGCATTTCTTGACATCAGTGCTTTCTGAATTGGGATACATTCTTCCTGCCAAAGCTACCTGACATTTCAGACCTAAGAGGAAATGCAGATAATCTTAATCTCATTGAAAAAAATGTGTTTACCTAACCTACTTACTAGGAAAACACTCCAGAAACATTCCTCCACACGGCTGTGAAGATCTGTATCCTTAGAAAGCTCGGTGGCTCTGAGTTCTTGTGCAAGTACGACCTGGTCACATCTGTCCATGGACCAGTGCTTAAGAGCTATCTTTTGAGCATTATGAAAACCTGAATTTTATTATGAAATCCACAATGGTCTGCACCAGGAAATGTGAACAGCCCACACTTCCATATTCCAAAAGAGTACTTCACATTGTTTTTTCCAATAAAATAAAGTTCACTGCTGCCACTTCAACATTATTGCAAATCTTGGCTATAACCAAGATCCAAGGACTTCAGTGAGGAAATATGCTTGTTTCAAGTCATTCTCTTGGGATGAGATTTGGGTTTGGCAGGCTTACCTGCAGTACAAACACAAATAGAAGCGGTTCAAAACATTTAGCTCTCTTTTGCTCTCTAATGTACAATTTGAGTCCCTAAACTTAAGATGACAATGTAAGAACATTTCATTTGTTAAAAAAAAAGGCAAGCTACGAAATCAAGTTGATTGCTGCCAAGGTAAATAGTCTGTCCCTGTCTATTATGAAGCTGCCAGGATAGAGTTTTACTTCTCTGAAAAATCCTTATTAAGCACTGCTGCTAAGCAAATGCTCTCCCCTCCTCTCCCACTTACACAGTACAAAAACATGTAATGTCCTATCTCTCCAAGCCTACTGTAAAGGTTAGCCAAAACTTGCTGCAATTGCCCTGCAACAGCTTCTCTGCAATTATTCACCAGCACAAGGACACAGAGTACCCTTATCTTCTAAGGAAGAAAAGGTCACCCCATGTGTCAGATTCTGAATGCAGAACTTTGAGCCTTTTTGTAAGTTTAGATCCCATAAAATCTAATTAAATCCAGCACTGTCACACTGAAGCAAATGAAGGCATGTAACCGTATGAGCATGCTCACTAAAACGTTAACAGCCCTGTTTTGCAATACAGGCTGACTAACCACATTATTCACCACATGGCTTTCCAACCCATTCACCCTTTCATTACCCAATTAACATCTAATAATACAATACTACAAGTAAGCATTCTAAGACATCAAAATATGCATAAAGGTGAAGAATTTCTTCATTTGTTTAGCCAGCAAATACATTTTGTTGTTGTTATTATTATTAGAGTTCCAGTTAAGGGAATTTTCCTTGTTGAAGAGAAATTATTGGATATGATGCCACGATGATTTTTTTGCCTTTTCTTTTACATACCTTTTATGTATTCTCAGTGCTCCTAACATGCGTACTTGTAATCCCTTAAGTCTGATAACTTAGCATAGTCCTGGTATTCTGTTAGGCCAGAAGACCAAACATCCTAAAGGCCTTGCAGCTGGAGGCCGGAAAGCCCTATGCCATCTTGGGAAACAAGGTCCTCTCTAGAATACATCCTGTAAACTAAGATTAGGCCCATCCAGGGGGGAATACCTCGGGATGGGGGGGATATCACGCTATTCATTCAAGCCTCTCATTGGGGCATCTTTGGTGGATAATTTGTAAAGTCTATAAAATTGCACACGCGATCTATCGTGTATGTGCATTTCGGCACACTCCACCTTGGCAAAGTGTTGCACCATAAGGATCCTTATTAAATACTGAGGTAAAAACCCTTTACCCCTTAACTGTGTCTGGCTCTTAATTTTAGGATCCAAGAAAAGACATCAGATACATAACTAACAGGCTACTGAAGCAAGCACACCAGCTGTAGAAAACTCACCTTTCAGCAGTGAAAGCAGTATTTAGATCATACTTTGAAAATATAGCAGAAATGGCAACCTTAAGCTCTTTATGTAAGACCAAAGAGATCGGAACTTTGACAATAATGTCTCTGACAGCATTCTTAGAAATTGTAATATATTGTTATCATAAGATGTGAGGTACAAGACATTCTCTCATATCCATCAGATTTCTTGCTGTCTTATACCTGAACTAAGGTATCATGTGAGCACTCCACAACTCTTTCCAGAGCACTTGACAATTTTATTTGCACCATGGATGAGGGTGAAAGAAAGGGAAAAAACAATGTTATGACAGCAACGTCTTACTGGCAAAAGCCAGAGTTAAACAAAAATTGCAAACCCTTATGAAATATCAGGAAGTGAAATAATGAACTCCAACACACTGTTAACAATTATGCGGCTAAAACATTCAGCTACCAGAGGCCCTGTCTTAAAGCTTAGGATTTTGTAAAATACACTTTTCAAACATAAATACCCCCAGACTGCAGCAATCAAATACAGTACTCAGTATTCCACAATGTTATGAAACAGAAGTATCACCAAAGTAAACATTCAGACTCAAACTGTCACAAAAATACAAGTTTGATCATTGCAAGGCAGAAGTTATTCCTAAAAATATGCAATGCTCTTTCTAGCAAACGTAAGATAAATAATTTGCCTCTCACAAACCTGTGAAATTCCACAAATAAAAGAAAGCAAGTCTCATTTTCTCCATCAATAACCATTCTAAAGCAAATGTCCCAATTCATCAGACACCACAGCAACTGCAAACTCTGACTATGGTCCTATACAATACGCTAAGAGGTTTAAGAGCAGAGATATAAGGCAGTAATCCCCTTGTTTTGTAGGCTAACTCTAAAAATACCCTGCAGACTGTCAGTCACTAGTGGAAAGTGGGTCTCCTAAACACTTGTTGTGATACAAAGTTGAGTTGAATTATATTATCTATAATAACTGAAAAAAAGCAAAAGTTTAGTAAAGAAGCACTAGCTACGTGCCTTGTGGAAAGCAGTTCAAGTAATTCTGCTTTGCAGCTCATCTGCACACACGTGAATAATTTTAACTAACCAAGCCATGTCATTACCAAGTGAATCATTTACATTTAGGGCAGCTAAATATCAGACAACTCAACAGTTTTCCAGCATGAACATCTCAGCTTAAAAGATATCTTTACAAATACATGCTGAATTTCAAAATGAAATTAGATATAAAAAGAACATACAGAAAGGGCTGAAACAGCCAAAAAGTATGTTCTTTAATCACTCAATTCCATGAACTGCAGCTTGATGCAGTATGCCAAATCCCACGAAAATAAATGCATTTTCAAAATTTTAAAAAAAAAATCTTTTACAAGTAAAATAAGCACCTTTTACAGGTAGATCAATCACAAATCTTAGATTTTTACACTGGATTTACTTCAATACGACCTATGAGTATTTTATAAGCAAATAATTAGTGTCAGGCTAAGCCAAAGGCCAAACATCTGCTGCTTAGTGTCAGACAGGGTAGAATATAAATCAGTCAATCATACTACCTTTGTGGCTGCTGACCTGATCACCACCTACTTACTGAGAGTCCAGAAACATACGAACACACACTGTATTTTTGGTTCCAGCTCTTAGGTGAGAGCAGAAAGAACAGACAAAATAAGCTACAGATCCAGAGCACATTTCAGGAACCAACTGCACTCTAAACCAGATTACAAGGAAGAGATATTTTAGCAAGATTTTAAAAAAATATACTTGTATTCATAGCAAAGCTCTACCCTTGGTTCACATACAATGTTTCACATAAGTGGAAGCCACCGCATTTTGGACAACTGATCCTGCAACACTGCTCTACACCAGCCCACAGCATGGTCCAGTCCAGCAGTCCATGTGGCGCGCATTCCGGAAACACTTGGAACAACAAACCATAAATTTGTGAGAAGCCTTCAGTGAGAATAAATACTAGTGCTTGTGAGTCTGTCAGCAAGTAGGATTCAGGTGCAGAGAAACTAGGTAAATCCACATGAGCAGTAGCGTGCTCAGATACAAAACAAGGCGGTAGAAGAGGGCTCTCCACCACAACCAGCGATGTTTCATTCATTCATATACCCTCGCAAAAGAAAATAGTTCAGCAACTGTTTCCAGGTGATGCAAAATGTTCTGGAGTAGATTAAACTGATTTTAGAAACACAAGATCATCTCACAAGAAGAAATTATTCTATAATAAAAACAGCAGAGAAAAGCACGTGGAAGAAGGGTAAAAAAGCCACCTTAATTATAAATAACAATGAATATGAATTCAGCTATTTACCACTGTCTAGGAAAGGTCACAACTCATGTTTAGTCCTCTAAAAATTTAATTGTCAAAAAAGCAAACAGTAGTAAGAATTATTCTGAAAGGAGCAGAGCAAAGCCAGTAAGATGCCGCAGCGTAAGACCAGACTGCACTCAGCTTCAATACCATATAGTTGTTGTAGTTAATATACCTTTGCTGAAATGAAACTGAAAGGTGCAGGAAAGTAGCAAGGATAAGGAGGACAGTAAGGACTACTTAACACCTTCTGCTCAAGGACAGATTAGATACATCAAAGGTCTTCACCTCAGAAAAGCAATTTTCTAGTGGGGAAAGCTACAAAAATTACAGTATCATAACATTATAAAATGAAACGGGAATGATGATTTTCCAATTCTTATGTTGTAGAAATTGTGGAAAAACATTCGAATTCTCCAGCAGTCCAGGTTTCAATAAAAGAGCATTTCTCTTCACAATACAAAATTAACTAGGACAATTCCTAGCTCTGGGAAAGTTTAAAAACTAAAAATAGAAAGGAATTTAAAAAAAAATAATCCCCAAACCACTCAGATTAATTATATGATCGAAACTTGCAAAGGTTATTGGAACCTATAGTGGAGGCAGTGCAGCCGTCCATTTAGGAAACCACCCAGTCCAATCTGACCAGCTGGGAAGTCTCACTTCATGTCTTAATCTTCTATTCTTCCGCAGCATCCGACGCTGACTGTATCAGAGAGAATTACTGTGCGATGGAGCCTTTGTTGTGAAGCAGCACAATTCCCAAGCTGGTGTCCCTTCAGGGCCAGTCCAGCTGGCCACACCTCCGTGTGGCAGCTGTCACAGCACCACCGCAGAGTCGTTCACACCCAACTGCCCCAGCACCACCGGGAGCCGGCTCGCTGCAGCAGTAAGGATCTCCCTTTCCCAAACACAGAGGCAGAACTTTCTATAGCTCTATAGGAATTTGTAAATTCCAGATAGCTCACAAAATTTGAATTATTGTGGCAACAAGCCGTGGGTGACCTAGTCAATCTCAATTAGGAAATGAAAATTAGCCTGAACTGCCACGAAGTGTGTCATTCACAGGATGACAGATGACTCCCGGTTACACCATTACTGCACTGCGCCCAAGCACTCCAGTCAGTCACTGCCTGGCAGCTGTTACATGGCAGTTCAAGACACTTCAATCGCTCCCATCCTCCACAGCTAAATATAATTAAGGCTTTCTTATCTGTGGGTTTTCTTCAGCTTGTTCACGCTAAATCAACCACACTTTTGACTGCAGCCAATGTAAAGAAGGAGGAGGGCAAGTGACACAAAAGGCATTTTTAATATTAATTTATAACTCAAAGTGAAATTGTGAAGCTTTGTATCAAGCTGTTGTGAAAAACGGCAGGTTTTAATAATAAAAATGAGCTCAGAGAAAAGATACGGTAATTTTTTCTGGCTGTCAGAATATCAGAAAATCATTTGATCATCTCTCACTAAGCCTAACAACAGAAAAAGTTCACTTTCATGTAAAAGATAAGCAGAATGTTTTTAGGAACTCACTCTGGTGTCTGGCATTGCAACTGTGGTTGACTTCTAAGAACACAAATTTTTCTTTACACAGATCTTATTTATTACAGTAGGAATTAATATTTACATTTGTACACCTGTCCAGCGCAAGTTTTGAGTTGTTCCATATCACTTTTCTCACAATAACTCTTTACAAAACGCTACAAGGAACTAGCAGAATTATTTCCCAAATCCATTTGCTTTACACAAATGTAATCAAATCAGAAGCAAGCTTAACAAAGTCAGATACAAGCTATAAATTCTTTTAAGCACACAGAATGCAATGCTTTCTGAATTCCCTCTCCAGTTAAATACCTTTAAAAATATTTTGCATCCTCTCTAGAGCCTAATACAAGCCACGTGTTTCATCACCCACAGAACTCACAAAACATTTAAGGAATCTGTCACCATACTCCCTAAGAGAGGTGTCTAAACAGAGAATTCCAACACAATTCCAGCTTTCTGGTACCATTCTGTATATAGACAACTTGCATTCCTTATGAGGACATAGCACGTAAAACCTCACTTCGCACCTAATGTTTCCCACATCTGCTTACTGCAAAGACTTAAGATCTAAGCACGACTTCAGTGATTTTGGAAATTATATACAGCAACATAAGTAAAGAAATATCTCTTACTAGCCTTTACTTTCATAAAATCCTGATGTATGTAATTCTGGGAAAAAACATTCCCCAAACCCCAAAACCAAGTCTAGTAGAATCAGTTACCAGAACAATGCTTATATGACAGCAGCAAGAATACGTTCACTTGGTGACTCACTTTTTTTTTTTCCCCCCTCAGATTCTGCCATAGTACTTTTCTTAAAAATGCCTCTCCCTTGAAGCTATAAGCATGACTCCATGGATATTTAAAAAAAAAAAAA
>VZTF01004753.1:141030-186677 GCA_013397755.1 Cnemophilus loriae
AAAAAGAAGAACCTACGGGCTGAAATAAAGGAGAGATTATAAAGTCAACTCCATTATGGGCTATAAAAGGTTTTATCTGGGAACTTGTGTCGTTTCCTCCCTGCACCTCACAAGACAGTGGTTTTTTACATAATTGCAAGTGTTTCTTTTAAAGAACAACCCCACAATCTGGAATTATTACACCGTTATACCAATATGCCACAACTCCAGCCAAGGCTGGATTTTTTTTTTCTTCATGGCAACAGACCTGAAGCTTCCCAGACCTATGCCAAAACCTTTCATTTTACTAATTTCAATGTTTGCGTATTTTCATTTGGGTTAAGAGGGGAGAGGAGGGAAGGGGTGATCTCTATGGAATTAAGTGATAAAAGGATAAATCAATCAGTCTGCATTTAAGGTCTGAGGTTTTTTGGAAGAACTCCAAGTCAAGTTTCTCATATCTGCTCTTATAAACAGATGCATACTTCCCTTCCCCAGTCCCTCTTCCTATCACTCGGCATTTAAAGCCTTTTGCTCGTAAGGATAGTAATGCTGGTCTTTATGGAGGCTGTAGATAGGAATTCAACTGCTATTGCTACAAAATCTTACAGGCACTGTTTTTTAAAACACTGATAGTAATCTCTCAGACATTTCCTTCCACAGAAGTTGCCACATTTCATGATGGTCACTAAAATTAGTAACACATTATTTTTGACCAGCAACAATATATTATGAATCCACAACTACATGATCAGTGAGAATTATCACATAAAGCTTGAGACATCAATAAATCCAGGGGCTCCTCTCCAGACTGGTTTTTTTTTTTTTTTTTTACTCCCATTAAACTCAGTGAGGAGAAATAAAAGCTCAGTTATAAAAACCAACTTTAAGTATACCTAACACTGAAAATATATTTCTCTAAATAATAACTCTGTATACATCCAAAGAGATGGTTTCTACCCTTTTCACCTAAAATTAAATTAATAATCACAAAATTCCTTCATGATAATGAAGGTTTTTTTAATGAAAACTTTGATCAAGAAACAGAAGCAACATGTTCATTTCTCCAACAATCTAGTCAAAACATTTGGTCTTTCCAAGACCACGAGATTTTAATTCCAGCCCGTAAACGATATTTAAACCAGTTCATCTAATACAACATTGGGGGGGNATGTCACTACCTGAGACAGACTGCTCCAAACTTGTAAAACTGCTTTACCTACTAAATGAACTGCAAGAACTCACATCAGCATTTTACCTTCTAGCCAAAATTAACTCTATGGTAATTCAGAAGGTCAACTCTTAGAATATAATGGACTAGAATATAATGGATTCAGACTTACTGTACCACCTTCCTGGTGATAAAATATTGGGATCTTAATTCAGCTTCTTTCTCTTGGCTTTCTCTTCCCCATATTAATTCTGTTACCATACAGGTTTTATTATCTCTTTGAAGATCAACACAGAATTTCTGCTACAAAAAACAAACATGCATTAAAAGCCAAGAACGAGCCTTTGCATGTGTGCTTTCTTCACAAGCTGTACTCACGTCTCAAAACAAGGATTAAGAAAAGGCCAGAACATGCATTCTAACGCAAACAGTTTAAAATAACCTTCACGCAATAATGAAAAACCTCCACTGAAACTGTCTGTAGAATCTGGAAATTAAGATCAAAAGGTGTTCCCGTATTCTTAGTGCAGTAGGACATAGAACACTTCTTAGTGCGATGAAGTTTAACCAACAACTTTAACAGTTAACCAGTCATACATGAAAAGACAAAGTTAAGATATGCACCTCAAAATGCCAGTGCTGCCTTTCAGAGTCACAGTTTATCTATACAAGGAGCTAAGACTGTCACTCTCTTCCATGCATACCAAAATCCCATAAATATTCACAAAACTGTCTCACCATTTCTCATTAACAATTCTCTCACCAAATTGATTCTAAACTATTGTGTTTATTTTAGCCCCGATCTGTAAATAAATGGTCAATTTAAGATCACGATCATGAACAGATCATGAAAAAGTGTTTTTATTTCAAAAGCTTCAAATGAAAATATAATTACAAGCTATATATGCTGAATTAAGTCAGAAACATCTCAAGCCATCAGTAAAGCACATTTTGCCAGCTAGGGCAATTGAGCACCTATTAACCCTCTTTAAAATAAGCTACCAACTGACACGTGGACAAAAAGACAAAGATATTCACTATTCACACAAATTGAGCTTTTGGCCGTCTCGTCACAGTTGCTCAAACCCAGGAAAGAAGTTCAATATTAACATCACTCTGAAGTAGAGAGGTAAGTAGTTTTGTTACTGGTATAGAAATTACCTTCCTCACCCCCGTCATGATCTTAAGCAGAGTAGGATGCTGTCTATCATATGTGGGATCACAACTTCCGTCTCCTTCAGAAGGTTAAATGAATTCCACAGCTACGTAGCAGGCCATGTTCATTCTCTCAGAGGGAGACAAGGCTGCCCACAAGTCACTACAGGACTACAGGCAGGGCTGGCAGCAACAGTGGCAATTCAGCAGCTCCAGTGATGCCAAACAGTCCTCATGAACACACCAGTCTGACTGAACGACCTCAGCCAGGCTAAAACTGTGAAACCCATAGATGTCTCTCACCTTTCTAAATCAACTGTTGCTCACCCACCATAAAACAGTTACAATGATCTGCTGCAACACACAGAGTTTGGTGGCAGAGAGTCCCAAAAAGTGCACTGCCCATAAGTAACACATACTGGAAAACCACACGGCTGCAACAGCCTCTTGAATCATACACTAGCTGTCATCTTCCCAACTTTAAACTGCTTGGCAAAAGAACAAGAAAAGTCAAACTGGAAATAATGAGGAAAATTTGTCTTCATTCTCAAGTCCATCAGAGCAATCAATGAAGCTTACAGCTCAGCAAAGACAGAAGTATCACCTGACGACCCTGAAATCCTGCACCCAAAAGCAGCCTTTCTACATCTGCAGCACAGTGCACTGCTACCAATCACTCCTCAAAAACCAGACACAGCACAGAGCAAGTGGCAGAAGGTAACCAAGGCATCCCTCACACAAGTTTCCCCTGAATAATTCAGATTCTACCACTGCCATATTACGCATTGCCTGCTGATGGATGGCCACAGTGGCAAGCAACAGATTTCACTCCCGGTACAAACGAGTTTGACATACAAGCAATATGAGCTCTACAGCTGGGGCAAGTAGGAAATCATGCTGCTGCTGCCCAGGCTGATAGATGAAATCATGTACCTTGTGTTGCCATCTTGGTATGGAGAACATCGCCTTACTTCCATAAAAGACAGCTGCTTCCTGGGGTGGCAACTGAGCTGGGCAACAGAAGACAGGATGAAGAGGAAGGCAGTCTAAAAATGCCTGCAATGGAACAGCTGGCACACAGCAGCAAGGCAGGCATGATAGGGACTGAGTGAAAAGGACACTGGATATTGTGCTGCCAGATTCACACAACCACAAAAGTCACAACTGTGTTATCTTCACCAGCAACTGGTCACAGAGTCCACTGATTTGAACAGCATCTTGAATAAACTTCATTATTCTGGCAGGTGACTGTAGCACAACTGCTCCATTCACTGATCACCATTCTTAACAGTATCCCCTGCCTTCCATTTCTAAGTCCAGAAAATTTTAAAGAAGTAAATCCTTACAGAATGTGCAGTTTTCTCTTACACAATAGGCAGCATATAGGACATTGACAGTACACATAACACCACTCAGAATGCCATTAAAATTAGGTGGAAGACAACACCATCTTCCTTCACAAGGAATCAATTATACATTCTTTAATTACAATCCCTCTACATATATTAAACTTCACCTTATTTGCTACATTCACAAGAATGGAAGTTACGAGCATGGAATGCAAATACTGACTTGGTGACATAGGTACTGAACTGAGGCAGAAAGTGAGTTTATTCTGTTCTAGGAAAATCAGATCTCCAAAGAAGCTGATATAATGTGCCACTGAGATGAGCTCGGTTGGCTGGAGCGTGGTACTAATAATGCCAAGGTTGTGGGTTTGATTCCCATATGGGCCATTCACATAAGAGCTGGTCTTGATGATCCTTGTAGGTTCCTTTCAACTCAGTATCTTGTGATAATCCCTTCCTGCTGGCAAGTTCTGTAAGAGTCAATCTTGACCACAATCCCTGGAGGACCAAGCATCACCTTATGTCCCTTTGAGATTACCAAAGGCACACATTTCACTTGGCCAGAAAACATCAGTGCACATGGCAGAACTTAGGAAGTCCACTCAAATTGCACCATTCGTCCAGCAGCTTTAGAAATCTTCACCCCTGGTTAACTGATGACAGACAACCGGTGTCTTACAAAAATACACCAACAAAGCACTAGCAAGCCAAAAGTTGTCTATAGCAGAATGGCTAAAGTCTCCCTACTCACATTATCAAGCACTTGCTAGTACCTCACATTACTTCTTAAAGGTCAGATTTAATTGCAAAGGCTGATTGTCCATCAGGTGCTCTGAAATTATCTGTATTACAGTGCCACCCTTCTACTCTGCTTATGGTTTGCACTGCATCTTCCCCGCTCAAGCTCCACCTCCTGAGATCATCCACACAACAGCATCTTACCTGCAGCTCTCTGAAGCTGCACACATCGCACCAAATGAAAACCACGTCTAACGGCAGTGGCCTCCTCCAGTGGTATTACCTTCTGGAAAAGGAGAGAGTTCTCAGACAAGAACTACAAAACTCACCTCTCTGTAAGAGATTTTTTTCAACATCACAGCAGTCTAACCACTGTAGGTAAGACATGCTGAAAGCATTTATGTGAAGCCTTCTCTTCTAAATACAAGCACTAATACACAGCTTTACCAGCACTGAGACTTGAGAAGTTGGATTCCTACATCACAGAACTTCTATAAAGTAGGAGCAGAAAAAGCCAAGTAGCCATTACATATGTTTCTCTGACAAATTTAGTCTCATGACAGTAAAATTATGCAAGTGTCTACAGGCATTTGAATCACATGCCTCAGAAAGTACTGTTGGAAGCCTCAAACCGCTTTTCCTCAAATTTCACACTAACTGTATTTAAAAGTAACACCAAATTGATATTTTGCAGTGGTTAGGCAAAGTTGACAAACTCACAAGTATCACCCAAAAAGATCAATCATCAATGCAATAACATGTTCTTCAGTTATTTACATTCAGTATTTTACATAAAGAAGGCTTCTTCAATGAAATCTGTCAATTTGCAAATGCAATAACTATTTTCAAGGGCAGCCTACTTTAGTCACTCCTTTTTTATTAAGGATAAATTAAGTATTTCATGAGTTCAGAGTTCTTATATTGTTCCCTCACTGTCTGTAAGAAAATACTCTACAAATGAAGGGGCCACATTTGCAAAAATCAGGTTCTCCTTTTGCACCTCTCTCTGTTGTGAAATACACCCCCTGGAAGTTGACCACCGGCACTGTTTACACAGAGATTATACAGAAACATCTTTAAAAAGTACACAGTGTCTGACTACACAAACCGACAGAACTTCCTCACCCCTTCCAAGTCTCGAGCCTGAGCTATGACAACACATTAAGCGACAACAGTTTCCAGAACACTCATATTCGCATTGCCTACTGGAAGTTCCTTATCTCCAGAAAGGGTTGCAGTCCATGCATCATGTCTGACAGCTACAGTGGGTTTTTACATGTTCAGTCATGGTTTTCTTTCCTGTACTCGGTCCTTCTGTTTTCCAGTTTAACTCAAGGCTGAGTCCTGTCTTGGTCCATCAACTTGCATTTTAGAAGCTTCTCAAGATTAAACACTGCAGTCATTCTGACTGGAAATAAACTTACTGGTGTTACAAGATGAAACTTCCTTAACTCTGAAACTACAGCAGAAAGAATAGGATGAAATTAAGCATGCTCTGGATTCTAAACCCCAAAGCTGACAAGCAATCACAACTACATAGATTTTTATTCCCAATCTTTTGAAATATCAAGTTAGTGATATACACAGGCCTTTTTTATTCCTCGTATAACTTCTCTTTCCCTAAATTCTTATAAAAAAGAAGAACTAAAGATGAAGGTGACACAGAATAACTTCAGAGTCTGGAATTAAATGCTTTTCATAGCCTCTAACATGAACTTCTAAAATGCAACAGGCTGCTGTAACAAAGCCAAGATAACTGAGGTTATCTTGGATTGTCCTACAACCACACCCAGGAATGCAACGCATGCCAAAACTCCACAGCTGGTCACAGACGCGGGCGCAGGAGGAATCAATGTGCACTCAGTCAGTTTCTCACCACTGGAATAAAGCATTTAGGCGGGCTTGCTATAAATATCCAGCGCTGGAGATACAGGAGGAGATTGGAGCCATATGTGGGAGACCCAAATACTAATTACATACCGAGCAAAGTTCCACCAACACAAAATTAAGGAATAAGAGGAGATTCAGGAAATGGCCTACTTTAAGGCATACAGCCTGCATGTTCTGAACTCTCACAAAAAAAGAGCAACAAGGCTGGGAAAGAAATCAGAAGTTTGGGCTACAGAAAAGTTCCCCTTGTATATCACACACCAATGCATACAATCCCGTTATTGAACTTATCTTTTCTACAAAAAACAAGTAAAATTTGTGTGAAAAACCAGATTAACTAGTAAGGCAAAAATCCCCAAAGATGTGACTGACCACATAAGCTAACTTCACAGAACATACCTAAAGTTTGCCCAAGCTTCAGATCATATTCATAGCTGAACATACATATGATCTGCTCCAGTTTTTGCAGTTAAATTGTCTTACCTCCTTTTTTTTTTGTTGTTTGTCTGTTTGATGGGGAGGGGAAGGTGTTGTTCTACCAAGAACATTTTTACTTTTCAAAATAGTCTCTACAGGTAAGAGTCTTTTCTACTAAAAAGGATATTTAAAATTTTGTTACAGCTACATTCCTCTTCTAGAAGCCACCCTGGACTTAGAAAACAACAAATATCTGAATAGAATAAAAAAAAGTACCTCACATTTCACAAGAGTGAAGAAATCTAAAGCAAATTTCTAAATTTTTTTCCTAAAGGGGTATGGATGGTGCAGAACAGGACTATTTGACATACTTATTTCCCTGATGCTGGAAAGGTTAGAAAGCATTCCTAAAATATTTTATAGTCTTGAGGTTCACAGTAGGAGGCTGGATAATAATATGTTACACATAAAAACAGCTATGCCAGTAAAATTAAAACAGCTACAACACATGAAGCTCTCAGCAGAGCTCCCGTTCTGTTTGAAGGGAGACTCCAGAAGGGACCAAGGGAATTACGACATACCAGCAAGAGCGATGACTGAACACCTCTGTAAAACCTAAGTATCCCAGGCTGATGACCATCGTGTGAAGTTAATCTATACTCATTCTGGTACAAAATCAGAACCTAGACCTCTGACTCTGATTCTCCTCGACACAATTATTTTGGGAATGAGAAAGAAAAGAAACAATGTGCTTTTTGTAGATATAGGTACCCAGAGATTATGGGAGCAGTCAATGCGTGTCAGTATTACTGACTAAGCACTATGTCCCAGGTCTCAGAAGAAAAAAAATTACGGAAATAACAACTAAAACATGAATAAAAAGAAATTACTTCATCATTGGCACAGCTATCGCTAAGTGACATCTTATCTAGCTCTTACAGTGACTAATTATTGACTGGCATCACAGAAGAAATAGATTTTGAGTAGAAGTCTGAATATTAATAGCATCAGCTTAATGAGTATGATGTTTAAAACCAAATCCAAGACAAGACTCAAGTCTTCAAACTAGAGAAACACTTAAATTTATCTACTAAATACATAGGAACACCCAGTGTTTATCTACATTTACATTATATTACATTTCAAAGGTTCAAACTTTCAGCGTATCAGTAACTAGTAACCTTTTCTGAATCTATTTTAAGTGGTTAAAGATTCTCCCTATGCAGACAATTGGAGGGACTTTTTAACAATCTCACTGAAGTTAAAGGTTTAGGTTGAGATGAGTTCAGAGAACATGAAAAGCACTTCTACACGATGTTCTCAGCTATACTAGGATACACATTTAAAAAAGGAATAAACTTCCCGAGGATGCCCTGCAATTGATTTATAATCTCCCACAGAATCTCTCAAATTTTAAAGCTCACAAAATCTTACAACAAAAAGATGTAGTATTCAGTTTTTAAGAAATTATGGGGAAATTCACAAGCTTAGTTCAGAGAATAAACAGATTACATAACCAGTCAAAGAAAGGAGAACTGACAGAGTACATTGTTGTACCTAATTCAAACAAGTACTAACAAATACCTCCTCCAATAATTTGAATCCAGTCCACCCAGGATTTGAAAACTACAAAACATTCACTTTTACCTACAGTATTAAGTTGTTGGTTTCCATAGCACTTTACTTACCATTTGAAAAAAAAAAATGTCTGTTGTTTTAAGGACTCCACAGATTACTTACTGGTAACAACTACCCATACAGACTTGGTCAGCTATACTATAGACAAATAAATGCAGATGATACAGTTCCCCAAAATTCAGAGCATGGAAAGGTAAAGTTCTGCAAGAGAGAGAAGGTAAGGCAAGAATGTAGCTGTGACACAGGCTTCACTGGACCGGCTGCCCTGAGACACTCCCTGCAAATTCTCTTCACCACCCACGCCCCCTCACATTAGGCATCCAGACGTGACAAGCAACAGGAAGGGCCCGGACAGCCTTCCTCGTGGGTCAGGTACACTGAAACACTTTGGGAAACCTAAACCAACTGCACATGGCCTCAAAGGCTACAGCCAGGGTACCTAACCCGGATCTGTGAAATGGCGTACATGAACCAAAGCCACCTTCAGCTGCCTTGTTTCACACAGGTTCTGCTAGTACCTGCATCGGTTCTGAGACTCCAAAGCGAACATTTTCTAACAGACTATTACAGTCGTAATACCTTAGGACAACTCAATCAGAAGCAACAGCTATATCCTGCTATAGAAACTAGCACAGCTTACTGTGACTGTCATTTATTACGTTCCACCAGAGCAGCAACTGACACATCTACATAAAATTAAAAATATAATCTACTGAACCTTTTTTTTTTTTATCCCTGCAGTTAATGCGCTCATGAAGTCCATCCTTCTGTGACAGAGAATGAAAACCAGCAAATTTTAGGAGTCAACAACAGTCCTCCATTTGCGTACAACAACTTCAGCAAAACCTTCAGCAACACCCTGCCTTTTCTGCAAAGCCTGAGCAATTGCATCAGTGGGACGGGCCACTGGAGATGCCTCATTTCCTCTGCATCTTCAAGGCTTATGAAAGGTTTTGCAAGCTCCAGCTGTGCTCACTGATAACATAAGAAAACTTGTAAAAAACAACTGAGAAGCAGCAGTGTAAGGTCCAGAGTGAAACATTTGGGTATGTACAGTGTGTACAGCTGTATGTTCTGCTCTATAAACTGAACTGAGTGTTATTTGTGAATCCTGCTTTCACTCATTCAAGTTTGTCTGACTTACAGAGCTACTTTATTCTTCAGCACACACCTATAAAAAGAACTGTGCAGAGACAGGATCCCAAGGTGTACTAATACGAGTTACAAGCCTAGACAGCAGGAAATTTCAGCCTATTCCAAAGGAGCTTAATACTTAATGGAAGCATAGAGGCCTACAATTACACAGCTAAGTCCCAATATATGTTTTTTACAAGATTACAGATGGAAAAATTCACCTGTCCTGAGAAGGAAAGAAGCCAAAAGGCAGAAGAGAGATAGAGGCAGCCAGGAAGACCTTCCCAGAATTTCTCCCTTCAGCCTTGAATTACGGAAGTCACTGGTGGTTTTTACCCCTCTTCAACTCCCACAATATATACTCCGTCAACATGGTTTACCTCATCAGTAAAGACAAGAGCAAATATCCAGAATAAGTATCTCTGGGAAGGGGGTCTACAAATACTTAAAAATACTTTTTTTTGTTTATGTCAGAAAATAGAAAAAAAAACCCATTTGGTTATATATACCATGGTTGTTTAACAGTGGTATATGTTAGCATTCTGCATATTCTGTATATGTTCTGCATTTTCTTCCATTTTTCTTAAAGAAAACTTACTTATTTCTGTCATGCCAAGTACAAACTAATGTGTGTACACTGGACTAAAAGCAGAGAATCATCACTCCCATTCAGAAAGTAGAAGGGAACTTGATTAAGCTGAAAAGATGCAGTTTGAATCCCAACCTGAAGTATACTGCAAAATTTACATAGATAGCAATTGTAGTTGCCAAGGGCAGGGAGGGAGAGAAGTACAAAGAATTCTTTCATTTGAGAATCCAAAATTCTTGCAGTTACAGAATTTTAGTCAACTTTTAGGCAACACTGTGCAACCACTTCCCAAAACTTGGGGCAGCAGAGGTAGTGACTTCAAGATGACATATTTATAACACACAGAACCCACATATAACCACTAGTTCTATAATTAAACACTTAAACAAGATGCTATTATGAACACAATATCTCTGGCAACATTCAGATGGACACTGAAATATCTTTTAGATAACTGAACTCGATCTAATCTGGGGCTGGTATTTCCTGGCCAATGATGACTAACTCTTGTAAACCATCATTAAGTATCAGGAAATACCCACCCCCAACATCAATCACTATCTAAACGTACACCAAAGTATCATGTTTTGAACATCTTCCCTCATAGATAAATATCCTATAGGCAAAAGTGCGGGGAAGAAAAATCCTTTCCACCAGTCTTCAAGTAACCAAAATACAAAATCAAGTCCTAATATTAAAAACAAAATGTGAATTAGGGCCAGATGTCCAGCTCACTTGTACAGTTTCACAAGATAATACTGGGCTCTTCCACTGTTATCTCACTCCCTTCATTCATACATAAAAGTGCTATCAGAATTAAACTGATCCAAACCACTACTACGCTTGGGATGATGGGTTAGTTAAGAGCTTTGACTAGTACTGTGTGTACTTTGTACAGTGAGGACGCTGGTCTTGCACAGCTCTGCTGTGCCCTTCCCTCTCAGCTTCCCAGGTGCACTGCCCTGCTGCCCCAATTGATTCCAGGCCTCAGCAAGGCACACAGAGAAAAGAAACAGACCAAAGAGCCTCTGTGCAAACTCCAGCCTAAAGGAGAAGCCATGCCTTTTCATCTCCATTTTCCGTTCCATTAAAAACGGCAGAGGAAAGAAAGCACTTCTTAGCTAAAAACAAACAAAGAAAGAAAAAGAACCCATGGTAAGTGAAAGACAACACCACATTTACATTCAGGAAGGCTCAGGAGTGGACAATTGTCCTCTTCATTTCTGTAGAAACCAAAATTAAAGGCTCTCAGTAGGAAAGTCACAGCTCTAATCCCCTCTTCTCCATCTCCCTGAAGGTACTAATAGAAAGTTTTCATCACAGTAGTCAACACATCACTATGTTGTGAATATTAAATCTAACCCAAAGAGACTGCCATGATTTCCTCTCCTATCCTTTTTCCATCTTTTTTTCCCCTTTAAAGGTAAAAGATTTGCTTTACAACTGCCATGAGTGCACCAAAACTATTTTTAATTTACTTAGAATGACAAAATAATTTCATCTCTAATGAAATTGCTAGTTGCTACTATTTTTCTATTAGAATTCTACATACTAAGCTTAAGTTGGCATGTGGTTTTCTGCAAGTCAAACACTTCCTAATTAACTCCTAAAGTCCTGTCGAATATCAATACTTAACACTGCTACCTTGAAGCAAATCTACAGCTTGTGTATCAAGAATGATTTTGTTCCAACAATCATTCTGGTGAGTAGAGTCTACTGCCTGAATAAAGCAGCTTTTTTAAAAAATTTGAACATGAAAAATCAAACCTCTTATGAAAATTGATATTCATTCCCAACCCTCCTCCCAGAAGAGCTAACCACTTATCAAACCACTACAGTAGATCTTCTCGCAGCTCTCTGAGCTGTAATCAGAGATCAGACTTACATTCAGATCTTTGGGGGAAAAAACCACCACCACCACAACACAGAGCACACACACACACTCTGAGTTCCCTTCATAATTTAATTTTAATTTACAAAGACAGCTCCTCTGCACTCATCTGAAAACATGTCAGCAGTAAAATGGAATTCAGCTTTTTTGGAGAACACTTTCAGGCCAGATTTCTTGGACCAACACCCCCATAAGCAGAGCGCTACACCTGGGAAAACACATTAAACTGCTGATTCAGAATTCAGTTCGCAGGCCAGCGAGCAAATAAAGCCCCATTGGCATTAGCTGGCATGATACCTCTTGCATTCCTTGTGTCAAGTAGTTCTCGAACTGTTACATCCATGCCACTGAAATTAAACTAGCGACATTTTTTTCAAACTGGGAAGCTTACATAATGAGGAGCAATAGCACAAGTAATCCAGAAGCAGCACTCACTTAACACCAACTCACAGCACCCTAAGGACAGAAATGAGTTGCTACACAGAAAAAAGTTTACAAGAAAACTTTCAGCAGAAAACACCTTTAAAAACAATACCAAAAAAATAAAATTAAAAAAAAAATCCCTACCAACCCAGCCCTCTAATTCTACCATATAAAGGTGTCTAAGTCAGTCTATATAGATGTGAAGGATGTAAATTAAGAGTCATGATTCGGGGGAAAAAATGAGAGGAACAGAAAAACAAACACAAAGACTACCAAAAAAACCCCTCAGCATTTATCTTGCTATTTAAAACAGCTATGTCACATGGAGTAAAACAGCCCACTAAACTGTATCTACAAAGCAAGGGTAGAGTTTTAAACTAATTAGTACAAAGGTCTTCAAGAAATTGAGTTTTCATAAATTATAGCTTTGCACACAGTTCAGTTTACAATGTGGACTTTGTAAAGATTTGAGACTTTCCTAGTGACGTGCTTCTGAGTACACAACAATATGAGGAAGTGCTGTAGCTAATACCCCTCTTCTCTGCAGACAATCACATATCAAAGGTGCATCATTGTTTAAAATGGCTCCACTTCCAAAGGGTGAAGATCTACTCCCTGTCCTGTCTTGACCTTAAGGGAGGGACACACTGTCCACCAAAACATCCTGTCAGGAAAGAAGTAAGAAGCGTGCAAATTTGTAGATTAGGATAATAAATACACTTTTGCTGGTTACTTATTCTGGCTTTCAAAAAAATTGTTGTCAGAGAACACAGAGGCTTTTCTAACCAAGCCTTGTCCACGCCAGAAATCCTGGTGAACATGTCCACTTGGCAGCTGCAGGGAACTAGGAACAATGTATTTGTGAAGCTCTCTGTGTGGTGGTCTTGTGTGAAAGTTTTCCTTGTTACATCCCTTCTCTTTTGAAGTTACATGTTTCCCGAAATTGGTTTAGTAGACCAAAACTGCTATTAATTATTTGCTATTTCTTCCAATATAGATATTTGGAATTTATGTGAACATAGTCCAAGTCTGTTCACTAAGTAAAGTGTATGCACCTATTTAGGAAAAAGATGGGATGTCTACTGCTTTGGGGTTTTTTTTCTGTTTCCTTTTTTAGGACTGCACTCCCAAACCTGTGAGGAGATGCCCATGACATAAGGAACAAGGTCAACAAGTATTTTAATCAGGTTCATTTTCAATATTTCTTAGGACTGGCACCAAGTCGTTACAGAACAAGGTGTTTAGGTCAATAATAAACTGCAGAGCTCCTAAATAAACTGGTAATATTTTACCTATTTCTCTCCTAAGTAAAATTATTGCTTTTTACTGGTCAAAAGGTCTTATTTTCTCAAGTACAAAATTAACAAAAAGACTGGCCCAGATTACTCAAATGACTACTTTAAATGTGGTTTTACTGTGTTTTTATTATCAGACCTTTATATTTAGCTACCAGTTCTCCCAAGATGAACAGTGATCTCTGCATTTTTCTTGAAGTTTATGCAAGTGAAGAGCATTGAGCAAATAAGTAACATTATTTCAATCTTTTTTTAGTAAAATGTCTACTGAAAACTACATGAAAGCTTAATTCAGGTTAGTGTTATATGCTTAATTCAGGTTAGTGTTATAAACCCTAACAATGGTTACTGCAGTGAAACAGTTGGACAAGCCTGCGCTCATATTTAGTTCAATCACTAAGTGACAGCAATTAGTTTGCATCTCTAGATACTTGCATTTGAAACTGAAATGTGGAAGAAAATAAACCTGGCAGATGACATGTCAAACACTTAGTATTTTCTCCAGCTCAAGCTTTTCATACCTTAGATAAAATGCATTACCTCATTTTTTAACATCAGGTTAAGGTTAACAGCTAAGAATTTTTTAGAGAGAGAATGTAATTTTATCAAATAACAAAGAGAATTGTGCAAACAACACACAGCAAAACACAAAGCCAAGTCACAGAATCAAATCTGAGCTTGCATATATTAAAACCTAGTTCAACAGTGAAGCTCACTTTCATACTGTACTTTTTAACACAATGACAAAGCAAATCACACAATCCAGACTGAATAAACCAGATGTTATGATTAACAGGCCCCAGTCACATTCCTTACAATGTATACACACCATTTTCTATAAAGTAAAGCAAGATTGAGATCTCCATTTCTCAGGAACTCGAAGTATTGCCAAATTCACAGATGCCATTTTAAATAACAAACAAATATGTTAGTATATGGAAAAGCTTCATAAACCTATTTTTTAAGAAAGCATCTTTACATTACGACCTGCTACTTGAGCTTTGTACAAACTTGCAGGAAAAAAACATCCCTTCTTCAAAGAGTTGTTACAGAATTGTTTGGTTTTCACTATATTTTTACTGTTCAGCTTCAATTGCACGGAGCAACCTTTAAGTGCAAAAGTTAGTTTTTGAGGTCCAATTTCAGACTGAGTGAAGTCTATCAAAAGATTTTCATAAAGTCCTGGATTGCTCACCTGCCTGTAATGCAATGGTTCTCATATTACACTGTGCCATAAACACCTCTTTTTAAAATGAGAATCCAACTCTGTTTAAGCCCTTATTGTCACTTTAAGATCTTCAACAAACTACACCGCAGTCATGCTACTGCACACATCAGGGACCTGACTACCATCTCTTTAAAAAAGAAAATCAACTCCATTTAGTCCCTGCTTGGATCTAGACATCTGGAATCAAGTATATACATGAGGAAGAACCGCACAGCTGCAACTGTATAAATATTTTTCTTACCAATTCCCTGCCAAGAGCATCTCAAAATTATAAGATCGATTTCACAGACAAGAAATAAAACTAAGGTCACACAGGCAGAAAGGCTTTTAGAATTTGGGTACTCATATTTGGCATGAGAGGTATTCCTGGGCCAACATACAGTCTCATCGTGGATCACATTTTCCAGATTTTGTTTCCTGTGAACTTCTGGGGTGGAGCCGGTATCTCCTTAAACTGGCATAATGATTATCACTGATTTTATCACAAGAATTTCTGGCATCCACTTCAAATAACAATCCAGCAGACAACATACATTCCAGCTTGAGTTATTAGGATTAAAACAGGAACCCCTTTCTATTGATATATTCCTTCCAACAAGGGTTATCTAAGCAATTGCCCAACTGATTGCAGTTGATTACAGTATGATGATGCATAGACACTTAGGTACATTTGTTAGCTGAAAATGCTGCAGCAAATTTAAGTCTTCAGAGGTTTGATTTATAAATAAGCTTGAGAATGCCCCTTTGATATAACACAGTACCTTGGAACCCATAAAGCATCTGGAACAGTATTTCTAGATTCAGAACACTAGGAGAGATTATTTTTTTTGTTCACCTCCAGTCAAACAGACTGCATTCTGCCTTCTCATACAACCTTGTGACACCTGTGCGACTTCATTATCAAAATTAATACATATGGTCATCTATCACCGATGCACTAACAAAATCCATTCTTTCCTCTGACACATCTGCCAAGCCAACATAAGTAAAAAGTTAACCACAGAAGCCTGCAAAGGTATTGTGTGTATAAATGAACATCTACATCAAGTATCAGTGGCACCAATTCTTTGGCACTTGTTCTTTGCATAATCACATTAATCAAAGTTTGGGGCTTAGTTTGGTTTTGTACTGTGACTAAACAACATTGACAAGTATCACTATTCCAGAGACTGCCTATATTTTAGAAGCCTGAGATGGCTTTTCCACTCATACATCACCATTCACGAACGAACAAAGCTATGGAAGCATGTCACAGTATCAGACCACAGTAAAGACACACTGTAACAGACCAGCCCAAACCTTAGGTAACAGAAATTGATACATTAGGCTGTTTAGCAGGGAAGAGCATAATTCGTAGTATACAATGATTCCAAGTTCTCCTCCTGAAGTTTGTGAACTATTATGTTTCTAAGATCACACTGGGCACTGATGCTACAAAGCTGCTGCTTTTCACTCCTTTCAAACTACTGTAGTCACAACTGTAGAGTTGCACTTCATAAGGTTTATGAAAACCTTCCAGAATTCACACATCCCTACGTACTGCACAAGTTTGGCCATGACAATCAACATGAGTCATCTTCGTGAAGTCCTTCTTGTGGATTCCAATTTCTTGTATCAAACGCCTTATACAGCATCACACAAGATGCTTAACATACACACCAACACTTCTATTAAAGCTATTCTGATCACCTGTAAACACAGACAACTTAAGACTCTGCTCCTAATCTTCATCCTCAAACTTTTTGCCTCTTCACAACCCACTTCTTTGCAACTGTTAACTACAGCTAAAATATTTCAAAAGATGAGAACTGTGAACAAAATCTTGAAAGAGAGGTGCTTAAGCAAACAGTAATGTGAAGTGACAGTATTCTTTCTGAAGACTTAAGGACAGCTGGACACTTCAGCGAAGAAATAACTTACAAACCACATGCAACTTGTGGCAGCAGCGATGGTTGTACAGACTGTGGGTTCAGCAACATAGAGCTGGACAGCAGGAACCCTGCAAATTTTCAAGGGGCAAACCTTTATATAAGCTGTGATTAAAACTACTTTCACATGACATTAAGAAACATTTAAATAATGGTCCAGAGCTGAAAAAATCACCTTGTCAACACTTCAAGTATCCTTAAAATAAATGTTTTAGTTTTGTTATCACAGTCTTCTCTAGGACTTGGATAGTTCTCTCCAAACAGTTTTTGCATATTTTAGTCTAGTCACCACATGTAAATGGCAGTATGCTGCTCAAGGCAGAGTACCGGCAGTCTGCCAGCAGCTGGCAACGGTGCGAGCAGTGAAGTACAGGGATGATGATGATGGAATGCAGACACTCTTCCAGCAGATTTGCTTGCTGAACCTTTTTGAACACGAGATTCCTGTCAGTCCATGTCTTTAGCCCGTCAAGGTCCCTCTGAATGGCAGCACAGGCATCTGTTGTGTCATCCACTCCTCCCAATTTTGCATCATCTGTGAACTTGCTGAGGGTGCACACTGTCCCATCACTCAGGTATTAATGAAAATAAACAGCCCAGGCCCTACTACCAACCCCTAGGGCACACCACTAGTAATTGGTCTACAGCTGGACTTTGTGTCACCACTCACACCCCTTCTGAGCTCAGCATTTCAGCCTATTTGCAATCTCTTTCCCTGTCTACTTACCTAGACTGGATGGCATCAGCTAGATAGTCAACGAGGGTGTTAAGAGAGACAATGACAAAAGCACTGTTAAAGTCAAACAGTACAAACTTCTCTTTTCTCCTCCAGCAACCCAGTCATTTCATCACAGAGGGCTGACACGTCGGTCAAGCACATTTCCGCTCTTAAAGCCACAATAACTATTGCTAATCATCTTTGTGTCCTTCTTATGTTTGGAAATGGCTTCACTGGAGAATTTGCTCCATCTTCCCAGAGGTCTAGGTGAGGCTGAGCAATCTGCAAATCCCCAGACTCACCTGCCCTTCTTGGAGGCAAGATCAACACTTGCATTCTTCCAGTCCTCACGAACAGTCTTCTATTATCTTAATCTTTCAAAAATAATTCAGAGTGGTTTTGCTACGATATCAGCTCTCTCACCACTCATAGGTGCATTCTATCAGTTGCCATGGACTTCCTTATAGCGAACTTTTTAAAATGTTCCCTTACATTGCCCTTCTCTACTGAGGCTAAATCTTCATTGCTCCAGACTTTCCCACTAGTTGCCAAGGCTGGGGACTCCAGACGACAAATCCTACCAATAAAGATCAAGGTAAAAAAGGCATCTAGTACCTCAGCTTTTTCCATGTTTTCCTTCATCTCCCTGTGGCTGGTGAGGTACTTGCAGACGTCCTTCCTGCTGCTCTTCATGTCCCTAAACCCCTACCTGAAAACTGAGGTCCAAAGCCAATCCCAGTCATACCTTTTCTACATTCCATTCCTCACACACACACAAGCAGGAGGTGCAGTAAAGTTCAGCTTCAAAAAAGGGCAAAGTAAGGGAAAAGGCACTTCTTGAAAAACTTCTTACTGGGCCTATTCTAACTTAACCATTGTAATACAGTACAAACAAAACATAACCAACTCCAAATTGTCTCTCTACTCTGTTTAACCTTACGACACAAGTATCATGCTAATGATGGCTAAGCTTGCTCCTGCAGTCAAAAACAGAGCCTGACAGATGTGATATACCCTGGAATGAGTGTGATTAGGCAGCGACACAGCTGTCTTCTCAACAGTAGCACAACTTCCCTGTTTATAACTGTGATGAAAGTGAATTGTTACTTTCAGGAAATCTAAACAATGCATCCCGGTGGTTATGCATTCTGTGTTTCACATTATACAGCTCTTTCATCTTATGTATTAACTCATACCTTACGGTCTGCCCTGCATTTCTAGGGCAAGGCAACGTCATACACGTGTCAAGAGGTGAAATGTTATAACCAACAATTTAAACAACTCTCTGGTTCTGGACAGTATGCATTAAAGATCTCTGACTGTACATGGTGAATGACTGAGCTACCAATAAGCACATACCAAAGCAGCTTTATGCCACAGGATAGTGAATGCTGCACTCACAGGCAAAGGGTGATAAGAGCAGTTCTGAGAATTGGAACTCTACTTCAGGGCACTAGGCTGGTTTAAACAAAGTGTCCAAAACAAACAGCAGCAGTAAAGCTGTAGAGAAGTAGAGACTAGATAATATTAACAGAATGACATCTCTCACAACAAAAATGAGATCATCTTTACACTTATAAAAAGCAGTGTATTCCCAAACTTCAGTGTGATTTAAAATAATAAACTATTTCAAACCTAACTAAGGCTAGGTTAGCAACTAAGAGGGATAAACAAAATCCAGTTTTGCAGAAGTCCAGATATGCTTTAGTATATCCAGCTAGAGGCATTCCAGCCACTCTGCCACTGTGTGATATGAGGCAACTCTTTAAGGCACAAGGAGTCTGAATATCTGTAGAAACACCAACAAAGAAAGAAAAGCAGAGGAATCCAACATTATGTCCTTAACCAGTTCCCTCTAAATCAGTGGCTCCCTAACTGATTTAACAGGTTTTTTGCAAAGCCTTTGAACAAAACTTTAATTAAATCTATTTCAAAACAGGCACCCATTTCGGCTCAGTGCTCTAGGTAAAACTCCAGTGCATTTACAAGTATAATCAGTTCACTGTAGTTCTCTTTTCTTCTATAAATACAGCTATTTATGTTTGACCTCAGCCCACACTAAAACTCAAACACTCAGCACGCAGCTCTTTCATCTACTTCTTTTTCACAACCTGAACAACAGAAGTAGAATGGCAGATGAAGAAATGCTGGGTGTGATACCTTCAGAAAGTAGTCAGGTTTTTTTCTGAGTGTGGCAGCAGTGAATACAAAAGCCTGCCTGAGCAAGTGCAGGAAATGCATCATACCTGCACAAAAAAAGTGTTGTTTTCACAGAATCATAGAACAGTTTGGGTTGGAAGAGAACTTTTAAAGTTCATCTAGTCCAATGCCCTCCTGCAATGAGCAGGGACATCTTCAACTACACCAGATTGTTCAGAGCCCCACCCAACCCGACCTTGAACACTTGCAGGGATGGGGCATCTACCACCTCTCCGGGCAACCTGTTCCAGTGTTTCATCACCCTCACTGTGAAACATTTCTTCCATGTGTCTAATCTAAATAGACTCCTTCAGCTTAGTCATTACCCCTTGTCCTGTTGCAACAGACTTTGCTAAAATGTTTGTCTTTCTGATAGCCCCCTTTGAGTACTGAAGGCTGCAATAAGGTCTACCCAGAGCCTTGTCCTCACTGAACAATCCCAATTCTTTCAGCCTTTCCTTACATGAGAGGTGCTCCAGCCCTCTAATCATCTTCACAGCCCTCCTCTGGACTCACTCCAAGAGCCCTGTGTCCTTCCTGTGCTGGGGACCCCAGAGGTGGATGCAGCACTGCAGGTGGGGTCTCACCACAGCAGAGGGTGTCATCAGCAAATTTGCTGAGGGTGCACCTGATCCCTTTGTCAGTGTCATTAATGAAGACATTAAATAGCACAGACACCCAGGGGACACCATTTGTCACCAATGACCTTTGCGACACTGAGCTGTTGGTTGCATCCAGAGAGTAGTGGTCAACGGCTCAGTGTCCCAGTGGACATCGGTGACAGGTGGTTTAACTCCTCAGATTCAAAACGTAATGGGAACAGGTACCAAAACAAATGAATAAAGAGGAAAACCAAGATACTATGAAAATTAGTGTTATTTATTTAAATTTCACTCATTTTCTAGTTACTATTAACATCCATCCATTCAAAAACCAAAATTATATCACTTCTCAATACATTAAGTGAAAAGTGAGGTATTGTAACATGCGAAGCGTCCCTAAAGGCCAGGACACTCAACGCCATGTCTGTATTGACACAATTCTGAGCAAGCATTTGAAAGCCTGCCTTGAACCAGCACAGTGAGTCACACCATTCAGCATTTCACACATCTAAAGAGGCATCTGAGCATGGAAAGCAGAGACTGCTTGCATCTCTACGAGTTACTTCTGCACACACCAAGGAAAAACTGTGATTAACTGACAAGAAGCAATTTTATTTAAAGATTTTAAAATAATTATTTTTGTCCAGAAACTGATGGCATTCACTAATTAGCAGATACACAGGTCTGTTAAGAGTCACGGTATTTCGGTTTTTAGCAACACATGCACTCAGAAAAAAGCTTCAGTAAAGCAAAAATCTTACTGGTGATCTGCAGGTCAGACACAGCTCATCAGAGAACTCCACTTTAGAGTGGACCGGACAACGGTCCTTTAGTACTCTGACTTCTAAAGAAACGGAATTTCATCTACAAAACTGAGAAACTTAGATTAACTATCATAAATTATCATTTCAATCCTGTGGACCATTTCATAACATTACTTCCTTTTCATAAAGAGAATTTCTGTGCTTTTTATCAGATCTCACCCTATTCAATGGCCACTGCTAACAATCTTCAACCAAAACAAAATCTGTTGTACAATATATATCTGTTTATGCTACATGAGGCTGGGAGAGAAAAAAAAAAATTCAGGAAAAAAAAAATCAAGTACCTTTAGTACGGGGACTATTTTTCCTGCTACTAGCTTTTCATTCCAGTATGCTCAAAACTGAACAAAATGGCATTAGTTTCTTATTCTATTGCATAGATTTCCCTATATATAAAGAGAGGAAACGTACCCTTAATAAGGAGTTTCTCTCCAGGGCTATTTCTATCATAGGTCAGTCTGTAATTTGAAAGCCAGCAACAAGCTCCTCAAACCCTTCCTGAGCACTAAGTGGGAAGACTAACAGTGAGCACCGCTAGGCCAAATTTCTCAAAGAGTCTGCTTAAGGACATTCAGTTTTCAGAAATATTGCTATGACTAGGACCATGCTACTAAATATTACCATTAAAGTCCCAACCAGGTCACCTGTCTGCATTAAACCGAACCTAGGCATACTGTGACATCTGTATACACATCTGCTGAGAAAACAACCAGCACTAAACTTTCATAAAGGAAAAACCAAAATAAAAGCCCTTCACGTGCTGAATAATGGAATTTTCTGCTAGCTTTCCCAAAGCTTGTTTCCCACATTGCTGGCTTCATTACAATTTCAGAATTTGAAATTTCAAGATCAATATAAGCAGCACAGGAAAACTTAAAACAATCCTCTCAAAATACCAGATTAGAAATGAAACGAAGAAACTGTGACCCAAATACACATATTTTACATTACGCTGGTTACCACTGAACGAGAAAAACTGGTTTGCCCACATGGACAAAAGAACAGTATTACTCACCCAACTAATGTTTCCCTAATTCAACTTCACTAAAATGAACATGCTCTTTAGCCTACTCTTGAGGAAAACTCCGTGACTGTACAAAGTGGTCCTACAGTTTCATTACTAATATGCAAAGGGCAGAAAATGGCAACAGTGGTCAGACAGCATACACTAAGATGATGTATGAGCTAAAAAAGCCATAATGTCAGCATATCACTAAGGATTTGTACTCAACACAGATGAAAGGTGTGCTTGATAGCTGAATATTTGAAAACTTTGGACCTCACCAACACTTTCGGGAACAAGAGCTGTCAAGATGCAACACTGCACCAGTCAAACAGAATCCCACCCTCTTAAGCATCTTTGAACTTCCATGACAATCTCCTAGACAAGATATTTATTTAGATACTGCCCTGTCACTTTTTTAAGTATTTGCCACCACTTGAAAAGCTTTGTCTGGAAGCAACCAGATATCTTCCACTATCAAATTATTTGCTGTTCTGGTTTTTTTCAGAAATTTCATATAATAGTTATAATTTTGTGGTGGGCTGACCTTGGCTGGACACCAGGTGTCCACCGAAGACATTCCCATCACTCCCTCTCCTCAACTGGACAAGGCAGAGAAAATACAATGAAAAGCTTTTGGGTTAAGGTAAGGAGAGGGTCATCACTCACCAATTACTGTCATGGGCAAAACAATCGTGACTCCCAAGTTGAGTTTGCTTACAATTTAATTTATAACCAATCAAATCAGAGTAGGACGAGAAACAACGCTTTCCCTCCTTCAGCGTGGGGCCTCTCCAATGGGAGGCAGTCCTCCATAAGCCTCTCCAACATGAGTCCTTCCCATGGGCTGCAATTCATGAACCCATTGCTCCAGCATGGGTCCCATCCCACAGCGTACAATCCTTTAGGAACAGACTGCTCCAGCACGAGACCCCTGTGGGGTCACATGTCCAGGCACCAGACATGCCTCAGCTTGGGCTTCTCTCTCCATGGTCCACAGGTCCTGCCAGGAGCATCCTCCAGCGCAGGCTTCCCATAGGGTCCCAGTCTCCTTTGGGCACCCGCCTGCTTTGGCCTGGGGGTCTCCAGCGGCTCCAAGTGAGCATCTGCTTCACCTTGGACCTCCATGGACTACAGGGGCACAGCCTGTCTCACCATGGTCTTCACCATGGGCTGCCAGGGAATCTCTGCTCCAGCACCTGGGGCCTCTCCTGCCCCTCCTTCACTGACCTTGGTGACTGCAGAGCTGTTTCTCTCGTATGTTCACTCCTGTCTGTCTGCACTTGTTCCCACACAGAAACATTTTTTCCCCATCTTAAATTTGTTGTCCCACCACTGCACAGCCTCAGCCCTGGCCAGCAGCACCTCTGCCTTGGAGCCATCTGGCATTGGCCATGTCAGATACGACAGGAGCTTCTGGCAGCTTCTCACAAGCCACCCCTGAGCCCTTCCTGCTATCGAAACCTTTCCATGTACGCCTAATATATTATTGCATAAAATTTGAAGAAGACCTAAAAAGGAAAATTACTAGTAGTATTTATGCTCCATTTTTAGATATCCTTGGCTATGAAGAGTCAGCTTCAGCCCCCTCTCCCCTGCCTCCTCTCGTCTCATCTCAGGAACATAATTCTTCAGCCTTAGATATAAAGCATCACAGTGAAATACCTTTAAAGTTAAATATTACTAGCTTTATAAAAAATACTTATTTATATAAATATTAGTCCTAAACTACTTAAATTATCCATTTAAAGATGAGCGCTACTTTTTATAGACATTTTATTTCAATAAATTGTATTTTAAAAAGAGGCCTGCAGATGAATCAAGGTTTCTAATTCATCTGTCTATATATAAACAGACGCAGAGGGGAAGAGTTACTATCTGTTTCTTTTAGAAACAACCACACATGTAGCATTCCAAGGCTGTTCATAAAAGATCTTGTGTGCGTGCAGTGTATGGAGCCACCTCCAAACTTTGCTAATGGGGTTTTGCACACAACAGGCTTAAAAGAATCCTCCAAGGTATCAACTCATGGCAATTAGCTATTTTCAGGTACAGTTCATGGGACATTCAATAGGTTTGATTATGAAAAGTTCTTACCATTCTAACAAAAAAATTATGGGTTGCACTGCTCTTCCCCAAATTCATCCAGCAGAAACCAAGATTTCTCAGTAAAACCACAGACCAAGTTCATATTTGCTAAAAATAGAACATGACAGTAGTTGGCATCATACTGTCCTACACTTGTTGTGACAACAAGTGTTGGGTTCTTCTTATATTTAACTCCCTGTCACCTTTCATAATAGCCTTCTCTCAAAGGAGAAAAGATGATACACAAACACACACAGAGAAGGCACGATTACCTTACACAATCGACATTTCTCAGCTCTACCAGGTATTAGCTACAGAAGTCAGGCTGTTAATTCCCTACTGCCTGCTACTACAGTTTAACTGTATTTGGCTTTATTTTAATAAGAAAACAAAGTTTTTTAGCTTTGTGTATTTCTGTAATCTGACTTTATGGTAACAGTTTAGCTTTATATCAAATCCAAACTCAAGTTACAGTTTCAGAGGTCTTTATGCATACCACATTTCTCTCTTCAAAAAGCAGATAGAAAAGACAAAAGCTCTTGAGTGGGAGGAAGCAACAGAGAAAGGGAGGAATGTATCAGCTTGCCAAAAATGTGCCACAGCCTCTACAATACAGTGTTACTAATTCTGCCTAATGCAAATGCAATAAAGCTCAGCATTTCATATCCAGAGTCAATTCTTTACCTATTACTGGACAAAAAATACAGTATAGACTTTTTTTTTGTTTGCTTTAAGAATGACTCATTTTGCTATTCCTTTAAATTGAAGGTTGCCATCTGAGGTTTCCAATGACATTTTTTCAAAAGCTGCTTTCGCATGTATGGAACAGAGGATTATTTTAAAGACTCTGGATTGCTGTTTCTGGCTTTATTTCCAAATGCTTTGACATAATTTTGCACCAAAAAAAAGCAGTGAAGTACAGTAGCTTTTCCAACTTCTTCAGAAAAATGAGCATAATACAATACTAAACTCCATCTTCCTGAGAGCCACTTTGAGAGAAGTTCATCTAAACAACTTAGAACAGACTAATTTGAAGCATATTCTATGCACTATTTGGCACATATATAAACTAGTTCATACCTGGTAAAGAGGAAAGGACAAGTTTTGACTTGTGCAATTCAGCCATAACCACACCGCAAAAATACTTAATTTCATATCCTGCTTTTTACACTGTAAGAACTTTTACGTTCAGAAAATAAAATACTTTTACAAGGAACACTCCACACATTCTAATGTTTGCTTCACATCTTGGAAGCTCTTGCAATGTCCATACTAGCTATTCAGCAAACAATGGAAGGGTTGCTAAGCTCATTTGTAACCTGTAGTTTCTTACATTTCTAATTTAAGAATTAATCCGATATAATAATAAAGTAAAGAAATCTTTCTTTTCTCTCTACTCAGATGTCTCCAGACCTCCACAACACAAAGATCTGACAAATAAAGAATGAAGTGCAATCTCACTATCTCTCTCCTAAGTTCTGAGCTTCTGTCTCAAGAATCACCATAATCACAAACTAACCTCTAGCATCATGGTTTCAGGGAGTTAAATAGAGGCTTATAAACCCCATAAAATTTAGCTGCACAATCTTAATTTCAATTGGGTTGAATGTTGACCTACCTATGCGATCAATTAATTGGATTAACAGGTACACAGAAGTCCATGAGGTAAAGAAGAAGGTGCTTCTATTTTCTATTTGTGTCCAGCAGAGATTAGTGTTATGCTTAATACTGCTTGTATTGTACTTATGTCTGCGAAAAAGAATATTCAGCAGCATAATCTGCCAGTATCAGAAACTAACAAATTCAGAGGTAGCAATAAAGGACTAGTTATGGTGACAAATTCCTTTCAACAGTAAATTTATTTCAATATGGATTATGACAATTCAAACATAGGAGCATGTATACACAAAAAAGAATACAGGTTAAACTAGAGACTATTGTGGATTCTAGTTATGCCAGTAAGAAAGTGAGGACAAGGTGAGTATTTGATGCTGCACGAGACAGAATAAATGACCTCAGAACACACAGGCAGGGAAAGCCCATTGACAGGTCTCCTCCATCTTCATCCCCAACTGGTACCTACAGTTCAGGTGCCCACATTTTAAGAGAAGCTCATCCCACTCCCACATGTACATGAAAACTGAGTTCTTATATTTTGCTTAACTGACTTCTGGAATAGAAAATAAAGCAACAACTAGGTCATAATCTAAATGACAAAGACTTCAAACTTCCTTTCATCTTTTGGGTTTTTTTCCTGCTAGATCAAGTAGCTGGCATTTGATATTAGATAAACATTTGCACCTTACTGTTAGACACTGGAATAATTTGCCAAAGTACATAAGGACAATCCAACATTTGAAGTTTAAAAAAAAATGCAGAGTGTGATTTACAGCATAAACTATAGTCCAAATAAAACATGGACTTGCTACTTTAGGTGAAATTGGATTGCATCTAATTTCTAACTATAAAATAATTTGACCTAGTAGAAGATTTGTCATTAGCTTACATTGGTGTAGTTCAAAATGGTGCACCACAGGAAAAAAACAAGCAAA
This sequence comes from Cnemophilus loriae, assembly GCA_013397755.1. Taxonomy (NCBI): domain Eukaryota; kingdom Metazoa; phylum Chordata; class Aves; order Passeriformes; family Corvidae; genus Cnemophilus; species Cnemophilus loriae. Next base: position 167,842 of record VZTF01004753.1, read on the forward strand.
ATAAGAAAAGAGAGACTCGGTGTAAGCCTTGCCTAAACACCAGGAAGTTAAACACTGAGAGAGTGGATATCTGCATGCCAGAGACAAGACTGGTCGCATTTTACAGCTGACACCTTTCTCTCATATAAAAAAAGAGAGCTGCTGGGGTGGTTAGCACACGGAGAGATTCAGGCTGAGAGATACCAGTCCCTAATGCCTCTAAGCTCAATGAGCTCACCATGGTATGCTTCTATACAAGCTAACACACATTATCTAAAGAGAAGAATACTTTTTAAGAAGTACTTAGAGAAAATAAAAGAGTTAGACAAAAACTTCAGTACTACTATGGGCCAAGTTCATTAATGACATCTACCCAAACACACTCGGACTGCCTACACAAGCCCATGTACTCAACAGGGTATCAGAGTTCCTTCCTACATCAGACAAAGAGGGAACTCTGTACTTTACTATCCTGACAAGGAACTCCATAAAGGCCAACACTTGGGGTGTGCTTGGCACAAGCAAAGGCCAAACATGCAGCTAGCTCAATACCTGTACTCTAAGCTGAATCACAAACTATAAAGAAGGGGGTCAGTTAGACAATAGTTTAACAGAACAGTATTCCAGATCCCACACTAATGCGAACAGAACTCTGCCTGCGACTCAAACTCTAGGTTAAGACACCCTTCACCAAAAGTCTGAGCATTTATCTTTGCTGCTGTTTTGGTTTTTTGTCCCCTTCTTTTTTTCTTTTTTTTAGTTACTCAGAGTATACTTGGAATAGATCAATTTAGAGATGTGCTAAAACATATTCCACACCACTGAGCTTTATAGAGCTATGGGAATGAAAGCTGTGTCCTGCTGATAAAGAAATATTACTCTTTTTAACTCTATTAGGCTGAAGAAGAGATACCACAAGGCGAAGTCTGGGCTGGTTTTCTTTTCCTCCAGAGACAAGAAAAAAGTTACAGCAGCTGCACTATCTAAAAGTGGACAGTTCTAAACTTGGGACCCAATTTTGCACAGCCGCACTGCTTGCAGACTGAATCAATACACAGAGACAGACTCTCATTACCCAAGATAAAGGCAAGCTGAGCTATAATGTACACACTGTCCCCTGCAACAAAGCCTGGGACCCACCTAAGTACAGTCACCCCAAGTCCATAACTCAAAGCCAACGAGTTACAGAGCTACCTCACACCCTACACCTCTTCCTTGTAGCCAGCTCAGGTGCAGCACCAGCCCCACACCAACTCCCCAGCACTGGAACCACTTTGGGAAGTGCTTCAAAGTATGGCAGCCACTAATGGTTCAGCCTAGCAGGACTGAGCTAACAGTAACCTGTAGTTGATCTTTTCAGAAAGCACAACCTACAACCTGCAAGTTCAGCCTTTTACTCCATCTGCACCAACAACATCCTTTATAGGGCATAAATTTTTTTTTTTTTTTTTTAAAAAAAGGCTTTTTACAATTTTTCATTGTTGACAAAATCTCTTCCACTTGGAACTTCACGGTCAAATATAATTAAGGTACTGTAACACAAACCATTGAGAGAATGTAAACCGCAATCTTGCCAATGCAAGCAATTGTTTCAGTACAGTTACATAAACTTTTGGGAGTCAAATGGTAAATGCTAAATTAAGTTTGTCTTTGCTTTTCTAGTTTGTGACATTATTAACACCAATAGCTTTCCCTAATACCATAGTTTTTCTGCTAAGTAGACTTCGGGGACTAAATTTAAAACACATTGCACTGATTACTAAACTGTATTTCACAATTTCCTTTGGATTTTGGCAACATTCTCTCCCAGTTATTAAAGCAAATCTTTCAAACACTCAATCCATTATACTGAGAGTTTCAAAGAAATTGATGTCTGCCTTCATTTAAACAACTAAAGAAGAAAGCAGACAAGATTGCTTTAATGCAGATGTAAGACAACACTTGTATGTAACTGGAACTTGGTACTTTTTATTGTTAACAATCACTAGACCTTATCTTAGTCCTACTTCATTTGAATATACATTTTTAAGAACACTCAGTGAAGGAAACCTGTGAGAAATTCAGCCTTTTCTGTTCTCAACACCTAAACTGCCTTCAAGTTTGAGAGCACAGTAGACGAGATCACCAATAAATACAACCACTTTCCCACCTTTCTTGTCCAGTATGTCCTGGCTACCTGTACAGATTACCTTTCTGTGAAGGAAAAACTGCTTTCACAAGCAGTTACTCCAAAAGGAAAACCTCCTTTCCAAGTCTGCATATTTTAGACTCAAATTCCACTGACAAATTTACTGTTTGCAGAATTTCTTTTCCCAAGAGTGCCAGATGTAAGGATACCAAACACCAAACTGCTTCAGTATCAGCACATTACCCAGTTTCCAGACATATATATTCTTTTCACTATATAGCTATTATTCTTAAGTTCTTTTTTGTGACTGAAACCTGTACTAAGAATAATACAGAAGACTAATACAAAGCTTATCTAAAGATGGAGACTTCATGTTTGTTTGGTAGCAGTTTTAAGACAAAGACCTCTAAAATCATCTTACTCATCCAAAAAGCAAGTCTTTTCTTAAAAGTTGATGTTACCAATTGTTAAAAGGCTAACTCTTTCTTAGTGCTTCTAATACTCTTTTTGGGTAGCATGAGCTTGCTTTCAGCCTCCTATAGTCAGAATTTTAAAAAACACCAAATACCCTCTAGGAATTGTCAATAGGCACGTGTGGTTCACACTACTATCATCCCAGTAGAATTGAGGCTCAGGGGACCACCTGGAAATGGCCATTTTTCCATCTCTACTGCTACCAACTGACCCAAGATTCTCTCTTAGCAATCAGGATGAAACTGCCTTTAGAGGAAGGATTCCTACAGACAAGTCTTCATATTTTAAGTCTTGTTACTTGAAGAATATTATCCATTTTCAGTCATAGTTATTCTCCATCTCAGCCAGCATTTAAGAATTATGTTGTCTGCTTCAGTGGATATATCTTCACTCTTAGTAAAGCCAATGACAGAGGATTTCTGTGTGTTTATCTATTTTAACACAAATTCTAATTGTTATATTAATCATGAACAGTACTGAATTAGTAAGCATGAAAAGCTTCAGTTGGCATGACTGAACTAACTGCAAAATGAAATTACAGACTTGTGACTTGTCATAACTGTAAGATCCTTCCCTCGCTTTTGTATCCAGAACTGATTTTAAAAGAATCATACCAGACCTTGTGGCTCCAGCATCCATAAAAGAAACCCAAACAAACCAACAAAAAACACACAAGCTTTGCAAGTCACCTTTATTTAAATACAGTCCTCACCATGTACTTAAAACCTCTACTTAACTTCTTATATTTCTTTTCTCTCCTTGAACTATCTTTTGAACACACCCTTTTGTCTTCAGGAACTACTGTATTTTTTAATCTCTGAAAATTTTTAAAAAAAAAAAAAAAAAATCAAATTTAAAATAAGACCGTGGGAGGAAGAAAAGACTTGTTCTACACCTGCCTCACCCAGAATCATTGCTTTTGTTAACATAGCAAGGGACCTGAGAGCCATGAGGCAGAACCTATCTTGAACAGCAAGAGTTTTAAAGCAACTCATACCTTCGCTCATGGTCTGAGTAATTTTTTAGGTGCAGACACCATTATCTCCCTACTAATAAAACAAGCAACCTCAATGGAAAATAACTGCACACTGACTTCTCCAGTACTTCTGAAGGAAGATCTTCACTTGCACAATTTAGTCAGCCTGTAGGTTAGCAATCGCTCTGAAACCAGAACCTGATCTTTGACCTACAGCAGCAACAGGCAGCAAAGCCCTCCTGAAAACACTCGTGGGATTTAGAAGAACGGTGCTGATCTGAAGGCACAAGAACTGGAAACCATACCCAGGTAAAAGCTTCCTCTTAGGCTCTGCCTGCTTTGAACAAGCATGCCACATGCAGAAAGAAGCAGGAAATGTTGTTTCATCTTCTCAGTATGAAAATGTGCCTTTCCAGGATAAGATCTGTCCTTTCAAGTTTTCTACAAGTTTTAAGCTTTCCCACTTGAAGAATAATGGAAAACCAGGTTTGACAAGAAGAAAATTAATTTTATTCATGATCAAGTTTTATAAAATAAGTAGAAAAAAACCCTTTAAATATCAATTATAAAAAGGTGGACTTCATCCAGACTAGTTCAGAATCAAACAAAAGCTGCTCTCCAAAAGCCTCACACAGTGTTTCCACTAATATGCATTCTCACTTTGAACTCTCAGCCTCTTTCCCACTTCAATTTCTGTTAAACTCTTCACTTTGAAGCAAACCTGTTCATATTTATAGTGAAGAGCTTCTTCTTAGGGGAGCTGCATCAGAACAGTTCCAAAGTCAGAACCAGAAATAACTGCTAGTCAGAATTAAACCACAAAACTAGCTAGACTGAAGGCAACTCACCAAAGACAATTCATTCCCACTACGTAACTGAAGAAAATCAAATGAGTTACATAAGTAATCATTTAAGGAGGTGGTAGGATGTCAGCTAATAACTTGGATTATCAATCACTTTCATTACCCTAACTTCGCCTTTGTATTAAATAGTGCTCAAAGGCATCCATTATTTATAGGTTTCCTCAGGCTCAGACTTCTCTGCAGCTCTCTTCTTAAGCTGTATCTGTAGGACTATCTCCACACCTAAGCACAAATCTCACACTTCATTTCACCCAGGCCTCTATGACACCTGTCAGCAGCATACCAGTGCCCATGTACAAGCTATTTCACAAAGATGAAGGCATCAAGTAAGTAAAAAAAAAAAAAAAATTTAATAAAAAATAACATGTTCAGAAAACAATGCAAGAGTTGCTTGCCAAATTCAGAAGGAATTTTGATCTTAGGTTGATCTTAGATTTTGATCAGCAGAACAAGGACAAAATACCTGATTCTGCTTTGCTTAGCATAGATAAGCCTCTAATTTTAAAAATCTGAATGTCTGTCCATACATAGAGATTTATTAATTACTAGAACAACTGGTAAAGGTTTTCTCTAAGTACAGAACACCCTTTTTTGAAGACATTTTAATAAAAATAACTCCTCATTTCTTTAGGCATAAAAATAAGAGTTGTCCAACACACAAACACAGAGCTTATTGGATCAGCTTTAGAACATTAACACACAGGAGACCTGACAACTCCATTTGGCAAAAAGAGTCAAATCACAGCTATGCCCCGGCAAGTAAGTTGTCAATTTAGTGTCACACACCAGAATGAAGCGGGTAGGGAGAAAAGTACACACTTATTTCTCACAACTGACCATTCCTACTACAATTTAAGCACAACTAACATTCCATCAGTGAATTACAAATACTATCAAATTTAGAGGCTTTTAAAACAGAGCAGGAACAGATTACAGTGTCTATATAGCAAAAGCACACGGGCTTTGTAACAACACACACTGTTCTGCATCCACAATTTCACAGAACCGAGTTATGTTGGGAAGTTTGGGGCAAAATTAATTTTAATAAAATCAAACCATACATAATCCCATTAAGACTTGTCTAGATCAGATGTCCACATCAGAGAACTAAAACTGGGAAGAAACACGTTTCAAACTCTGCTATCTTACTGCCTTTTTAAAGTCAGACTTGCACACAGAAAAGTTCAACCACCATTCTTTAGAGAAACAGGAGAATTCAGACTAATAGAGTCAGAAAATTCCATAGAAACTGTAAGGATAAAGTACTAAAGTATAGCTGAATGAACACAGTAGGCATCTTTACCAAGAAAGCAGATCAAAGTGTCCTTAATATTCAGTTTCTTCTCCCAGGTTATGTGGAACATGCAAGTTTACTTCAAAATAACTTTTTAAAACAGTGATGACTTGGCATTTAGCATGATGGAGTATTACAGAAAGGTTGGCTGGAGCAGACTGAAATTAAACACTTCCTCCTGCCCAAATAAATTTTCCTGAGTCTATAATCATGCAGCATTTCCTTCATGGTTAAAATTCTTTAGCTCTTCCATAAATACAAGGTGTTTACCTCCCTAATAACTGGTCCATGTTGATGAATTTTTCAAATTAAACTCACTTATACTTCAGGTTTCTCTTAGAAAGGCTATTTAGGCTATTTAGAGTTAATAAATTCTTTTTATAAAAACTGTCAACTCTTGGCAGACTTTGGGGACTAACAGCCTGATAATCAGCTAATGTTCCCAGTCCAGATGTGGGTACCTGGTACTGCTACAGCCTTTTGCTAAGTAAGTGGTACTTAATGTGCAAAGGTACTGACTTGAAGCTTCACTTACACAGAACACGGTAATGGAGTGACCACGTCACAGCTACTGCCTGTAACATGTTAAACACAGAGAATTGATGGTTCCACATCCTTAACAAGTGAAAGATGGAATTCTACAGATTGCACTGAACAGTTGAGGCAAGTGGCTGCACCTGCGCTCCCTGGTGCCTCAGGGTTTCAAGGAAAGAAATACAACGCAGCCTTTCTGAGAGCAAGAGCTGATTAAATGAAGACATTTTGGAAACTAACATATAAATGCTTATTTCCATTAGAGCATCTGTCTCAAAAAATCAATGCTCAGAGCTCTCTGTAAGAGGTGGCTCTCAAAATAAACAAGGTTTTGTAGGCAGACTACACAGACAAAAGCTGCTTCTTCCTTTCCCTGAGAGGCAGAAAGAGCAGTCAGCAAGGAGGTGAGACGAAAACACACATTAAGAGAACACAAGCAATAACCTCCTTCCTCTTACAGCCTAAACTTTGCCATTGCTCAAGGTTCTGTGTAAGTGAAGTTCTCCACTGGGCCTGTTCTCACGCAAGCCCAGCATTTGCTCCCTCTAATCATGGCTGTGCAGTTCACCCCAGCCACGTAACACCAACCTACTGCCATTTGAACAAGCAGCCCCCATTTAAAGCAAAAACACACACCAAGAGTGTTACACCCACACACTAAAGAGGGGAGAAAAAGGCCCCCAAGTCAGTCACCACAACTTCCACCATCCTCACCTTCTTGAGAAGGGGCCCTCACAAGTGGGCTAGAAGGCTCTGCTTGCCCTTGGCCCAACTCTCTTCTCTAGTCCAGTGCATTCTTTACTACTTTTTTTTGGAATGAGGAACTGGTTCAAAGTGATGCCATAAAACACTTTTCCCTCAAAAAAAAGATGAAATACTGTAGTTTTTTAAGGGTAGCTCCTTTTTTGTTTACTACTTTGTGCAACCTGTCCTTTCAAGACACACAAACAACTTCCTTTGCTCTCCTATCATCTCAAAAATCATCAGCATGCTACTTCCAGATGGAAACTGAACTAGGCTAAACTATCTGTAAATGATTTTTCTCTATTCCCTGCACTAGAGAACTAAAATTATGACTCACTCACATTTAAAACCAGTTCGCAGGAGGCAGCTATACCAACCCAACTGCCCGGTGCTCCCCCTAGTTCCCGTTCTTCCTCAGACAGCATTTGCCAGACCACTTGGAGACAATCCAGCTCACCACAGCAGCAGAAAATACCTTGTGCTGGTTTCATTGAATGATTATGGTTTATGAGAAAGTCAAATACAACAGGCACAGCAGAAGCACACAATGGACAGTGAGAACAGCTCTTCTAGTGGCAACAGTCGGGTTAAGAACTCAAGAGATTTCCCGGGTCATCCATAGACATCACCACTGGTGTCAGTGCCAGGATCAAAAATACTTGTTAGTGAACAGGACTTGCTTGGGAAATACGTATGAGCTAATAGCTCATACCCTCATCTGTTTCTCTGAATGTCGTAACCCTGTCTAGAGGCACATCTATCAGACATGTTAGTAGGAATAACCCATTAACCACAGAAATGTTTTAAACTTCCAAAGAGGCTTACAACTATAAATGCCAAGGGTTATAAGCTAGAAAGTAAGAGGACTTGAGTCTAGACTCTGTGTCTTATTTTCCACACTGAGCAGTAAATACCCTTTTATTTCAATGAGATTCTTCCATTTCTAACTTTCCACCATACCCAGGAGAACTAAAACATGATTCACTTGGAGTTTGGCATGGCAAGAACCTAAATGTTAACTCTGAAAAATTTAAGTCTTCTGGATTTAACCACAAATAACCTATCAGCGAATAGATTTGTAGAACAAAATAAAAATTAAGTCAGATCTCACAAGTCTGCCTTTCACTACTAGAACCTGCATCTTTTGCTTCGAAGTTTCTATGGAGATTAAGGAGAATTGAAAAATAAATTTAAAAAAACAAAAAATAAAAAGGAAAAGAAAACAGCAGAGGATCCATGAACCAGCTTCCTTCTCAACAAACTTGTGCTGCACCATGAATCATTTTAGTTTGCAAAATTAGCAATGAATTTGCAGTTTTCTTCAACATCCTTCACTTCCTGTGGACCACAAGAATTCTATTTTGACCAAATCCTTCGCATTGGATTTACTTCACTGATTTCATAGAATCACACAATCTGCTACTGCCCTGCCTCTTCCCCTTTCTGATAATCTGAATTTCTGATATTCAGATGTTCCATTAGTCTCAGTTAGAAGAAATGTTCTGCTACTTGCTTAAAGACCACTACATAGTGATCTAGACTTATTACAAAAAAGAGGTGAATTTTAAGCAGAATTAAACTATTGTGATCACCTTTCAGATAAACCCCGAGTGATATTTCTATTCCCAAACAGATGAATCATAAAAACCTTAAATGGATGTGAAGAACCTCCCTAATTTTACTCTGGACAAGACTGAGAGTAATGAAATATGTTACAATCTAACGAGTAATCACCTCACACATTTTCCATCCATCTGAACTTAAATGATCTCAACTCCTATAGGAAATTATAGTATATACAATGTCAGAAATAATATATATTAATGACAGTTCTCTTGGTTAAGTTCTTTACAAATGTTATTGGGACTAAAGGCCTGTGGGGAGGACCTGGGGACACAATTTCCTATCTTCAGAAAAATAAAAACAACTTCTAAATTGCATGAAAGAATTAGGATTAAAACCCAGGAACTTCTGTAACCGAGTTCCAAATTTAAAACAGCAGATAATGAAGCCCCCAAAGTAAACGAAGAATTATGGCATACCTAATTTAACACAGTAATGCAGCTTGCTTTAACACCCACATATAAATGAGACTGACTTCCATACACTCCATACCAGGATTTCTAGGGGAACACTACCTGTTAAACAGCATATTGAAGCTAAATAAGTACGTGTTACTGACACCTGACACATCAAACAAACTACACGGTTGTTTTTAAAAGACGAAAACACCGAATGTGGTGCTTCTGGGAAAAAAAAACTAAAAAAAACCCCAAACACTATCCTAGCTACATCCCTAAACTAATCACTGTCTTCCATAACGGTGAGGTGCCTTAAAGAAGCAAGAGCTAAGAATTACCAGAATTCAACACACTCATTGCTTAAATCTCACGGGCTATTAAGTCCTGAGTAGGAAGGCTGTTCACAGTTCCATGTAAACAGCTGTGGAGAGAAGCAATTCCCAGCATATTTCACACCAGTATCATCCCCAATTTTATGAAATGAGAATATCTCAAAAATTAGGCCTACAGCTTTAAGCTAGTATTGTTTAGAGCCCCAACAGCCATACATGCCTTATAAATACTGCATCACACGGAAAACCAAGGAAAGTGCAGTGTAAAACCACAATTTTTGGTCATGAACTGCAGGCATTTCCTACAAATGCCCCAAAGTATATCTGAAATCAAGTCTTGGAAGATGAAATTAATTCTAACCTGAATTTCAAAATATGACAGCTATAGACATTTTACATCTACCAAAGAACAGCAGTCCTCATGATCTGAGGGTGATATAATGCAAGACTGGCAGATGCCAGTCCCTTTCCACTGAAGAAACTGGGACAACTCACAGTAGATTGATTTGGTATCTCTGTACAGAACTAGACCAGGTGCAGTGCCATCTCAAATAAATGAGTCAACACATCATTAGCTATTTCTTGATAGCAGCTATTTCAGCTGCAACTGATCAGTTTTTATACATGTGATGTGTCCCACATCAAAGATGCACCTTAGAAAGTTGAAAGACTGTCTCTGAAAGAGGAAAAGAAGCTCATGCAGCATTTACCTAGACTAAACACTGAAACAGTGAACTGAACAATAAGCAATCACAGTGTAAAGGCCATCTTAACACTGAAGTAACCATGTTTGTATATCTCTAAATGTAACTGGAGCCAGAGACACTGCATGAAGGGGAACAAAAAAAATAGTTCCATAGCCTAGCTCTGTGAAAGAAATATTTCCCATTCTTTGCAGAAAATCTGAAGGAAGGAAGATTTTGGGACTACTCCTTTTTTCCCTAAGGTAGCATTAACATTAGCAAGATAAACTGTGTCTTCTTGATCACCACATTAATCATTTTAGCATTTGCCTACATTCTGCCCACACCAGTTGGTTCCATTTCTCACTTGATCTAATGCCATGAACAACAAAGACATCCATTTAGTTACTCCTCTTTACTTGTGGTCAGATGGCTGCACAGCCCTTTACTTGAAAAAACCCCAACTTCTAGGGCCATTATGGGAGGGGGCAGAACTAATTCTGGCCACCAGACTGTGCTGTGCTATGTGAGGAGCAAGAGGCAAGGCAGTGAGTAGAACCCAGCTGGTTTAAACAAAATCTTGGTATCTGCTAGAAGCGGACAACAAAACAACGTGACAGTACCTGGAGATGCACCGTCACTGATGGATCTGAGGCGTGCTCCCATCTCTGAAACCTGGGTCCTGTAACAAGACTATGAGGAGATCGCTGCTCACATAATAGGACCTACAGATGCTTCTCTACTGAAAAAGGACAGAGCCACCGCTACCTGTGCCACAGAAGCCACTTATGCATCTAGAAGAAACTCCAGGGAAGAGCTCCCGAATGCACAATCTTCATCTCAGGTGGGATCTTTGGAGGGTGAGGGAGGCAGGCGGGCAGGATCATTTCCAAAATATACTACATCATAGTTGCATTAGCTGCATGCACCGGATCCAGGTCACTTCCTTTTAGCAACAGCACAGCCCCTCTGTTTGTCCTCCCCCACCCAAAGCTCCAGGGCTAGTGCTTGCAGAAGTGAAAACAGGGACTGATCCTGCTGAAAACAAACCTGGAAAAAGGAAACAGTTTATTCAGTTTGAGAAATATACAATCAAACAGTCCTGCGATGCTGAATTGCAATTCAGAAGTGCAAGAAGTTTAGCTGCCATCAGGCAAGACTGGAGATAAGTCATGATCCAGCATCTCAGAAAATTCCAGGATACATCACATTCCAAAAAAGCTTCTTACCTCTGAATACATTATTCTTTTTTTTTTGTCTGAAATGCTGAAATGCAGGAGATGAAAGAGAGCAAAATACTATCAAATCAACCAAATTCCTGCAAGTAAGAGAAAATATCCAACAGGAGAAGGCAAGTCATTTTGTGGAAAACTTTTTTTTCCCCAACCAAGTTATGATATTCATAGCAAAACACTACAATACATTATTAAGAAATTAAAGCAAAAAACTGAGGAATAAGGAAATCAAGACAGAATCAGAAAGATTTTCATCCTGCATTTCCTCAAAAATTATTATTATTACAATCTCCTTCTTTATCTTCCGTACGACTTCCAAAACAACAATAAAATTTTCACAGTTCATACGACCTCGCTGTATTTGGTGTACCTGTATTCCTACCTCAGTACTGCCTGCCTCAGAAAAAAGGAAGAACTGTGTCTACAGTACTAGAATAACAATTTAACAGTAGTTAAATTAGTATATGGTAGAGCTGATTTTTTTTCCCCTGCTTGAATGATAAATATTCTTTACATTGTATGATTTTCAAAACTGGGTCCTTACGTTCAAGTCAACAAATACTGTAGGCAGACAAACTACATTGCCTTTTCTAGTCACAGTTCTGTTCCTGGTCTGTGCATGGTCATGATGCTGAACACTGTGGATATGACTGACTACTTCGAAAACAAGAAAACAAACACTAACAGGCAAAGTAAACTATGCCCAAAGCAAGAGATAACTACACAGAGAATAATGTATTGCAACTGAAAATAAAATTTAAGTATGGAACCATATCTGAAATGCGAGGTAATGAACATGAATCTATATTATGTCATATAGGTCAACAAAGTCACGTCTGAGAAACAAATTCCGTACTTCCTAAGAACGAGGAAAACTTTTAGATAGTACTAAGCATATACCTCTTGAAAGAGGTGTACCCTACCCCACCAGACAGCAAAGAAATATTCATGTATTTTGGCTGTTAATGTTTGGGCCAAGCAAATCTTACCATGATAAACAATCTACATTAAATATTAGCATGTATTTAGCACTGAGTGTTAGCACCTATCCAAAATACATGCAGAGAGTTCGACAAAGCATTCAGTGACTGTCTTCAGTCTGCCAGCTGCATTACAGTAAATCCAAGCCATAGCTTAGATTTTATACATAAAATCAGCTACAAAAAGGTTGTTTAAAAAACCAACTATTTTATAGACACGTTCAGAAAATATACTAGCAAAAAGATACAGGCCAACTGAATCACAGTCCTTCATTCCCTTGCAGGAGGCTGGCTTTCTGCTGCCCAGCTAAGAGAAATACACAGGACTGCCCGGTTGCTCAAAGACTGAATGGCTTTTTACAGGTTTACTTGACATAGGAAAATCCATGCATAGCACAGTTGGGAGGCACTTTAAACTAGCAAATGGCCTCTGACAAATTCATGTCATTTAAAAAAAGAGGAAGCAATCCTCATGTGTAAATAAATATAGATACAAATGTCATGACACTCTTTCAAAGCCACCCTGTGCAAATCCAGGGAAAGAAAGAGCACATTACCTAAGAGATGCTTCTCACATAGACACTGTAACCTATACAGAAATACAAAACTTTATAGACACAAGCAAAATTGGACATCAATATTAAACTCTGATTATGTTCAAGGTCTGTTAATATGAGAGCACATAATTAATCCTAACTATTAACTAGCTTACTGATAATTCAACTGGGGTGGGGGGGAAGCAAAGAAACCCCAAAAAGCCACCCTATCAGTAGGTATGTGCTAAAATACAAAAAGCAAAACCAACATCACAGCCACTGAATCCTGTAAAGTCTGGTTTATGTAAGACCTTAAACTAGACAATCTAATTCTCATACACAGATTTTCAGACTGGGTTAGGGAATTTGATACACAGGTGATGTACATTTCAACCGGAAATGCAATGACTCAACATAAATGCAGACTCTGCATTGATCAGAACTACAAGGAAAAACTTGCACAGGAACCCCAGCCCAAAGCACTAAACCTTGACTAGTACCACACTGATGATGGGTAAATTCTTTCTCGGACTTTTTCGACCAGATTAAGCCCCACAGGCTTTTTGGAAACAGTGTCACATCTCTTTCTTTTAAATCAAAAATAGTCAGCAGAAATACCATGTTAAGCAGACTCTGACAATACAATAGCCAGCCTTAAAAAAAAGTATATGCTAAAGGCATAGTAGTAAAGCACAGGAAAAGGTTGGAAAATTCATCTGACCCACTGCTGAGACATGAAGCAGCCACAACTCTCAAAGAACAACCTATATAGCTCTAGAGTCCTGCAGTTACAAATCAAATGTATAACAACTGTCTTTTTGCAACAAAAAGTACCCACTGTTTTTTTTTTCCCCCACAAAATTTAGGTTATTAATTTGAGTAAGAAACAAGTATTAGAGAAAAAATCCCCAGCGATTAAGTTTCATGGGACTACGGTACGTGGCTCCTTGCTTCATGTAAACTGGTCTAGTGCTACCGAGTTCCAGAAAAAAACACCCAAGAACAAAATTAGAAGTTTACTGTTAAACACATTTGGAAGGCAGGAACATATTGCTTTTCCCTCATACTGTGGGGAAATATAAATCCAACACTTTTATCATTAGTTACTAAACAAAAGCTAGACCCAGCCTATATTAATTGTGAACCAAGTTTCTATTTGTGTCATTCCTCCATATGGGGAACCAATTCCCTCGCATGTCTCCACAGATTTTTACTACAGCAGTTGATGAATTAATGCCTTTGAAAGAAGACTGTCCTCACTCAAAATCTTAAGTCAACACACAAAGATACCAGCTAACTAAAGACCCAAGCATTTACCAGCCACTCAGCACTACAAGGCACACTGAATAACGAGGGGAGTTTGGCACTTACATGCTCAGTGGTGCCCATCAGCAAACTGCACAGCCTTGGAAATGCCAAGGTATCTCTAGTCCTGGTGGATTACAGAAATAAGCTTCTTTAACAGTCTAAAATCAGTTCACCGCTGAGAGTGGAGCCTCAACATAGGCTTGAATTGCATTAATGAAGTTTAAACAACATTAAAAGTAGAAGGAAAGAGAGATCATTGACGTTTGGAGTTTTCGCCCCAGAAAAATAAACTGATGAAGAGTGGTCACATCCAAATTTAGAACAGCTGGCACGCAGTGAGAGTAGTTCTGGCCAAATACATGTTTTTCCTTAGTCTCAGTAACACTTGTAGCTCTTAGATCAGTGAAGAAGCCCAGGCCAATGACCAAGTACACACCTACAGAAAGCAGTTCTGAAAAGTAAACTCTCTAGGCATACCTACAGTACTGCTTATCATCTCGCTCACCAGGAAGTTCAGTTTGTTGTTTCCCAGAAAAGGAAAGGTAATCAGAAAAAGATTCCAAACAGTTGGGTCCAAGTCTTAATACACTGTACCTGAAACCACAGTTTCACTTAGAAGGCTAACAACTTTGGTTCTGGCTTCAGTATCAAAACCCGTCAGCAAAATCTCAAAAATCCTACAGATTCAGCACTCAAAGAAGCTAAGAGCTTGTTTCAGATCCCCAGACTCTGAAATTAATGGCTTCACATTTTCCTCAAGAGCGCCTTTACATTTTGGCATACATATTCCTTTGAAGCAATTTCTCACAAGCAAATGAATTTGTCCTGACACACTTTCAGTCACAACTCTGCAGAAAGAGAAGTTAGCATCCAGAAACATCTTTAAGCCATCACATCTGGTAATTACTACTACAGGACACCAGGACTCCACAAAGAATTACTGTGTAAGACAAATGCCAAACAAAGCAATTCACGTTTTCAGAGCTATCTCCTAACCACACACTTCAACAGAGTCTGGATGAATGTCGAACTGCAGCTACATATGACATGATGCCATTTATACGCCCAAACTGGAGTCTGCCAGTTGCAAGTCTTGGTCAACAAAAATGAAGGAAAATAAACAAACTAGAAAAAAGAAAGAAAAAAAATCCACAACAACAAAAACCACATCCTGCACAGTGGAACAGAACAGTCTTCCCGATCTTGCTTATTATTAAAATTTTGTTCTTTCTGATGCAACATCTGCTTTAACTATACACCATAAAGAACATGAGTTCAAAATGAGCATTTGATGGATCCCACCCTTAGGATGAGAACAAATCCTCTTCCAGACACAGCTGTGTCAGTCTGAGGTTACTGTGCTGAGCACATCCCTAGTTCTGCATCCTCCACTCATTACTGTTACCACCCACATCAACACACCAGCTGAGAGAAATGGAAGAACACTCTCCAATTTATTGTGATTTTTATCTGCCAAGCCAGCCTAAAACAGTTTATAGGTCCTTGTTAACCCAGGTCATGCTGATGGAAATGTATGGTTCCAGAAAAGCTCAAAGAAAATTCAATCAGAGCTACTATGGCCCCATCTCCAACCCCACTTCAACAGTAAGTCTCATTTCCACCCCCTGAGCTGGGTGATCAGCCAGTTCAGACACATGATCCAACCAAAACTCAACAAAACAAAAAAAAGCAATTAACTACCAGCCTGATTAACTCCCTGACTTTGCTTAACTCGCAGCCACAAAGGCTTCCTTGCCAGCAGCCAAAGATGCACAGTCAAGAAGGAGACACGACCACCACAGCTTCAGTTTAAGCTGCCAAGTCTATTGACAAGCTTAGGCAAAACTAAAATAGAGCTACTTCAGCAAGAAGTGGCCACAGCCTCCTCCTCCTCCTATGCAAGCAATAACATTTGTATAGCCATGAAGTCAGTTCAGGCAGTTGATCCAACTGAAGATCAACATTCTTCCGTACAACCATTTTCAGCTGCATCAGCAAAGAGAGACTAACAGGGGAAAACAGATCCTTTTGGTGAAAGCATCGGCAGAAAAATCAAAGCTGCTCTGGTGGTAATGCAATAATATGACCGTAGAGGACATGTTAAGTCTTAGCTTGATTGAATTTATGCTTGGTATTCTGCAGAAAAAGAAAGGCAATATGCTCCGATCTCACTTATTAATGTTGCGAGATCAATTGAGGCTGAACAAGAAATTCGTAATTTTAATATATGTTCACTGATCAAAGCAAACTCCAAAAACAAGTCTAAGGACATGATTTCACATTAGTTTAAACCAAGCTTGCTTGATAAGCTGGCAAAACAAATAAAAATATAAGTAAACTTTGACCCCTCCCCTAAAGAAAAGAACAAAATCAGCAGAGTGTCAGATGAGTAGATGAGTGCAGTAAGTAGGATACAACTCCAAAGTCATCAATTACACCAGCTTTGGCTGCCAATCTCTTACCTGATAGATTCTGTAAAACAACTATTCTAGAGTGCAGAAGATTTAATTTCTACAGCATTAGAGCAATTAATTTTTTTCCCAATGTTATGCAGCTCCATCAATATTACTAATCGAATAAAACCAGCTATAGGCAGAATTCAAGAATCCTGCATAGTGCTGTAATAGGCTCTCACAAACACATATCAAAAAATCTGCTACAATATGTTTTTCCCAATAGCTTCTATTCCTGGGGAGAGAAGCACTTTTGCAAACACTTTCACTACCATTTCAAAAAGTTTTTATCCCATCACATCCATTATGGTAGGAAAGAAAATTACTTACAGATCATTCTGAGACCAAGCAGCTCTATCAAACTACAAAATGCAAGACTCAGAAGTCTGGCAAGTTTTAAGAGCCCAACGTGGCTTGTTGGTTTGGGTTTTTTTCTTCCTAAATGCATAACGCTGTCAAGCTACTAACACAAATCAGAAGGTTTCACAACACTAGGTTGAGAACATAAACAAACTCATCTACTCTGTCTAGTTTACATGCGCCTTCAGTTTCCACACATTTAAGCTAAATAATAAATGCAGAAAAGTAATTCCCAGGATGAAAAATAAATTTTCTGCTAGTAAGGATTTAAATGGCTGATTTGAATTGCATTTCACATGTATACTGCAGGAAAAAAAAAATCTTTGATGTGTTATGCTTAGAGTTCTGTAAATCTGAATTTTCACTGAGGCTTAAAACCAACACTTCATGCAATTACAGATTAAAAAGATTTTACTGCAAGATAACTCAGGGTACCAATAGTCTTAGAATCACAGGCAAGGATGAACACATCTGAAATTCATTGTTTTGGACTTCGTTCACATTCTTATTTCTTCTGTAAGACTTTTGCTAAGGGAAAAAAACAGCACTTCCACAGAGAATTGCCAAGAGATGAAGAAATGGAAAACATTCACTGATGAACAGAAAAACAATACTGTTTCTCCATGGTAACTCCTAAGTTCTGCATAATCAGAAAGACCATTTCAGCAGTAACCATAGATCAATAAGTCGAATAGAACTGAGTCAGAAATCCATTTAAATATCTACATTTTTTGTTACAAGTCACACCTAGAGTATTATTGTAGCCAAAGAGAATGACTGTGCCTTCCATTTTACTCACTCTCCTCATTCAGGAGCCTATCTCGAGATGCACAATGATCAAAAATACAAAACAAGAGAGCAAAACAAAATCCCTTAAATGGTACAAATATACACTGTTGACAGGTATAAGCTTCCCCTACTCCGGACAGCTGAATTAGGAAATATTGACAACAACACAGAAAACACAGCAGCACACAGAATAGCTCCCTTATCATTTCATAAACCATTAATGAGCAGGTTACATAAATCTACTGGACCGAAGGAGTTGTAGACCGGAGCTGCTGCAAGACATTAACTCTCCTGTGAGAGATGCATCATTTCATTCCTGAAGACTGTTCATCTCCGTGAGCGCAATAAAAGGAGTTAAGGGCATTCCGAACGGGAGCTGAATTTTAACCCTTCGTGACCCACCGAGCACGGAGCGGGGCGATGCTCCCCGGGCCAGCCGCAGCCCCCGCCCCGCACGCTGTTGCTCATCCATCCCTCTCGCGCCCGCAGGACGGGCCGAACCCGGCCGGCTATTCCTTTGTGCAGCCTGGCGAGCTGCCGCACACGCACTGAGGCACCGGCCAAGCCACGAACCGGGTGAAAAGAGACGAGCCCCGCTGCTCACGGAGGCCCTTTCCCCTACAACTCCCGCTGCCAGACTGGGTCGTCAGCGCCATCGCCTCAAAGCCTCGTCCCGACGCCTCTCGAACTTCACAGCGCCCCAGCCCCAGCTGAGACGGGGCGGCGGGTTTCGGGGAAGCCCCTACTTCCCGGAGCCCCCGCTCGCTCCCACGACCACGCTGGGGCGGCAAGCGATACAAAGCGCCCGGGAGCGGCCGCGCCGGAGGGACCCTCTGACGGAAACCTGGCCGGGATTCAAGGCCTAGGAGAGACCGCAGGCACAGGAGGCAGCCCCCATGAAGCGGCACCGCCCCGGGGGTCGCTCCCTCGGGCCAGCGGCTCGGTGCTCCCCGCAAGGCCCTTTGGTGCCGCGGCCGCCCCCCGCAGGCTCCACCTGCGCCGGGCCCCCGCTCCACCGCACCTCGGGGATCGCGCCCCACCCCACCGCCCCCCGCCGGGGCGGCGACCGGAGGGCGCCCCCACATCGCCCCCGGCCTCCGCACGCACTTTCCCGGGGTACCCCTGCCCCCTCTCATCCCCTACGGCC